>VWZL01002755.1:317355-347956 GCA_013396915.1 Stercorarius parasiticus
CGGCCGGGGCGGGGTGCGGGCCGCGGCCCCTGGGGGCAATGCCCGGGGCAAAGCGGCCGGGAAGGGAGCGCACCCTCCGGCGCTGGGGTGAGGCAGGGACCCAGCGAGGCTGAAAACACCAGAGCCCAAGCGTTTCCTCTGAAGGCCTCTTCCCACCCTCGCCCACCCAAGAAACAGCCCGAGCTGCGCCGCTGCCCGGCCCCTGCCTGGAGCCGTGAGGCTGCCATGGACGGGCATGAACCTGAGGCCAGGTTCAAAGCCCGTGGGCTGGGAACGAAACTAACCCAGTGTTTGCCTCGGCACCCCCAAATCCCACCCCCACACCCCAAATCCCAGACGTGCCCCTCTGGCACATTGCTCATGCTCCTAATTTTCCTAATTAAATCACAGCAGCATGTGTTGGGGACCTCTTTTTAACTTGGTTTAGCATCAGTGTCTGCTACCAATGAGAAACTTGCACTAAGGTGGGGTTTTTTCTCACTGTGCCTCTTTCATGGCTTACTTTCCTTATTAGTGGCATTATTTTTAACATGCCGTTTAATTTTGGAGTTGGGTTGCAGTCAATCATCTTCCCTTTAATCAGCCAGCAGGGGCTGGGGCTCACAGGCCAGACCTGTCAGCAGCTTCCCTGTGAGCCACCACCACGAGCACAAACGGCCCTGACATCTTTAACTAATATGACAGGTTACACGGTGACACAGTGGCATCTTTTTTTAACACCAGAGCACATGCTGTTGATCTCACGCAAGAGACGGCAACGGTCTGAGCAAAAATTTTGCCCAGCTCATACCAAAAGACACGAGCAACTATATGGGAAACAATTTTGCTAGAGAATGGTTTGCGAACAAGATTTACCTGGTGACAACTGCAAATTCAGACCTTGGAGACCTGGAAGCCCAGCCCTCAGCTGGCCGCTGCTGTCACCGAGACCTTTTTATTTTCACTCGCTTCCTTTTTCAGTAAAAGCTGTCTTAAATGATCACACTTTTTAACCCGTGACCCCTTTTGTCTATTTTCAGCATCTGTAGCATAAAGTTGTAAAGCAAAGACATGGCACGCGAACGTGGAGACATGGCGATACGCTCTAGGAAGCCGAACGCTCTCTTGCACAATCTGAAAACTTTAAATCCCAACTTACTAAATCTGGAAAAAATTCCAATAGGATAGAGTGGCAAAATAGCCTTTTCCAAAGTCATACATGGCCTCTCAGATGGCTGGGTCAGAAGATGAGCGCAGGAGCAGGCCTGAAAACAGAAACACCGGCCTTAGTTCATGAGCAAAACTGCAGAGTGCCACTAGATGTCACGGTGGAACAGCAAGAGGAGCCCGAAGTGCAGTTTTGCACTTCTTGCTATAACTGTAAAACGCCTTTAAATCTGTCTCGGCACATCCATAGTGCTTCCACACGGCTTTGATCCGGCGGATTTCAAAGCTCCGCGCAGTGCAAAGGGCCATTTAGGCAATGTTTCAACAGCAAGCGCAGGGAAGCCCTGGGCAGTGAGCTGATTCCTTTAGGGTTTGGGGGCTTTTTTCTCCCCCCGCCCCAGTTGAGCTGCTCTCTCAAGGCCACTCCAGGGCTTTTAAGGACTCGAAGCCGGCAGGCGATGCACTGAGATGGTCTCTCTCACGCTCTCTGGGGATGAGTACCCTACTCTCTCCTGCCTGTGCCAAGCCCTGTTAAATGCAACTTGGGCTCACACTGCTTAGTTACACAACGTACTTCTCCACGCAGTCATAAGATTTCCTCCCGCAAGAAAGACCGGGTAGAAGAGGATTAGCAGCGAGTTCACTTGACTCAAAACTCCCCGCTGCCGCCATGAGCCTTCCTGCCCCCTCCCCGTTTACCAGCACTGGAATTGCACACACCAAAACCCCAGCAAAGCCAAGAACAGGTTCTTTTCCTGCTCTTTCCATCCCTTTTCCCATATGGCAGCTGGGTTTGTGCCTGTGCTTGGCAAGCCCCCACGGTGGCTGTACCTGTGTGGGGCACACGTGCCTGCATCTCCCTGCCGAGAGCAGCGGGGGCTGCGCGGATCCGGATGCAGGGAAGGAGGCAGAGAGGCAGAGGGCCAGCCATCACCTTTGGAAGCTGCTGGGAATTGCACCCGCTGCTGCATGCTCACGGCTTGGCTGCGCAAAAGGGAGCAGTCCCTCTGCCTCCCAAATGTCCCTGCTGAACGTCCTTGGCCTTCAGCAGGAACAGGCTGAGCCACTGCGGGAGTGTTTGTGCGTGGAGCTCAGATCAGTGATAATTTGGGGGGGTGTTTGGTGATTTTCAGGTTCTCAGAGCTCGCTGTGCGTTCAGCACCCGAGGGGGATCCGCATCCACCAGCCGTGGGCGCAGCCCCGACAGCCTGCGGGCAACGGTGGGGAGCGCTGGGACGTGCCAGCACTTGGCTTGGACATCCTGCTGCTGCTGGGAGTAACCACAGGGGAGAGTTGGGCCATTCTTTGTCCTCAAAGCATGTTTTCCAGATTTTATTGGTTTAGTTTTAATATCTGTCTTTTTGCAAGCTCCTGGCTGTGGCTGAACCTCTGGATTGGTTCTTTTCTCCTTTTTTGGAGAAACCATGGTCTGTCTGTTTTGGTCTTTGCTTCTGCCTTTTTTTTAAGGCTTATGAAGTTTTTCGCTCCTTTTGTATTTCAGGTTTCATTCCCCAACTCCTTTAACCAAGCTCCTAGCCATTTAAAATTATTATTAAACATCTTTTTAAAGGCTTCATTCCCCGTTACACAGTGATACAGTTGTACAATCGTACTTGAAACACCCAGTCCCCACCCAGCCCACACAAATAATGTTTCTGGCAATTTCAACCAACCCTGCACTTGTGTAAGGGCATTAGAAGTAAGATTTAGGGATAGTCAGAAACCTTAAATATAGTACTTAATGTGCACGCACACACACACACACACACACAGATTAAAAGCCATTATGGCATTAAGGCTCGGGGAAATTGCAGGACTGGTAGAGAATACAGATAGAATGAATTAAACGTCAAGCCCAATATTCACCTAGATCTAAACTAATACACGCTGCTTGCTTTGAGCCTTTCACTGGGTGTTTGGATGCGGAGGAGATGGTCTCAGAAGGAGAAGTCAAAGTCACATGGGAGAAGCAGTTTCTGTCATACCAGTTTTTGTGCTGGCCCCGTGGAAGTCCATGAGTGAGAGTTTGTAGGTGAATTAGGTTAAATTCGAAGCTCCACGTTCCCAAATCTGAGCCTGCGTCACCCAATGCTCGCTTTGTGCCCATGGGAAGAAACATGCAGCACAGAGGCTGATTCAGCTCATCCTGGGGCAGGTGTCTAAGAATAGCGCAGACAAATCATCCTCTGGAGATGCCTATTGTGTTCTACCTACTGTCAGAGGAGCCAAAGGTAACGAGCTTTCAACCCAGTAATTTCCAGCTGTCTGGTGTCAGGAAGATGAGCACCTGAGGCAGGGTGTCTGGGGCCCTTCCTTCAGCTTCTCTGTTCTTGATGAGATAAATAAATCCTTCCAGTGAATTGCAAAGTTGCAAGGAACTCACCGATCACCTTTCTTTTGACCTTAAATCGTGGCTTTTTTCACCAAATCGCCAAGCAGCAGCAATGATGGTGTACAGGTGGGGTTTAGGACAGGTCTTAGCCACTTGGAGCATCCCTGAATTGCGGTGCAACCAGCTATCCCGTGGATTTTTCGGCCTGGCTGAGCATCCCACAGGGGCTGGAGGGAAGCTGAATGCCTAAGAATGAGATTTTTCAGGCGGTGTGAGCACACACACACACGCACATGCCTGCAGCACGGAGTGAAATTTGATGGGGGTTTGGAAACTAACATTGATATTTGGGGGAACGGTTACCTGCAGGGGAAGGATCTGTTCAGGCAGCCAACTCCCTTTCGAAATTATGCACGGTGCGCAGCTCTTTTTTTTCATTTGTTAATTTAAGATTGTACTTATTTGTAGGACAAATGAATAACTTCTGCACAAACAAGTCAGAGAACTAGAACCTGAGGGGGGTGGTACATCAGCTCAGGGACTCGTGGTTAAGAAGTCCAATAGATTTTGATAACAACTGGAAATTGTTCAGTGGATTAGTGTCTAAAGCCAGTTTGGCTTCAAGTAATGACAAGCCTGAGCTGCAGTGCCGTGGATCCAAACTTCTCCCCTTGAGGGTTGTTGTTGCGGTTGTGGGTAGGGTCCCCATGCGTGAACCCAGTCCCTTCTCAGCTAAGAGATGTCCTAACCCAGAAAACTGAGCAGATGAGGGGCCGCCTTTGCTTTCTCTCCAGACATCTGGCTGCATTCCTCTCTGCCCGTGTCTGCAGCCCCTCGCTTTGCTGTCCCAAGCCCTGAAACAGGCTCATCTGGGGGACACGGGGCAAATGTATGTAGTTGCCCAATTCCTGCGTAGGGCCGTGTCCTATCTAGGCGTTCGGAGCCAAAAGGCTTCTGTGGACCTTGTCACAGATCGTCTCCCGTAGGAGCTGGCTCCTGTGGAAAGTGCGCATGCTGTTAACAAGATGATGGAGGTGGTTCACCTGCATTCCTAAGAAAAAAATTGTTTTGCTGAGACAAGGTCTACATTTGCTTCTGCGGGGCTTTTTTCTTTAGAAGAAGCTGGCCCCATGCAGGAGACCAGATCAAGGTTTCTAAATTCTCCTTAGGTTGCGTTTTGGCCGTCAAGGAGAGAGCCACAAAGGCAAATCACAACGGGTTGCATGTAGGGGCTATGCCCTCTGCACTCTTCATGGTCCTGAGACATCATGGCCGGTCAATTAGAAACTCTCCCTTGACTTGGATGGGCTTTCAAATGGACTCTATACAATTCAACAGAGTAATTAGCAAAGCTGTAACGAAAGAGGTCTCCATGGAGATTGACAGCATCACCTCCCAGCTGGTACATTCTCTGCCTCCTATTCTAAATTTGTTCTCGCTGTCTTCCTGGCTCTAGCCCATAAGGTTGGCTAAATCTTCCAACATTTGCGATACATGAAAGCAGTGGAGAGAAGGACAAAGGCAGTTGGGAGGGGGCAGAGAAAGGAATAACTCGGTGCCTTAAGGAAAGCAACAGAAACTGTTCAGACATATATAGTCAGAGTTTCCAGAATGGGATTAGGCAGAGCAGCACCTCTGCCTGCCTGTCACTTGCAAATTCTTGCTAATACTTTAGGAGCTTATTGGAGGTCAGCACCAAACACCCAAACAGACTAATCTGTATTATAGACACATAATCAAAGTCACAAGGTTTTACATAATATATATTGGTGACACAAGAAGTGTTTGTTCGAATAATTTTGTCATCAAGATTAGTGTCCATGAAAGCCTCTACTGTGCACTAACCTGGTTTTCTATGGCCGTTGGTACGCCAGATTCCTCAAAGAAATCGGGAAGGAGCCGAGAAAGTACAAACCAAGTATATGTTCTGAAACAGTGACAGTATTAGGTTTCTAGCCATGGCAAAGTTAAAAAAAAACCACAAGAGAGTGTGTGTGTGTGAGCTGGAAATGGTTGTGCTTAAACTACAGTTTAAGACACACAAACAAATGGCGGTAGATACAATTTTTTCATTTGTCACTTTTTTCAGGCAGTTTTGGGGTTGCAGCAAATCACGCCTCACACTCACACATCACTTCTGCCGCAATGGCAAGAAATTGGGATTTAAAAGACAAACTGATGTCACTTGACCCACTTGTGAGCTTGGTGTTCCCCTCCAGAGAGGTGGAAGCTGTGGCACAGAGGGAGTAAGTGGCCTAGGCTCACAGAGTAAGGCAGTGGCAGAGAGAGGAACGGGGCCTGTGTAGGTAACAATTCCATATTGACAAATCTAATTGATTTTAAAAGGAAATTAGTTTATGGAGATGTTTGGAAATATATGGAAATGTCTGATTTTCCACCCTGCACAGCTTTGTAACTACAGTGTTATAAAAACACAAAAGAAATATTGGTAAAATTACAAAAGCAGAAACACAAAAGAAAAAATGAATTCAAGACCATTTTCTCTGTGATGGGAAGAGACAAAGTCGCAGCTCAGGCCACGGGGTTGCAGAGATGATGTAAAGATTTTCCAGGCACATAGGCCACCTTGTTCTCACGGCTGGCGCACAGCAAAGCCAAAGGTTTTGTGAGGGTACCCCAAATCCTCCTGTCCCGCTGCAGGGGTTCACCCCACCAACCTGAAGGACCTAATTAGGAATCTCATTGCCCTGAACTTCCCCCACAGCCAACGAGGAGAGAGCAAGAGCGATGCCAGACGGACATCTGCAGAAGAGAAATGAGAACTTGGGAGGGCTGAATCGTCCTCCAGATTTACCGCAGTTCACATGCTGCTGCCATGTGAACCCAGGGCTGAAATCACTCCAGCGGCTTTTACAGGTCTCCTGAAAGCTCCTTTGTGGCAGCAGAGCTGACTGAACTGGCCTTCAGGTCAAGAAAAAATCAAGTGCTGGGTGGGATTTCCAAGAGTGTTTGGCTGTAACCTCGCCCCACTCCCCTTTGAAGTCAGCAGAATATTTACCATCGACTTCAATCGGAGAAAAATCAGGCCATTACAGAGCGTGTTTGAAACACTCGCCTCTAACGATGCTCCCATTCCTTTGTACCTCCCTGCTCAAAGGCAGCCTGCTGCGTCTATCATTAAAACACAATCCTAGCAATTGGTTAGCTAACGCAACGAGCCCAGTGTGCGGGCCCTGGAGGCACAGGAAAATTATAGCGATTAAACCACGTGAATCTCTCAAACATTACCTACAATCGCTCTGCCGGCCACCATCATGTCAGGCAATCAAGGACTGGTTCTCTTCAAAACTGCTGCGGGAAAGAAAGTGCTGCGTCTCAGCGAACCCTGCTACGATGTAGGCTGCAGGTGGACTCTTCATGCTGCAAACAACAAAAGATCAAAATAAAAATGTGCGCTGAACTAGCTGAAATCAGAAAGAGCAACAATGAAGAAAAGCTATTGAACGCAGACAAACATCGCATTGCCAGGGCAGACAGGATTGACTTGCTCCTCTAAAGCTCAATGGAAGGAAATCATCACCACTTTGCAGACATCTCTCACACCTCTAGCCTGTGTTCAGCTCTGCTGCCGAATGAATGCCGGGAGAGGAGCACCCTGTTCACACCACGCCTGCGTTTAGTCTCCTTTGGGCATTTCGAGGAAGGATGCCAGTGGCCCAGCAGAGATTTACTAACTCTCTGAAGGCCATCATCCGGGTTCAAGCAATGCAGCCCGTATGGTTTCTTGCATCTGGTGGTGAAAGAGTCCACAGGGCAAACTGAAACAAAATAGTTCCCCTCTTGGAAAGACTTAATACGCCCAGCTTACCAGGTAGGGGACTGCTCCTGGCAGAGGTCACACTCGGAGCGTTGTTCGAGGCCAGACTGTGCGACAGCCAGGGCCACGAACAACCAGCAAAGCCAAACGAAGGCAATAACTCTTCAGTTAAAAAGAATTTTGTCCTAATTTAGATTTAAATTCCAAGAAGACAGAATTGACGCTAAAAGCATTTTGTCATATTTGCAGAAATGGAAATAGTTCCATTTTGTGAAAATTAATTATTGTTTATAGTGAAGTTTTGGATACCGAACCCTCGGAGGAGCTCTGGGACTTCCAGGTTGTCTGGAGAAGCCAACGCTTGTTGCCTGATGAAAAGCCCAGTCGCTGGGAGCTGCTCTGCATCTCCTGGAGAGGCTCCCAGCCACAGCGAGGGCTTCAAAACTTCAACGGATTCAGTGCTTTGGTGAAGTCTCCCAAGGAAGCACAAGGCCAGGCAAAGCTCCCAAACTCTCAGCTCAGACCTCACCCGCTGAAGGGTTCATAAACCTTCTAAAAGGATCAGCTCAGTGTGATGGTGAGATGGTACCTGCATGCTGAAGTCACAGGGAATTAAGGCTTACAGTAGAAACCGGGAGAAACTCTGGGTTTTCAAGGAAGAAAGATGACAGCTGGGGGGGGGTTAAATTAAATTAGCACAGCAGGTTAAAACCTTACTGTTTGTATAAGTTGAATCCCATCGCAAACAAAAGCAACACGATGTTTCTATATGAAGTAGCTTTTTGCCAAGCAAATGGTGCCCCTGGGGTTGGATGCGGGGTCTCGGGACTCCAGCCTTTCACCGCTGTTGCTGTGTGAGACTCAGCAAGCGATTTCCTCCCAGCTTTAAATTCCTAAAAGTAAATAAGGCAGGTTAAATTAGGGTCATTTGCAGACTGAAGTGAATCTGTGCAATGGGTTTAATAATATTCATTAGCCTCCTACATGTGGAAGTAAATTAACCCACGTTCCTGGAGAAACATCACCGGCTTTGGTGATAATGTGCTGAGCACTCAGCCTGAGCGCGTGCCAGCGCCGCACCTCGCTTTTATTCTGAGCTTTCATTCAAATTGAGCTGGAACCAAGCAGAAAAACTGAAAATCATAAACAATGACAACAAATGTACCAGTTCAACGCTGAGGTTTTCATGCTATGGCTTATACAGCCAAAGCAGTGCTTCAGGACATGGGAGTGTCTCCATTTGCACACCATGGATTTGGTACCGGAGTTTCCTCAAGTGCTGTTACTAAAGGTGGCCATGAAACTGGCCATAAAACTAACCACAAGCTACAAAAACCTGCAACAAAGTGAGGGGCTCAAGCCGGTCTGCTGTAGCCATGTGTCTGCGTGGCAGGGGTTTCCCCACGCTCAGGAGGTGACGATGCCCTTGACCAGCCTCTGTGCCAGGTGAGTAGACAACTGAGAGGGCCTGACAGGAGCAGTGCTGTAGCCGTGTGTCTTCATGGTAGGGGTTTCCCCACGCTCAGGAGGTGACAGTGCCCTTGTCCAGCCTCTGCACCAGGTGAGCAGGCAACTGAGAGGGTCGCCGTGCAACGATGCCACTCTTTCTTGGCTTTCCAGGCTGCAGATCTCCCATTTTCCTAACTCAAAGCTTAATGGATGGAGCAGGTCTCACTCCACGTTGAGGGTGACCGAGAACAGGGCTGGAAGGGACTTTGGGAAGGGACTTAGACCGTCCTGCTCTAAGGCAGGATGAACTCGTTCCCAACATTTGACCTTTGCAATCTCGACAATCCAAAGATACCAACTCCATGGCTTCCGTGAGTTACGTATGGGATATGTAGGGCTTTGCCTCTGCAAGAGAGAGAGGGAGAGAGAAAGAGATGGGCCAGTGAAAGACAAGGCTCTGAGCCCAGCTTTCCCCCATATCTCACTGATAACTGGTTGATTACCTCCCTTTGTACCCTCTTTGCCTCTTGCTGTGCTGTTTCAGACAGAATAAACCTAGCAATAATGAACCACCATCAAACTGGCGATTGCTTCCTGCCCAGCTTACGTTAGCAGAGAAAGAGAAAGCAAATGATGATTAGTCGTATGTCTGCACTCAAAGATAAAACCCCCGAGCAGAAGCCATCTGCCGAGGCATAAAATAATAATTCTGGCGCTAGCCTTGTCTGAGTGCAACGCCATCAGCTCTCACCGAAACACAATGTATCGCAGGCCTAATGCTGAGTTCTAGCAGGTGGCCCATAACCCTGTAATAAACTCCCTGACATTATTGATTTTTCCCCCCCCAAACTGAGCCCTTTTGTCTAACTACATTAACTTCTGTTTACCGAGCATCTGCGCGTGAGGCAGAATGCACATCAACCGCGGCTCATTTCGGTGAGCAATCGCTGCTCTAAATGTGCCCCCGCTTCCCCGAGCCTGTCCGTGCACGCTGTTATCTGCTCAGCTGGGTTATTTCAGAAGCCAAACCCAGCAGTTGTTAGCTATGGGCGCTTACAGGGAACCCTGACAAAAATCTTAAGGAGGGGGAAGCTGAAATATGCTTCCACTGCTAATTATGTATACGAACAGCCCAAAAAATAGGGCGCAGGTACGCCATTACCATTGCATGGCTTCAGCCTGAATCTGCCCCTGTGTGCGCCTCCAGAGCATGTGGCTGGCACAGCGGCCTTTGCCGTTGCTTTGATGTTCGGAGTTGCATCCCACCGAGATCCTGCTCCCTCGGCCGCCCTCATGAGACCCCACTCTTCTAAGAGAGGTGGGAAGGCGCCGCCTGGGCTCCCCTGCCATCCCCTGAGCGGGGCCTGCCGAGGCCTGTGGGAGCGGGGCATCGCTCGAAGGGGAAGGTGTGGCCCAAAGCAAGCTAAAGCCGAGGTCCAGGGGCATCGTCTGGATTTCTGTGTGGATTTGGAAGCATTGTTACTGCTCGAGGCAAGCAGATGGCAGCTGTGCTCCAAAAGGGATCTGGCGGTGAGGTTCCCTTTCAAATGTCTGGCCATCAGCGTTAAGTGCAATAAGCTTTATGTACAGACTGGAACATCCTCACTTTGCAAATAAGAAGGGTTATTTTAAAAAGTACTTTTCCATTGAGGCATTACGTTTTCGTCTGTGCAGGGCCAAGGAGCCACCTAAGGAGTGCGGATGGTGGTGGTGGGGCTGAAGAAGAGCGCGTCCCTGGGACACGGTTGGGGTCCCCGCGGGCAGGACAGCTCTCAGTGCCTGGTTTGGAGGAAGGGGCAGGGCTCTGGCCCAGCAGTGCCGGCAGTTCGCACCAGTCCTGCTATACCCAGCGGCCCACATGGAGGAGGCCTCAAGGACTTTAAGATAAGCTTGGAGGTAGAAGAGCTCCAGGGGAGGCATGGAGGTCTGACCTGCAGCCCCCGAGCATGCCTCTCCCGGCAGTGGGTGCCATGGGCACCCATTGCACCCCCAGCACAGCCCGGTGCCCGCTCCAGGTGTGAGCCCTCGCCTTAGGGCTCCCGATGCCGCGGTGAACAAGCCACCACCTGGCAGCGATGAATCAGGGCCTGGAGAGGGGGTGGTTTGTGTTTGTGTTGGCAGAACCGGTGGCAAGTGGCGTCAGGCCCAGACAGCACGACAGGCCGAATCGGGAAGGGCCCCTTTGCGGAGGCAGAGATCAATGGGCGATGGGAGGTTCAGCAGCGCAGGATGACGGCTCCTGCCAAGAGCCCTTCCACAGGAACACCAGCAAATCGCCCCGCCGGCCGCTGGGTAACTCCAGATGAGGATTGCTCGGTTTTGCCTGATAAATATGACCAACAGTTTGCTGGTCCTTTAGCAGCGGGTTAAGAAAAAAAACCAAACCCAACACAATTATACTTTCCTGCGCATCAGAGATCACATTTCCCTCCTCGATTAGAAGTGGGTCACAGCAAACACTGGGTCAACACTTGGCACAGCAGAGAAGGGCAGGGACACCCCATAGGAGCTTGGGAAGAGTAAGAAAAAGGGCAAAGAAATTATCACTAATGACAACTAAAGCCAATTCTAGATCAACAGCCCTAACCAGGACCCTGGGCATCCTCGGAGGGCTTTTCTGGACTGTGATGTAGATGGACGGACATCTGTGGAGCGTGGGTTGGTCAGGGGCCACACGTTCCCACTGCTGGCAGCAGAGCCGGGATGTGGCTTGATGCCATCAGGGCTCAGGTTTGTCCCTCTGCAATCCAGAGAAAGCTCATCCCAGCTCCCCATCCAACAGATGCAGATCAACACCATGATCGGAAAAGGGGATCTGAGGGGATGTGGGGTTTCTTCTAAGGCTTTAACTCATTTGGGAAGATCTTTATAACATCAGTATCTGACATGAATGAGACAAGATAAGCCATAATTTTGGCATTTGTAATAGATTTGTTCACAGAAATGGAGAATATGGATTATTTTATTATATTAAAGAAAGAAATCCACGATGGTCTATAAACAGGAACAGAAAAACTGTGCCCAGGGACCTTGACAAAGACCCCCATTCACAGCTGATGTGAGCTGCTGGTGTTCTGGAGAACCCAGTCAGATCCACTGAGGTCAGTGGAGTTAAACTAATTTAAACCAGGTGAGAAAACAGCCCTCAGTGAAACCCAGGAGATATCGAGTGCACTAGGCAGAGCCTGGCCATCCATGCTGGGACAACCAGGGTCCCCGCTGTCCCCGAGCCAACCCGGGGCAGCCTGCGGAGCAGTGTCCTCTCCTGGATGTGCTCCTACAGTTGGATAACAGCAAGTCTGGGATGTCCTGGCAGGGACGGGGCAGCTCTTGAGGGTTATTCGGAGTCCTCACTGCCTCCTCTGACCTCAGGAGCTGCCTGCCCGCATTCACAGGGATATTTATGGCGCTGTTTTCCTCTTTCTCCCGGCTGTGTTCAAGTGGCCAAGGGACTGATCCTTCACGGGGCTGAGCACTCCCTGTTCCTGGAGCCATGGGAGTCAGAGTGTCTGTCCGGTTTCCATTGGATTAGGCCAGGATTTGATTCCCTAAGAGAATTCCTTGCTGAAAGCATGATTCCTCAGTTAACACCAGTTTCCTGTGCCTCATTTGTAATGTTAGTACAGCGACGCAACAAAACTATCATTGTCATTAACGATAATTGCTTTGTCCTTTTTCCCAAGCTCCTATGGGATGTCCCTGCCCCTCTCTGCTGTGCCAACTGCTGACCCGACATTTGGGGTGACAATATATCAAATCCAGCCATTCAAATGGCCTTTCCTTGAATGACCCCACTGACCTGCAATAGGGACACAATTAAAGCTGCTGAGTTTCATGCCCCGTGCAACCACTCCTTCAACTGGGGTCATTAACCTGCCACCCCTTGAGCTCCACCATCCTGGCAATCGTGCACCGAACACAGTATCTGGGTGCCGAAAACAGAAAGCTGTGGTTGGACTTACCTGTCCCTGGAGAATATCCCTCTGGATGGAGAAGGACATAGCAAAGCAGAAGACTACTCCACCTGTCTGATGCAAACCAGTGTCTGATTCTTCAGAGCCTCGCTCTGCTCCCCCGCAGCTGGAATGTGCCTTTGGGCAAAGGGGATCCTTGGTCTGGGAGGGGGAAAAAAACAAGATGGTGTTATTCCTTCCTCCTCAGAAGGGAGCCCCGCCTGGGGTGGGCCCATGCGGTGGGCACCGAGACTGGTGGGTCTCTCACTCAGCATGGCCAAAGCATGCAAGGACGTGGCTTTCTGACACCAGGAGAGGAGATGGAGGCTGCAAGAACACCATGGACCAACCAACTCCCCACCTCTGGCCCAGCGGGTAAGGGGGTAAAACAGCCCGAAAAGACTAAAGATGGCAAGGAAATATGACTTATCCATGGCTACAGGGCGGCAACCCCATGGGCCAAGGACAAATTCCCTGCTCGTAGAGCAGCTGTTCTGGTGAGACCCCCACACTCATCACAGCATCTCCTCCAGCGCCCAGGACACCTGCGCTCTTCGAGCCCCACATACAGCTGGTTTCAAAGCTTATCTGTAGTCAGTTTTACAATATAAAGTGTCTTTGTTTAGTCAACGGAACCACTAATACATGTGATTTTGTTGTTAATAGAGCTGTAAGAATTTTAAGTACCTCTTGGGAATGTGTCATTTTTGGTTGGCTTTTTTAGGCATCACAGGGTGCTGCGTTTGTCTTTGTAAACAAGTATTGAATAAAACATTTTGCGCACAGCCGCACTTTGTACAAGTGTCATGCAGGTTTCTAAAGTTTCAGAGAGAATAAATCAACTGCAAACTGCTGCCTGGCGGTTGACTTCGCTCCTTATAAATAGCTAATTTGGACAACTTCTCTCCGCACGTCATATGAAATTCAAATACTGTGCATATCGTTAATGCGGTCACACAAATCAAAACTGCTAGAGCTTCTTTTACAAGCCTGGGCTGCCACAGAAATGCCACAGCCGAGGGTAGATCAGGTCCAGGTTGCTCTCCCTTCCTCTTGGAGGCGATCCTCGGGCAACACCAGCAGGTCACCGCGCTCCGCTGCCTTGCCCCAGGGGAGGAGCAGGAGCCCCATGGCCTGGGGCATTGCCTGTATGGTGGCCCAGTTCACTGCTGGTTGCACTGGTTGGCGGTCATCATCACTCAGAGGAGAATTAGGCCCAAACTCAGCCATGAAAAACAACCCTGGTTTAATAAACCCAACGGAAAAACTTTACTAAAGTAAGGGTTGATGGCGCCGGGGTCCATTTTCTTTGCCCAGCGCCGCGCACGAGGCAGATGATGCGCGGTTGTCCCTCCTCCCAAAGTGCGGTGCTGCCGGTCCAGTCCTGCCGAGCCCTGCGTGGGATGCAAGCTCACCTGGTCCCCCCCGGACGCTGTTGGCACCACGCGGGATCCATCCCAGCCCGCCCGGAGCTTGGCCCAAAGGCTCCAATCCTGGAAGGTGCTGAGCAACTCTGGCTTCTGCCACTCGTCTCTGGCTTTTGGCACGTGTTCAGCATGAGCAGGATCAGCTCCGTGCTGTAACAAGCAGGGAACGAGGAACTCAGCTTGACTGCATTTCCCCCCCGCCCCCCAATGCAAAAATGCTGTACATTCCTTTATGCAGGTTTCCATAGAGTTGAACTTCTACTATTTTTTTGTTGTCGCCGTTAAAGGGGTCAGCAATGCACTGTACAATGGGATCTGGCTGTCAGGAAATGGGGAGGAATTCAAGGACACTTTTAACATCTTGCTGGTGGGGCTGGAGGGCAGCATTAAACCCGGCATCCTGGAAATCTCCCCGCCAAAGAGAAGAAAAAAGCCCAGAGGAGCCCCGGGAGAAGTTATGAAGACACACTGCTTTGTCGATCCTGGGTTTAAATCAGTTATTTCTTCCCTACTTCCTTTGTGAAAATATGATATTCTAGCTTTAATTGCTTCAATCCTATTACTTGTTCCTTTTAGCAAGCGATTGTGTAGCCCCTTGCCGTGGGGAAATCCCCTGACCGCGGGTCCATGCTATTTAGACAAGTCCTCTTTCAGAAGTAAATGCCATTCTTAGCATAGGGAAGTACTTTAGGTCTAAAGGGGTTAAGAAGGCCTCTCTGCATTCAGAAACATGCAGGGGTCCCACTGTGCCAGTTCCAGCCTTTTAAACTCTTTCCAGCTTTTTTTTCTTGCAACAAATCTGTCTGACTGCCACCAGGACATAGGAAGCGTGTGCCTGTCAAAGAAATCAAGTTTACTTTTTCTGACTTGTTAACAGAGGCAGGGTATAAATAGAGCTAACTCTGCTCAGACTATTAGCATTTCTCTTAAAATAAGGGGGTAACTTCCTAGGACCTTTAATCCAATGAGGTCCAGACCAAATTGCACTATCAACAGAGGCAGCAAAGGAGCTTGCTGAGGTTTTAGCAGACGTCAGGTGCATTTGGGTTCCTCGAGAATTTAAGGCTTATCAAAAAAAAAAAAAAAAAAAAGCAACCCCAAGGAAAACAAGAACTACCTCCAGCTCGGGCACTGCCATTGCCCTGGAGAAGTTCTGAGATGTTGTTGGTGCTGTTCACGCGGTGGATGTGGATCTTGCTGGGGAAGAGCAGTGTCCTCTTGCTTCTGGAGGTCTCCCTGAAAGGGAGAGCCCTACCTCCCATCCGGTATTCCCACGCCGGGATATGCCCCAATGACATGAACCCCAACCTGTGGGTCGACGCGCAGAGCACTTGCAAGAGGGAGTGTGAAGCTGACCTGGTGAGTGATGTGCATTTTTATCTCTCCGCGTGGCGGGCGGCGGGCTTTGTTGACGGGCTTGTTTGCACCCGCAGCCCGTTTCTGCTCCAGATAGGAAGGCACTGGCACTGTGCAGGGCTGGGTGCAGGCAGTGCACGCATTGAATTGACCCGTGACCTATATAAAATAGGAAAGGTTTGGTGACTTTTCGGTTAAGCGGGGAGGTGTGTGGCAGCTGTCACTTGTGCCGATGCGGGTACAGCACTCGCTTTGTTTGATCATTTTCCTTGCTTTCTTGTCAAAAGAAATGTCTGAATTCGATACTCCAGAACTCGGCGTGCCTTGGGGCCAATCCGTAGTATTTCAGCAGTGTCACCATGCTCTTTGATGGTGGTGACCATCATTGATGCTTTATATTCCTGGGGGAATCACGTATGAAATCACTTGATTTAATGTGTGAAGCATCAGCCTTTGCTGCACTTGAAACGCAAAGCGTGCTTGGAGTGCAAAACAGGGGCATGATTAAAATGACCGGGCAGATGTTCTCTGTGATGCTCCCAGCTCAAAATGTGCTTAGCTTACAACCCTAAAATTCATTTTTCAACCTGTCAGCACTGCCAGCTCAATCTGGCATCTGAAAATACCTGCTCGTCCTGCCTCTGACATCACGTCCAACAGCAAAGCTCCTGCAGCCCGGACCAGGCTGACGGCAATGTCTGCCACGCCGAAAAAAGCCATTGGGTTTCTGTTGTTGCTGCACTGCTGAAAGGAGTGCGTGGCGGGGAAAATAGAGAAAAAGGATGGCCATCAAGTAAACAAAGAGTTTGCTCAGATGGATCCCATGTGTTGTGAATGAAGGTGCTGTTTGTACTTTTGCCCTTCCCAAATAAGCCCCCTTTATTCCAACTACCAGGTGCGGCAGTGAATATTAAAACACTTTGCAAAACCCCAGCAGCAGCAGCAGAGGAAGTTGTTTTAATAATTTACCGGTCAAAAAAACTGAAAGGCAGAAGCCACTGGTTAAAAATATTCGCTTTTGCCTTGTGGCAGCAGAGAGTGCCGGGACCTCGCAGGGAGCGAGGGGTCTGGATGCAGCCAAGGGCTCTGCCCCCAGCCACGCTCCAGCCGCGCTCCGCAGCCTCCGCCGACAGCGCTCCCCATTCGGGTTTCTAACTTTGCTGCTGAAACCTAGTAATGCGCCGCTGGAAATGGGGGAAGAGTTATGTTATTAGGTCGTCTTTTTCCCAATAAGGAAAGGATGCTGGGCTCAGGGGAAGCTGTTTAAGTTTGGTAACTTAAAAAGCATTTCGTTCTCACTTGCGGAGAGAGCCGTTGGGTTTCAGGGGGGCTGCAGAGGTTTAACGCAGGGTGGAAGCGTGCCCCGTTGTGTACACGGTGGCAGCATTCGCGGTCCCTTAAAGTAATCCATAACAACACAGCAGCTGTGATCACACATATCAAATACCTTTTCTGCACAGAAGATGAAAATTCTGCTAAAATTAACCGCAATTTAGAGCTGACTGTAGCTGAGACGGGGTGTAATAAATCACTAGAAGAGCGATGCTGCACTTGAAAATAGGACTAAAATAGGACAGAGAAGCCATAATGAGCTAGTTTTTGTTTGTTTTTCTAAATACCATAGAAAAATTATTTTCGGAGCAAGAACTTCCTTACTTTTGAGATATTCTATTATTTCCTCTACAATGTGAACAATTACAAATCCTTGGCAGTTTCACCTCCAAGAGTAGGCTGTTAGTCTCAGGGAATTCAAATAATACTTTACATACTTCTGTGGAGAATAAGAAGGATTACTGCCTACAGCCATATGATAAGACTTTCCATCCGCTCTTGTTTCTCAGGGCTTGTCCTCAGGCATTTCGGAGAGTGTGGAAGGGGGGTTGTTGGTTCGGTAGTCAAGAAGTCCATGTGACTCTAAGAAAGATTTATGATGAGGTTAGTGTTTAAGAAACAGAAAACGCATTTTCCTTCTCGAGAGTCTTCTCCTGAAGCACTTCAGAAACTCCAGGGGGTTTAGACACCTCTCGGGAGATGCTGGGGGACAGTTTCTACTCATTGCCAGTGGGGACACTGAGTTTTGGACCACAGACATCTGTGGCAGACCAGGTCCCCACCGTGAAAGTTTCTGGTCTCTCTGCTTGCTTGGTCTCTAAAAAGGACTTTATTCTGTCCCCAGTAATGAGTGGGTCATTTTCTTTCCCTGCAGGAGTGCGAGACCTTTGAGAAGTGCTGCCCTAATGTCTGTGGAACAAAGAGTTGCGTGGCGGCTCGGTACATGGACGTCAAGGGGAAAAAAGGGCCGGTGGGAATGCCCAAAGAGGCAACCTGTGACCGTTTCATGTGCATCCAGCAAGGCTCAGAGTGCGACATCTGGGACGGGCAACCCGTCTGCAAGTGCAAGGACAGGTGTGAGAAGGAGCCGAGCTTCACCTGTGCCTCCGACGGGCTCACCTACTACAACAAGTGCTACATGGATGCAGAAGCTTGCATCAAAGGCATTACACTGAATGTAGTCACCTGTAGGTACCATCTTACTTGGCCAAACACCAGCCCTATCCCACCAGAAACAACAGCTCGCCCTACTACTGCCTATTCCGAGACAACGGTCATTGATATCTTGCCGCCTGCTCTAGTGAACAACCCCGTCCATCAGTCTGTCTACGTGGGAGAGACCGTCAGCTTCCTCTGCGATGTTACAGGGAGGCCCAAGCCAGAAATCACGTGGGAGAAGCAGGTTGATGGGAAAGACAAAGTCATTATGAAGCCAAATCACGTCAGAGGGAATGTCGTGGTCACCAACATTGCCCAACTGGTCATCTACAACACCCAGCTCCAAGACGCAGGCATCTACACCTGCACCGCCAAAAACAGCGGTGGCCTTCTCAGGGCTGATTTCCCTTTGTCAGTCATCAAAGGAGAACCCACATCCAAAGAAGCTTCCCAAAACAAAACACATTTTCCAACCGATGAGTGCCTGAAGCAACCGGACAGCGAAGACTGTGGGGAAGAGCAGACCAGGTGGTACTATGATGCAAAGAAAAACAACTGCTTTACTTTCATCTATGGGAACTGTAACAGCAACCTCAACCACTTCGAGACCTATGAGAACTGTATGCTAACGTGCATGAACGGCCCAATCAACATTTGCAATCTGCCAGCCCTCCAAGGCCACTGCAAAGCTTACGAGCCCAGATGGGCTTATAACAGCTTGACAAAGCAGTGCCAGTCCTTCATTTATGGCGGGTGTGGAGGCAATGAGAACAACTTTGAGAGCCGGGAGGCCTGTGAAGAGATGTGCCCTTTCCCGAAGAACACACACTGCAAAGCCTGCAAACCACGCCAGAAGCTGGTGACAAGCTTCTGCAAAAGCGACTTTGTTATCCTGGGCCGTATAACCGAGCTGACCGAAGACCAAGACTCGGGACATGCCCTGGTGACAGTGGAGGAGATTCTCAAAGATGAAAAAATGGGATTAAAATTCCTAGGGAAGGAACCACTAGAAATCACGCTTTTGAACATGGACTGGAGCTGCCCATGTCCCAACATGACCACAGTGGATGGCCAGCTCATCATCATGGGAGATGTCCACAACGGCATGGCTGTCCTACAGCCAGACAGCTTTGTGGGGACCTCCAGCATCCGGCGCGTGCGGAAACTCCGTGAAGTCATCCACAAGAAAACCTGTGAGCTTTTGAAAGAGTTCCTAGGATTGCATTAACCTCCTCCACACGTGTCAGCCTTCCAGACCCGTGTGTTACGTAGGGCTAACAAGCGCTAGGCTAGTGCACAAACTAAACGAGCTGTTTGAAGATACACCGTAGGAATTATGCAGAACCCTTATTTTAATCCATTAATGATGCTTAGCAACAATGTAGTATGGTCTTTGGCAAGCACGTAAAACAGCAGCAAAAGGCTATTAATCTTGCATTGAAATCAATTCGTCCATATAGGAGTGCCATTTAACTAGATGACTCACTGCAGTAATAGTACAATTTTTATGTAGCTTCCATCATAAATGACGGAATTCATAGCATTTGTTTAGCTAATTGGTACACAGCTAAGTAATATATAATGTCAACTTAATCTGTCTCATTTACAGTATGGAAATGTTATGGTAAGTCATTAGAAGTAAGTCACGCTCTTGTCTCCTTATAGCAGCACTAATATTTCAAGAGAAAAGCCTGTAAATTATTGTCTATATTTACAATTGTGCGCATTTAACCAATCTACGCATTATGAATTTGCTTCTTTTAATTGAAATTTTCCTAGCAGTTTTCTTTGGATTGTACCTCGGTTTTAAATGGCAACTACTACCTATCCTGCAATCCTTACTGGAGAAAAAAGCTCCCTTGATCCTATGCCCAGGACAACAGGTCCCTGTAGAAGCTCAAGGCACAGTCTCACCCCAAAATGACTTTTCTGTCACCAGAACGAGGTCAGCGAACACCCTCATTCCATTGCACTTCCCTATTTTTGCTTTAATCTATCACAAAAACGGTTTGTCTATCACAAAAAAGTCCAAGGCAGAAGGACGGCAGTGTGCTGCCAGCTGTCTTGCTTTTGAAAATCGTTTACATCTGAGCGTATGCAGCAATTCATTGCTTATTTTCATTAGAAATCCTGTTTTTATAGGTGAGAGAGTAAAGTAAGAGGAGCCAGAACAAAATTCAAACTAGAAAAGTGCAATACGCAGTCTGCAGACTGTATTACACAGACACAAAGCTGCTGAAACCAAAACACACACACACACACAGAGGTGCAGAGTGGATGCTCTTTGAAGGCATTTCTCAGTTTGACCCTTTTAGAGCATTCTTTCAAACCGCAGAAAACATTTTTCCGCTGGGCCGCTGTACATACGCGTGTGAATAAATACCCTGGGAAAGACAGCGCGGGCTGTGGGTGTGAGCGCGCGCGTACACATAGGATTGATCATTTTAACGTGTATGTGTCCAAAAATGTAACATTTGCCTATGCAAAAAAAAATAAAAAATAAAAAATAAAAAAATCCTTAAATAAAGAAAATCCTGATCCTGGAGAAATCCTGCCTCGCTAAGGACTGTCATTGCAGGGGAGGGGGCCAAGCGTGGCAGGGGCCAGCCCTGCCATTGCTCTGCGTCGGGTGGGCTCAGCAGTTGCTTTGCCCAGAGCTTTCTGCCATGTACCAAAGACCAGTTTCAGGCTGGACCAGTGTCAAGACACGTCTTGGGGAGAGGAAGGGAGGTGCAGCGAGCGCTGTGCCCTGGTGCCATCTAACGGGCAGGACGGCGGCTGGTGCCTGGCGGTGGGCACGCGTCTGCTTTGGCAGCCATCTGCCAGGGCTGGAGGCGGTGAGGGCTGGGGGAAGGAGATGAAATAGGGGTATGCTGGGCTTCGGCGTGATGTGGAAGGCTCTAAACCCCCCGAAGCCTGCAGGCGTTGGGTATTTTGCTGTTGCAGGGAGGAAGAATGACAGCGAGGGTAACAACGTTGAACGTGGGGCCGGCTGTGGTTTCTGTGAAGGCTTTCCAGGCCCTGCGCCAGCAGCCGAGCCACGGGCAGAGACCACAGCACGATGGAGAGCTGGGCTCCTCTCCCTGTGTTCCGGGCTTGGGTTATGTCTGAAATGCTCTGGCAGCAGGAACAGATCTAAATCTCTGGTTATTTGTATAATTTCAGAATAAGCTGGGTGGGAGGGAGAGGAGCCCGGACCAGACTTGCTGGCCGAGAAAGTACCTGCTTGGTTTTTTTGTTGCACCTTTCCTCAGCGTACGTGAGAAAAACTCCAATTGAAGGTCCGTAATGTTTGTGTATGTTCTTGCGAAGACTGTTTTCCGGAGGCAGGAGATGCCAGCCCCGCTGCCCTCCTCTGCTGGATCATCCCTGGCAAGGGCCGCTGTTCCGATGGCTCATCTGTCATTTTCCAAGGAAGCCGTAGGAAGTGCCATGTTCTTGCCACAGTTTCTAACACAGAGGCATCAGAGGATGAAGGTTTAATAAAGATTGGCTTTATATGGCTCTTCTTTTCCAAAAGCTAAAAGATTTTGCAAGTGTGGGAGTGTTGGAGTGACTTGGGAGACGTGTACCCGGTTGTTCCAGAAGCGCTGGGACGCAAACGTAGCTGACAGCAAGAAGCAGACGATTCATTGCTTTTCCAGGTCGCACGTTACAGCGCTTAAGCCTGGGGTCTAAAATGCCATCTTAACTCTTACTCCCAGTGAAAACTCTTACTCCCGGGAATGAAGCACAGGCTTAAAGCGAAGTGAGTGTGCAATGGCTGTGCAGGGCTCTCCCAGCCCGCTTCGGGCACACAGGGCTGGGGTGTGAGGGCTGGCTTGCACAGGGCATCCTGGGGGACATTTTGGGTCAGTTTTCCAATGCGGTGCAGTGCAAGGGGACACCAAACAGGCCAGCCCAGCTCCCAGACACAGTACGGCCGTGCTCGTGTAGCTCCTGCCCAAACCTACGGAGCTGGGCTGCTTCCGAGCCCCGCGGTGTCTGCGGGATGCACGGGCCAGCATCAAACCCAGCTGTCATCCCACCCCAGCCCCACAGGGGGACGCGGTCACAGCTCTGCTACGGATCAGGCTGAGCGGTTCAGCTCCTGTGACCACGATGGTCCCGTTGTCCAGGACCAGCTTGGTGCCAGCAAGCAGCCCCGCGGTGATAGGTCACCCAGGGAAGACAAATATTGGACGTGACCAGCTCCATTGGGAGTGACGAGCTGTGCTCTGAGCCCCCCGGGGCTCCGCTGCGCAGAAACACCACTTCTGCCCCGAGGCAGAAGGAGCAGTGCCATGGGCATCTCCTCGCCTGCTCGCCGGGGGAAAAACCATCCCTGGCCATCCTGGAAGCACCGCACCTCCCCATGGCACGGGAGTGACCCTGACCCTGAGCCTCTCCACCTTCTGACCTTGAAGAATTCAGCTCCCCGCTCAAAGCTTGTATTTTAGTTCAGCCTCTTATTAAATCCTTCGGAAGCCTAAAATTCAAGTCTGACCAGTCAGTCAGCCCGAGGGAAGCCTACGCACAGGGCCAGGTACTGAAGGATGGCGTTAAAGCCTTTGCAAGGCTAATAGGCACTTGCATGTGGCTCCTGAGCAGAAAACCCCTTTTGTGGTGCTCACGCGCTCAGTTTTCCGTCCTGCTCTCCAGGGTGCACCTCTCAGGGTTGTCAGAGAGCTGGAGGGAAATGCCAGTGTTTAAAGTTTGTATTAAATGTATGAAAGAAGAGAGAGAAAGGGAAGCGCCTGCTTGATTCCTCCCCTTGCACGGCAGCGGGGTGGGAAGGAGCGTGAGCTCCTGTTGAGGCTCCAGGGAAGAGCTGGAGGAAGGATGCTACCTCCAAAGCCACGTGGCCATGGCCATCGGCCGCTGCCAAAGTTCTCCTCTGCCTGCGGACACCAGGGAAGCAGCATTGCCCGCAGACACCAGCACAGGAAGCAGCAAGGGAGCAAAGCCATGTTAGCCGGGTCCGAGACCTGCAGGAGCTCCCCGGGGCTCAGGGACGGGTCTGATGGACATTTCTGGGGGCAGGAGGACAGTGCAGAGCTGCCAGCACCAGCACGGCATGCCCACCTCCCGGGCTGGAGTGAGGACTAAAAGTGCGACACGTGAATCTGCAAACCCTGCAGCCAGAGCTCGATAGAAACCATCCAGCGTATGGATCCGAAAATGAGTCACAGGTTATTGTGCAAACCCTCTGCCCGGCCCAGGGAGCAAAATCCCAGCACAAAAGTGGTGGTGTGCTGCTCCTGCACGGGGCGCTGCTAGAGCACGTCCCTGTAGGGCCTGATGGACGGCACGGCCAACAGAGCCAGGCATGAGGTCCCCGTGCTGGCACGCACGGAGGGGTGGCTGGGGGAGAGCTCAGAGACAGGATCCTGCATCAGCACAAAGCCCAGAGCAGCTGAGGTCAAAGGAAAGAGGAAACTGAGCGTGTTCTCATTGCAGGGGCTTGAGATGAGGTCAGGCAGAAGTTTATATGGGCAACCAGCTCCAGAAGTAGCAGCAAACAGAGATGATGACGCCATCGGAATATGATTCAGACAGCAAAGGTATTTAAGAGCTTAGCTCCCAGTTGTTTCAAAGGGAATTAGGGACCCCTGCGAGAATTACTGCCTGGCCACGGGTCTGGGTTCCTGCGGGAGGTGGCTGTGACGAAGGTCATGCAGGGCTTCAGCCACCACCTAATGACTTCCTGCAAAAAGGAGTCATTCGGCTGGCACCAAATTAGCCCCTTGCACCACGAGACCCGCTTCCTCCACCCGAAGCACCTTGCACCCTGCTCTGCTGTAATTCCTGTGGTGTGCACGTGTTGGGAAAATCTCCGTGTAGATAATTAGCAGGAAACAATCATGGCCAGGCTGGGTATCTACACCGAGGCTGGATGGAGCCAGGTTTCCGAAGGCACGGCTGTGAAAATGTCACCCTGAGTGAGTGACAACTTCGAGTTTAGAGCCTGTGTTTTTATACCAAACATTTGGTGTTTCCCCCTTCACTGGTGCTGGTTACTGATTGACTACAAGTGACCTCCAACTGCCTTACTGATTTACAGCGGCTGTCAAAGGACAAAAAATGGGCCCCATGTCCAGGATCTGAGAAATACTCTGAATGGAGGTTGCACAACTGAATAAATGTTCTGCCAGCTCTTTAAATCTTGGGGGGAGTGGAAAAAAAAGTCAGCTCTAGCTCCTGATCTACAATGCAAACACCAGTGGGATATGAAGATAACGCTGCAGCACTAGCGGACATATCTATTAGCCAAAAAAGCGGCGCAGCCTGTTTAATTCACAGCTATTTATGGCCGGGCAAATGATATGACATTCAGGCCTGAGAGTTTAGAAAGGGAATGGAAAGTCTTCCAAAGGCTGCTCTGCAGTTCAGGTTTCAAAGTCAGGAACCTGATTTTGGTGTTTTGCTATGTGCGCATCCCTATTACCACCTTTTGCCTCAGCCAGCCGTCCCCGGCGCCAGCCTCGCTGGTGCTTACCCATCCAACCACTGAATTCTGAGCCCAACCAGCAGGGCTGGGATGGTCTCCTCCAAACTTCAGGCTCGCTGGTGGACACAAACCTGTATGTGCTGCAGAAGCCCATGGCCACCGCAGCTCTGACAACGGCATTGAGAGCAAAACCCAATGGACAGGAATGTTCACGGTTCAGGATTACGGGCAGTTTGGGATGGGGATGAACCTCCTCCAGACCCTGCTCTGGGCCCTCTTGTGTGATCCTCTGGGGATTACAGAATGGAAAAAGCCATGGGTCTTGTCCCACCTGGCAACCCCTACCCCCTCTCATTTGTCCCAGCGATAGCTAGAAATGCAGGAGGAAAGAAGGCTAAAGAAAAGAGAATGAGGAAAAGATTCATCTAGAGGGAGGAGGGGGAGCATTTTTTCACCTTAAACTGTCATGACAGCATGGTAGTTGGACTGGATTAGCTGGTTTCATTAAAAGGAACTACCCATAAAGGGGTTTGTGCCTTCTCTTCCTCCTCCGCTCCACCCCTAACACACCCAGACCAAGGGGGTATTGTAACGCGTGTAAAGGACATGACTTCTTCTACTGCATGAAATAAATAACAAACCAACAGTAATAAGTCTCCAGGATCAGATGGTATTCACCCAAGGGTAAAAGTACTCACGTAAAAAATGGCTTAACCATTAACTGCAGCGGATAACCTTTGCTTTGGGCTGCGGCAAGACCAGAGGGTGGAAGGGGGCAAACATGGGGCTAATTTTAGAAAAGATTTCCTGGGGGGCTGAGTATGAAAACTCAGCAAGTCTGGTAGAAACTGTAATAGAGGGTAAAACTCACGGCTGAATGATAAAGATGATGTAAAGAGGAAGAGTCTGTGGACTTCAACAGAGGGAAGTGATGCTCCGTAACACTTAACTTTCTTTGAAGCAATCACGAGGACAGAGATGGTCCAGCTGATAGAGCTGAGTTGGATCGAGGCCTTAGAGCAACTTCCACACCCAAGGCTTTTGATGACATTTAGCTGTCCTGGGGGGAGAGGTCAGGCAGTCTCTTGAGCAAACAACTGGTTGAAACATCAGAAAGAAAGGGTGAGACCGAAAGGTCAGTTTTCACAATGAAGGGAAGTTATTGGCAGCGTCCCAGGGGACCTGGGCGAGGGCCTGGGCTGCTGGACGTGGATGGTCTGGGAGAGGGATGGGAGAGGTGGGTTACGAAGGTTGCTGTTGAGATGGGGTTATTTAGGGCTGCAAAAATGCAAGCTGACTGCGAGGAGCTGCAGAAGGGTATCGTAATACCAAGTGACAGGATGATAAAATAGCAGAGGAAATGCAATATTGGTTAACATACATGGGGGGGGGAAGGTGAGCCCTCGCTGTGCCTTCCTATAGTAACTTCAAACAAGCTGTTCCCGTTCGAGCCCCGGATGATCCGCGCACGGACCTGAGCAGGGCGGCTGGTCCAGCCTGCCTCTGCTGTGCAGGCAGCCCCTTAGCCGATCCCGCACATCGCACCTCTCCAAGCAGCGCCACGCAGCTCAAAACAGCTTCACGACTTACAACACTCCCATGAACAAGCACAAAAGCCTACGGACATCTTAAAAACCCAGCAGCACTTGCACGTCACAGCCAGCGTTGGTTACTGCCTTGCTAAGAAAACGCTACTTGCTATTAGAGACTTGTTCCTCAGAGCGCCAGATAAATCTCAGCCACATCCCAGCCCCAAAATGTTAAAATAAGGACCTTACCTGCAGCTGCCCCCACAAGCACACCATGCTGCAGGAGGGACGATGGTCACAGACACAAACCCTTCCAACTCTGGAGCCCCGAGTCTCTGTAGAAGGTGTTCAGCAATTGCTGCATCTATGGTGCTTGGGGAATACGCTGGAAATCACAAAGCTCCCTCTGGAAACGACTCCAAGGTTGGCCTTGGCCAAGTCACTCCATCCCTGGACAGAAGGCAAGGTGCAACCAGGACCTTGTAGAGGCAGCTCTGGGGCAGAGGAGGTCCCACTGCCCTCAACAGGACTCACCATATAACCAGGCAGGGTCAGGTTCTCCATCCAGCAGTGTCCAATCTAGAATTTAATTACACGAGCCAAAACCAAACACCGTCACCGAAC
This sequence comes from Stercorarius parasiticus, assembly GCA_013396915.1. Taxonomy (NCBI): domain Eukaryota; kingdom Metazoa; phylum Chordata; class Aves; order Charadriiformes; family Stercorariidae; genus Stercorarius; species Stercorarius parasiticus. The sequence goes on from VWZL01002755.1 coordinate 343,870, forward strand.
AGTGCCACGCACAATTATCGCCCTTGCCACGGCCCCAACGTGGGGGACCCAAGGTCTTCCTCACACGGTCACATCTTCCTATTTTTGCAATATTTGGGGTGCAAAGAGGAAAAAAAAAAAAAAAAAAAAAAAAAGCCTCATCCCTGAAATGACGCCGGATGGCTGGAAACTGGGGCGGGAGCGTCCAGCTGCTCCCAGCGCCTGACACGAGATGGCGTGTGGCATCAGGGTTTGGGGACCTCGCACGCCCACGGCCCCCGCCGGCTGTACGCGCTTGGGAAAGTGAAGCATCCCCCAGTTGGGGTTAGATTTGCTTCGCCCTCGTCCATGGACCTGTTTGGCAGACAGTTGGCTGTATCATTTAGATCTTCTAAGTGGAAAGCCAACCGCCCCTGGAGCTGGGTGGCCACGTCTCATTTGGCTGGCTCCATCCTTGTCTGGGTACTAATACGGCCGGGGAGATTTTAGGTTTATCGAGGGGAAAAAAAACCCACGTGGAGTAGGGAGCGTGGTACGGCAATCACATCCATTTCCAGAGCTGCAGGAAAAAGACACAATGTATCATTTATTTGAGGCTTTTTCTCTCCCTGTTTGCAGATTGCAGTTTCTAAATATATTGGTCCAGTTATTCAAAATCATTCATGAATCTCTTCAGTGAATAATACTTGACCTGCAGATCATCCAAAAAGTGAATATTGCAATCAAATTCTCCGCTTCTGCTGTAATTTATTGTAGCTAACAGATGTACGCTACACGCAGGTAATTAACTCAGGATGAAACTCCGACTCTATATTTGATTGGAATATTCGCAATTCACAATTTTTACTGTGCTAGCCGGCTCCAAAAGTCATCTAATCAAGAGATGGGCAAAAGTATCTTCTCTCCGACATAGCGACACTGGTACTTCTGTTGGGCGGCAGGCGTTTGGGTGAAGGAGCAGCTGCTCCCGAGCGCGGGCCGCCAGAGCCGCAGCGCTGCGTACAGACACAGCAGGTCTGCGCAGGCTCAGCAGGGAATAAACAGACTAAAAGGAGAAAGTTAACGGCTTTCTCAGATCTACTCCTCTAACAGGTGTGATAAGCAGGACCGACACCAAAATCTCCTTACCTATTGGGTCTCTGATGATGCTTTTCCCCTGGAAACATCGGGAGGGCGGTGGGGTGGGCATTTTTCTCCTTGACTGTTCAGCCCGTGTCTGTGCTCGGGATTCCTGTACCCTGTTTGTATTATGGGGGGGGCCTGGAAGGGGGCTTCAACTCTGCGAAGAGCGATGGAGAGCTGCAGCTCACCTGCGGGGAGCTTGCAGTCCCAACAGAGGGGTGAGGGGACGGGGCGAGTGGTCCCTCGGTGCCACACGGAGCATCCTGGGTCCCGCTCCTGGAGGCTGGAAGGGCTGGGACCAGCTTTCTGCAGTTGTTACTTGTTGGGCTTTCGGTTACAGAAATCTCTAAGTGCAACCCAAAGCACTTCGGGATCATGAGTCACCTCTCAGTGTCACAAACCGGGCTTTAAAATCTTGTTATTTCTTTTAAACAAATAAGTTCCTGGGTGTTTTGTTCGTTCTTGTAATTTGCCTTCAGATGGCAGAGCCTTTCAGCGATCACAAGTTTGCGCTTTCCTTTGCCACCCCCAGCATTAAATGCATACTCTTTTTCTTGCTTTTATTTGTGAATGGAAGTTTCAGGTCTCACTTAGTCACATAATCTCCAAAGCAGGAGCTTTCCGAAGTCTGTCAACCCCGAGGAGACTCACAGGAGGGTCAGGAGGAGCAGTGTTGCCACCTAGGGACCTTCTGCGAGCTCTGAAAAACAGAGTTTTCTCCAAGATGGGATGCTCTGATGCCATTTCACTGGGGGAGCGGCAGTTTTCCTGCTCGCTGGAGGTTTGGAGATGGTCTTTTTGGCTTGGCTTTTGTTTTCCTGCAAAATTATTAGCCCTTGTGGCTCAGGAATGTGTGCCAGCCAGAAATCCTGCCCCGCAGCCACCAGCTGCCTCATAAACACCGTCACCCAGCCCCCCCGCCCCGGGAATATATCCGCCCCGAGATGCGCCTCTACACCCATTACTTACCCATTCAATTTTTCATGTTTAGCTATAGAAGTTTTCCAGCAGACAAAAGCTGAAGGAGGATTTGCTGTCCCACCCTGGCAGGAAGATTTACACACGAGCAAATGATTTGTAACGAATACGGCGCAAGATAGATGGAGCTGCTTCTCTCGTTCACAAATTATTCACAGGCTACGGGCTTGAAGAGGAAGAACGTTTTTCCTTGCTTTGTAAAACACATACACATGCATTTTTTTTCTTATTATTTATGACTACTTTCACTGTAAAAAACACTCCTGAGAGCACCTTTTGTAGAATTATTGCAGCTCACAGGTTGTTTAGTTGGTAATCTCGAGAGAGGACAGGTTTGGGGTTTTTTTTTCCCCTTTCGTCTTGTTTTTAGTCATTGCCTTGACCAGTGAGACTTTTGTCACGGGTTTGAGCCTCTGGGCATTACAGGGTCATAAAATTTAAGTTTCTGGCCTCCACTTTTCTCCCCAGCCTGCTCAAGGGAGCGTATCGCAGAAGCAGCTCCTGGGTTTTGCCAGGAGAGCGCAGTCCTTAAATCAAGCTCCAGGGCAAACGCTCCCGAGCAAGGGTCTGCGACGGCATTCTGCAAGCGTTCCCCAGCCCGGCAAAAAAAAGTGCCGTTTCTAGAAAGGTTTCTGGCAAGAGGGGAGGTTTCTAGAGCCTCAGGTGCCACCACAGGAGGAAGCGGTGGGAGATGGACACGTAAATAGAAACAGGGACCCCCGACACCCTGAAGGGCTCAGAAAGATGTTTCTAGGTAGGACCTCTGGAGTTCTGCTTATATTCCGTATTTCCCGTATAAGGGACTCGTTTTCTTTTTCTGGATAAGACACACTTCTCCCCACTTGCCTAGCTAGAATTAAAATGCATCTCCATGTACTCGGCAGTGCTGCGGGGGGGGGCTGTGCTCCATCCAGCTGTGCTACCTTCACGTGTCATTTGGAGTTTCCCTTCTTGGCCAGCCAGGTGAGCCAAGCAGCTCCAAACCTCGCTCTCATGGCAGCCGCAGCCCGCCCGAGTCCCGCAGCCCTACGAAACGGGCATTGCTCCAGTCTGCCTAATAAATAACAGTTCGTTAAAGAAAAAAAAAAAAAAAAAGATAAATATTATATTTTTGCCCTGAAGATCCGGCCGCTGCTAGGTGCTAACTAGGTCACTATTCAAATCCCTGTCTTCACGGCTGGCGCGTTGCAGATGTGAGCACGTGTGGCTGCGTTACACACCGGTTTGTGCAAATCATGTAACATACGCAAAACTCATTGGCCCGTGAGCTCAGCAAATACACAATTGGCCCGCGAAGCCATTATTGGTAGGAGCAGATGGGTTGCTTGCTTAAATAAATGCATTTGCAAACTCCTGCTTTCAAAACCACCCGTTTGTTTGTAGAGCGTGGCGTAGCCCGGCTCCTGCGCCCTCCGCTCACCAAACCTTCCCTGGAGTTCAGGTGCTTTCGTTTTTGCATAAGGGAAATCTGAACGTGAATACATTTTTGCAAACGTAACTAAAAAAAAAATAAAAATAAAAATCTCTTTTGATTCGTAATGTATGAGTAAAGCATTGTTTACGTTCATGCACTGCTAATTGGAAGCATCCATAACACGATTACGTCAGCCTGAGGCAGAGCAAAATAGATACAGAATAAAAATATCTACAGTGACCTGGTCCTGCAAATGCTGAGTAACTTTATGCTCTGGAGCAGAAGTGGCTTGAACAAAATAAAGAAGCATTCCTTCTGGAGCTGGAGTTAGCAAGGGCAAGGGAGGGAAATAAAAAGCTACATTTTCCCTTATTCTGCTGTTGCATCCTCAGCTGACAGAAAAAGTCAATGGGTTGGGGAAAAGCACATTTGTTTGCTTTGCGGCTGCTTGGGTGGGTGTTGCTCATTCCCCTGCGGGAGCCCATTTCCACCCAGCCCGGTCCTCCGTCCCTGCTCGCCACGGCCAGCTCTCGCACAGCCATACAGCCTGCAACCTGCCAGAGACCTTCTGCGGGACAGGAGGAGGAGGAGGAG
>VWZL01002755.1:347982-362337 GCA_013396915.1 Stercorarius parasiticus
GGAGGAGGAGAACACGCTCACGTGGCTCATCAGCTGCCTGCGCGAAAGCAAGCTGGTGGTTTCAGCCCCGTTCCCACAGCACAATTGCCGAGAGCAGAGACACGGCGGGCTCTCAATGGCCACCTTTGTTGGCAGCCACCGGCAGCAGCGCGCAGGCTGCTGACGTGGCACCCGGCCGTGTCACCTTGCCCTGTCCCCTGCTGCGGCCGCACTGGGAGGCTGGACACGGGGAGAGCCCTTCGGCCACAAGCAGGGGCTCAGAACACCTTCCTTCCTAATCTTTATGTTTGCTTTTGCATCTTAAAATGAAAGAGAAAACAGCACAAAGAGCAGAGCCCAGCAGAGGAGGGAGGAGGTGGAGGCATTTCCCCTTCGATAGGTCCTTCCTCTTTCTTCAGTTCCTTATTTCCCCCCTTCCAGTTTCTTCCCCTGCCTGTTGAGACATGGTTACCGCGACACGATGGTGGAAAAGCTGCAATTTTAATACGTGAAGCTGGTACAATTTTAAATAATTGCTTTAAAACAAAACCAAAACCAACCCAGAGGAAGAAAGCGTTTCCCTCCCTCCCCCCAACTCCTCTGCCACCTGCAGCACCGGGTGACACGCACCGCCCCGGCCTGCTGGGCAGACACCCTCCCACCCCAGCAAAAGCCAATGTTTACATTTGTCACGTGTATTTTTAGAGCATCCTAGACCCAGCCGTGCCTCAACCCAGCCCCGTGGGCCAATTGCCATGTTGAAAGGCTCCTCTCAGCAAATGTTACTTCATCCCTGGAAGGACGGAGGGAAGAAAAAATCCCCAAGTGAGTCCTTGGCAGGAGCCGGCTGCAGGGTCCCCGCTTCACCAGTCCTTCAGGTTCTTCCAGTTCGCCAGGACAATGTGCACAGCGAAGGCATTTGCTCTGCAAGTGGCCTCCCAGAACCTGACCTCTGCAAGGGCAAACAACGATCCTTACAGCAGCAAAGCGCCCGGCACAGACCCTCTCCCTGGGCTGGCTGCACCGCGGGTGGGCATCAGCATAAACCTGCTGGGTTGTGGTGGGCTTTTGGGAACGGCTTCTAGGAGGGCTTCAAGGAGTTACAATTAGTAACGACCAATTTACAGTTTTCCTTCTTTTTGTCTCAACTGGCTCATCCCCATACTGCTCGGACGCTGTTGAGTGTTACACACCAATTAACACCTTCGCTGTGGGCACCGCACGGCCGGGGTCATCTCCAGCAGAAAGGATTTGTGCCCCTGTCTATGTTAAGTGACAGTCGCTGCCATTTCGTCCCACTCGACATCAGCTCCCTTGAAAACATCCCCAAAAAGCAGCTGTCCCCAGTTTAAGCACAACCCGATCACATAGAGGATACTGAATGGACGGAAAGCAAATACCACTTTCTCTTTTCCCGTGCTGTGGGAGGGATCGTGCACTTCACAGGAGAACAAGGACAGCCTTTGTGGTGCCAAAGTCCACAGCTCACCTCATCCCTGGCTCCTCCACCTCTCCTCTGACCCGTCCCCACCTTGAGGATGGGGACAGAGATGCCACATGGGGCTTTTCTGAGGATAAAATTCTGTTGATGACTGGGCGATGCTTTGCAACAGCAGCGACATCGTACCCCGGGGTCACCCAGGGCTCTCAAGCGAGAAGGAAACCTCACATCTCCTCTGCAAGGCACAGAAACGGGGCTGCGCCTCGTGCTGACGGGGAATGGAGGCCCACCGAAATCGGAACCGCTGCTGGAAGCCAAGGAGCAGGCGAGCACAGTGAGCAGGTCATATCCTTTCATTCCTGGCTCTCCACAGCATGATTTATCAAGTGGTTACAAAAAAAAACCCAAGTAAAGAAAGAAATAACTGGCTAGAGGTTATATAGCCTGGGCTCCCCTTTCTCTTTCATCCTGCCCAGATAAATGCCATTATGGGAAAGGCTGGAGATCGGATACAGCCCTCAAGTTCAGGAGCTCCAACAGGGAGTGAAAGAAAAGGCTCTGGATGAAGATAACTGCAGCAGTTACGTGACTAATCCCAACATCTACGGACATCTTCACCTCTGCCTGTGAGTTATGTGATCCTAAGCATCCTTAAGGAAAACAACTCCACTCTGGCTAGCAGGTGTCGAACTGCTTGCAAATAACACAGATGCCTTTTTATATATGACAAAAGACCAAAATATCCAAGATGACGGTGCTCCACAGAAGCGGCTCAAAGCCGGGCACTTGAGCACAGATAGCTCTTTCCGAAAAGCAACTGGCAACCGGACGATGCGAGACCTGGCTGCAGCATTCCCAGCCAGAATGGGCCTTTTGTTCCAGCAAATGCAAACGTCGTGACTGGGAATGAGCCAGTTGCCGCCCCGCATCAATGCCCTCGGCGGCAGGGTCGGGCTGGCCAACCTCAGATCTCTCCAGAAAACAGGCAAAGCCAAAATCCTAGCTCTAACCACTCTGACTTTTGTAGAGAGTCATCTCAAAGCCAGTCTCACAGACGACCCCTGTTCTCCACTTACATACCACTCATTTCTCATTTCGTCAGGCAGACATTTAGGAGTGGAGTCCATTTCTGCAGGCATCCAAAAAGCCAAACTCGTTGGAGACCTCAGACCAAAATGTATTTTAAAATGCATTATTACCCACAGCGCATATGTAGAGAGGAAAAGTTTCAGTGACTGTAAAAGGCCAAAAATCCACCCTGCCCAGTTCAGGTTTCCCTCCCCACAGTTACCTCTGTTGTAGGTAAACAGGGTCATCATCCTCCTCTCCGTCCATCCTCCTCCTCGCCTCGGTGGGCATGGTGGTACACCGACTGCTTCAACAGCAGCAGCCGCCACGGCAGTCAGCCTGGGAAGGGCTTTGGGATGCTGCAGGAAGGAAAGGGATAAAGTATATGATATTAGTACAGCAGGACTGTTTACAAGATTTAAGAGTCCCCTGTTGCCATTGACAATTAACTATAGACCAGCAGAGGAACATCGTTCTCTACCATAATTATGTGTATTTTTAGATAAATATGTTCCACAAATGCTTTGTAAAGGAAGATTCTTTGCCTAAAGCATCTACTTCTTCTCAAGCCTCCAGTGGTACAGCGTAAACTGTGTTATTAATAACAATTGTTCCTGCATTTGTTTCTTGAACACAGATCACAAAATACACAGTTTATTTGGGAGTGTCTGTATACTCTTCTATTTCTGTCCTTCTTGTTCAACCCTGTAGAGTAAAACAGGCAACAGTGAGTCCAGAGAGGGACACAGCCCTGCCCTGAAGAGATTACAGTCTCCATCAGATAATACACTGCAAATTATACATGGTGAGGCACAGACCTCGGCATGGGGAGAACACTTGGTTTGGGAAAGAAACTAAGAAAAGCAAGTTTTAAGAAAGACCTTGAAGGAAGACAGAAAGAAAAATCAAGAGGGGGAACCTACGAATTTCAAAGAATAAAGGAGGTAAGAGAGAGTTTGTACAGCAACACATTTAAAAAAGGATTGCTACGTAGAGATGAGATCCGGACCCTTCGTTTAACCCATCTTCTGCTATCTGACTTCGGGCAGGGAAGCTGCTCTAAATACCGAATTCTTAAAACCACACACTGAGACTTCAGAGACACTGAGAAAAAACAACCTTACTGACCTCCGAAAGTTCATCGCCCCCAAACACATGCCATCTACCGAGGTGATCATCACATCAACCTTGCCGACGGCTCTCCGGTGTCACCATCAGCTTCGCTCACCTCCCACCAGCCACTGCCACATGGCACGTGCGGGGACAGCAAGACGATCCCAGGCAAGGTGGGACAGATGGCTTGTAGACCCAGCAGCTCCACCATGCGATGCCTATGCTTCCCTCCCATGGTAGCTCATCAAGGCTATGCCTTCGTTTGTAGACTCAGCGGGGCAGGAACAAGCCCGGCAGATGCGTCGTAGCGCGGACAGTGCAAGATGTAAGTGAGGCAAGGGCAGGGAGAGGGGACACCCTTTATTAGGTCAGCTGCTGTACTTGGAAAAACTAGACACGCTTTCAGGCGCATAAGGCTTCCTCAGGTCTGAAATAGAAGCAATAACCTTAGAGCTAAATACAGGTTGAGAATAATTGTTCTGAGTTAAACTTCATTATATTAATGAATTAGGCAATTTGAGAGAAAGGGCGATTGGTTCCTGTTGATCAAAGGGAGGATACTAGCCAAAGGACAGCTGATAATGTCATTTATGGCACAAAGAGAGGGTGAGAGAGACAGGAATAATTATTGCCTAGGGATGGCCAGTGGTAGCAAAAATTATAATGTAATATGCAATCAATATCTGAGTGATTTTTATATCCTAGAGTCAGGAATTTTAGTACTCGGATTGTCTTTTGAAGCAGTTTTGGAGACCTTCCTTGAAGGTCGGGAGTGAGAGGTCAGAGATGCAGCGGTTGATCTCTTACCGAGGGTTTCTGTCCTTTATCAGTTTGTACAAGTCAATTCGAGTCGGTTGCCGGCAGTTGTGGCCACCAGACTGTTGGATCTGTGATCAAACCACAAAGACAGGAGGGCGGTGGTAGGTCTGGGTCCTCCTGTATCACTTAGAAATCTGATTCCATTAAGCAGCCGTGGTTAATTGCCGACACTTCTCAGTTCATCACTATCCCTTAGATATTTTGTTTCCTGTGAAGTGCCAGTCCCAGGGAACCTGTGATTTCCTAAGGACCCAAATGTCCATATAAAAATTAAGTCCGTACTGGACTTGTAGAGAAAAGCTCAAACATTCTGAAATCTATTTAACTCTATACCCAGAAGATAAATTAATACGGTGCGAGGTTGATTATTATTTAAGATTACCTCATAATTTCTAAAATATTCTTGGAGGCCTGAACCACAATTTCTTGAGTGGTTTGGTTTGGCAATACTGAAGGACTGTCTTTAAGGACAGCACTAACAGTCTAGAAGGTACAAATACTTAAATATCTTCATTTAAAAATGAAATATCAACTGTTCTCAAGTAAAAGAGGATCTCTGGCTCGAAGCAGTTAATAAATATGAGATCCACAAATACCTGCAAAGCCGGTAATTGCCCCAGCTGTTAACATTTTCATCAGTAGTCAGGAATTTTTCACTCTTCCCATTAAATTGCCAAACAGCGGTGCTGCTCGTACCTGACTAACCCCGAGAGACGCAGACGGACGGAGAACCCACTGGCTTCAAAAATTCGTTGTGGTTATCTACAACATCTGAGACTCAGCAGGGAGTTAAAAGGCTCAAATCTGGGCTTAAAACCACCGAAACTACTCTGGCCAGGGCTGAAGTGATCTCTTGAAGGCTGGGCAGACAGTTCATAGCACAGCTGGCGGCAGAAACCTGCAGCCCTCTCTCTGTGCTGGCGCATGGGGTGCTAAACCTTATGGTCTAACGAAAATCAAAGGGGAATTTGTTTTAGCTCGTAAAATCTGTATGCAAGTCTAATTTTGACCAGCAGCAACTTCAGTGAGTAGGTTGGTGTAAAAGTTTCACATGATTTGTACTGGAGGAATATATACTTCCATATCTATAGAAACACCCACAGAAATTCTTTTAGAGAATCACAATAGTCAGTATGTGAGATCTCACTGCTCCTGAGGCCTTCTGTTCCGACGGTGGGTGAATCAGACTCTATATACCATGGACAATGAGAATCAAGTGCTTCCCTTTTATTATGCATGCCTTATTTCAAAATGCAAAGGTCATCTAATACACATTAAGTGAACTGTACAACGGAGGAGACTCTCAAAGGCCACAGAGACTAAAGGCAGTAGAAGGAGGGAATGGTAGGTCAACCTCAGAAGATGCTCCTGTGGCACACAGCAACGGGATGAAGTTCCTTATTGACAGCAAAAAGACGGCAATAGCCTGCTGACGTCTGACACTTGCTAACAGGGAATTTCAATGGAGACAGAGGAGGAAACCAACACAGAAAAGGGCAGTGACTTGCCCAGAGCCAGATCTGGAACGTGGGGTGCCCGAGTTGTCATCTGTTATACCATGTTCATCACTAACCTGCCACCTCCCATTTCCATCAACGGGACTAAAAACTCCCAGGCTGTTGCATTACTGGACGAGGCTGCCCAAGCAGCAAATCCGTGAGGCTGTGAGCATCTAATATAATCCTTAACTGTACCCTGACATTCAGTAGTTCTTTACACTATGCCTTTAGAGAGAAAGTCAAGTAAGCCGTAGCCCACAAGGGGTGGAGGGAGAGGACACCTTTCGGCAGCCAGAGCCTGGCGTGCCCAGCTCTGCCGTGGCACAGCAGCTCCTGGTGTGGAGCAAATTAAGAGATGAGGTCAGAGAGAAGTGGAAAGGGGTGAAAAGAAGAGTGGCATCAAAGCCCATTGCAGCAGAGCAAGTAGCGAGAGACGGCAAACAAAGGGAGCCACGCACAAGCTGGTCCTTCTGAGGATGCTGTGGGAGAGGCAGAAAAGACGAAGGAAGGGGTTATGGGCGTAGCAGGGAATGGATATATTCTGCCAAGGAAAAAGAGGGTGGGCTTCCAGGTCTGTTTTTAGTTACATTAGCCTGCCCTGTTGGTATAACCTTCTCAAAGAAGCTCGCAGGGGCACTAAACAATAATTAAGGCACTACATTCCCAGCGTTCTGTTTTGTTTCATGCTATGGGCAGCGTTGAAGCCAAGGGGAAAGGGGAACGAGTGCAACGAGCTCCATGAGGGCACGGAGATGACAGACTGTTTAAATGTAATGGTGTCCCAGCTCTCAGAGGAGGAGAGAATCTCTGGTTTCGGGCCTCTGAAGCACTAAATTACCAAATGAAAACTACAGCAAGTTCCACCAAAAGCGCAGCCATCAATACTACAGATTGTTTTGAGCAAACAAAAGTTAACAGAATAAAGGACGGGGGTTGAGGGATGTCTGCGCTGTACGCCAAGGTTTTTCTAAAAATATTTTACACCTGCTATTCGTTCCGCACACTGATCATATTTTGTCTATGAGGTAGAGAACTCGCAGTGCCAAAGGGAATGTGGTTTATGTTCCCGAGTCTTAATGCTTTTTCCCTTCTGTAAGGCAAAACTCTTTACTACCGTCACTAAAATAAAGCCAAGAGGACAAAAGTCATACACGCACTGCCACAGTAACAGTTTAACTGTTCCTCTTGCTGATCTTTGGAAACAATCCCTTCAGCAGGATTTTACAGCTCTGGCACTTCGATTTAGCAAACTTTTTATGCAGCTCATGAGAGGAATGCAGCCAACTCTGTACACTCAATTTAAATCAACTTGCTGATGATATAAAAAAAGAGTGCTGAACTGCCGGTTTGCTTCATCTGCTCCAAAACTACCAACACAAACTCGGAGGTATTTATTCCTGAAACGTTAATAGAACAGTCTGGGGCGTCAGATCAGTAAATGAGCTCTGGTTTGATCCCATGCCGGCCCAAAGAGCTGATTTAACAACTAGTTGTTTGGTTACTTGATATTTCAGAAATGCAACTGGGCTGTTTGCTGCTAACGGGGTTGGGATACGGCGGGACACAGGGTGCAGACAGCCGTGCTGCCGCTGGGTCATCATCTGCCGCCGCTGTCTGCACAAGCAATGCCTTTCTAATGTTGCACGGAGAAGGGGGGATGGATCTTTCGGTGGCTTACACCCCGGTCTCAATTTGTATAAATTATGATAGCTTAGTTGGAGTTAAAAGAATGACAAAACTTGTACTCACCAAGACGGCAGTGCCAGGCCAGCCTGTGCCCTCTGGATCCCCGTCAGCAGCAGGAGCCTTTGCCAGCAGGACGCAGCAACGGAGCACTACGTATTGTCAACTCCATCTGCGAGCCGGCTCTCCTTTGCAGAAATAATCACATCAGTTTAATTTTGGTGACCGCTACTGGTCTTCTGATTAATCGAGTAAGGTCAGCTGTCTACCCACAGAACAAATGCAGCAGAGACCGCAGCCGCCCGTTGAACCCCCTCCGCCCTGCCCAGCCACGACGCCCCTGAATTCCGTTTCACAGATCCCAGATTATGATTTTAAAAAGTTATCGAGTTGTGCTGAACTGAGCAAGCCGTACAGCTGAAAACGCGCTGAACTTGTGCCTGGGTGGGGACTTGGAGTGAAGAGACAGGATGCACTAAGCAGCACTGAGGGGGGACACGTATTTAAGGTTGTACCCTTTTCTTCACTGTAAATTAAAAACACCTTCCGAGGTTTAACTTACACTGGCAATTTTAAGGAAGTAAATTGCATGTTCACATGAGAAAATACAAAAGAACTTGCACAACTGAGCAAATGCTTCCTTTTCCCCCCCCTTCACTCCTTTTTAGCTCCCCGCTCTCGAAGCAAACGCCCTTACCTGGCAGCAGGCTCGAGAGCACAATGCTGGCTGTGTGCAAATTAAACCAGAGACTGACTTGGCACTCACTTGGAACAGAATGTTGCAATGCAAATGTTTGATCTAACAAATTCAGCAAAAAACTTTAGCAAAAGATAAATAAACGGGTGAAGTAGACCGAACAGAAAGCACACATCTTTAATTTCTATAAAGAGAAAGCATTCAAAATCTTCCTATTTGCATTCTCTGAGAAAACTGGAAGCTCTCTCTACAGATTGCCTCCTTGCAAAACACCATCAACAACCCATGGAGAACAAATCCCTGCTTATTAAAATCTTTGCATTAAAAGGTGCTGCAAAAAACAACCTTGTTTCCAGAGATTCCTCCTTGCTGCAAACCACCGCCCTTCACACGCAGAGCTGGAAGTGAACAAATCAGCATGGGAAGAGGATAAACTTGATCACCTTTAAGACAAATAACCTCAGTTTAAATCACAGGAATAGCAATATTACAGAACACGCAGAATTGTCTCCACTGTCAGAGGTGCTCAACCTCCTAGGCAGTTTAGGTATTACTATTATATTGTAAATACTAAAATTGTAGTAAGTCTTAAAGTCTAGGCCATACAAATAGAAATAACACACAGAGATAACATTCTTCACTTTTCAGTAATTCATCCAATATTTTTTTTTTCATATTCTTTTTTAAAGCAAAATCATCCACTTAAAATTAGATACCAAACTTTTAAGTACGGTTCTGTCCACTGATGTGCCCTTAGTGGAAAGATAAACCAGATGGCAAACTCAATAAAAAGGAGCCAGTTAAATACAGACAGACAAACGCTTAAAAAAACATTAGCTCCATTATTGCTTTTCAATTGGTTGCCATGGCATTAGAAATCGATAGCATTGTCAGCCTCAATCTCCCCCACATCCATTTCTTCACAGCCTGATCAAAAACAAAGATAGAAAGCAAAGATCTCACGCTTGGTGTGGAAAAACACCCTCTTCCTTGCAGCACTAGGCTTTTCCCACCAAAACTCTGCTTGCAGCAAACTGGGGGTAAAATCAAGTGCATCAAGTAGGAAGAGAATCTCAAAATCCAGTTTCAGAATACTGAAGTTCAGATAATTTTAATCCTGTTCCACTCCTGCAGCTCACAATTCATCATCACGAGCCAAAGGATGACCCACTTGGTGTGTTATCTTCTCTTTGTACCACTGTAACCGCCATGGAAAATAAGTTGATGTTTGTTAGATTTACAGATTAAAGTAAGTTTCTCTTTTCCTTGACAATGCCCACTAGCAAGGAGCACTATTTGCCGAACAGACGGAAAAGAGTAAAGGATGTAACTTCAAAATAGCCCTGGAAAAGCTGAGTTGTTTTGTCAGCCTCCAAGTTCTTTCTCCTCCTACTCACATTCACGGTTTGACAATCAATTAAGTCAAAATCAGTAAAATCCACTAAAATAAAACCCTTAAATGTCACATTGCAGTTGCATTACATTTCTCTTTTTAATAGAGCATATAAAATAAGAGTTTACAATGAGTTTAGTAAACTGTACATCAGCACTTTTATTCAGTCTAGTTTCTGAGCTATTAATCCCCAATACAGAAGCAGAACGCTGATGCACTGGTCTAGGACCTCTCCAGATAATAATTCAAATCCGTTCTGATGACATGGAAAGTGAATTCCATTGAATCACCTGAGTCCCTTCTAGATAAGTCATATCACACAATAACTCCACATTTGCAAAGCTTATAGTCTTAACTCTCAAGGAAAAAATAAAAAAATAAAATTACCTTCTGGCTTCAGTGAGCTGCAGTTACAGAAAACAAGTGAAAGTTTGCTCAAATAATTGTAGGCAAGTCCTTAATCAGGCTATGTGCTTTGTCAGTAGTATTTTAGGTAAAGCAACTCATTATTGTGGTGCATCAATACATAGCAAGCCTTTCCATCGCTCCTTTGTGATGCACTGAGTCAGACTTTTTTGCATCATTAGCACTGACAACACAATAAACGCCGCGCTCTGATCTTCAGCAGAACAGTAAAAACATAGACCACAACAGTCAATTAATTTTGAAGAATTTTAATACAAACTTAATATAAACTATTTCAGTCCCTCTTAACATGTAAGACACTGACTCAAAATACTTTTATACCTTTTTTCAAGTATTGCACAATGTAGGTACAAAATTAATATTTACGATTACATTTTCTTCCATAATATATAGCAAAAATCTTTAAACTTTTAACAGAAAATACAATTTGTGTTTCTTTTGAAAAAAGCAAATATTTCGTACATTTTAATTCCACCACTAAGGAATATTCTGTACACAACTTTTTATTTTTTTTAGAATTGATGTCTTTAAGATGGATATCTTACAATTTCAGTAAAAAAAATACAACATGAAGCTGCTGCAGCTGTCACAGATCACTGTAGTAAAAAGATATAAATGCAATACCATGTTGTAGAAACAATATATATACTCTGATATTTTACAAACTTTGTACTAAATTAAATTATACAATTAGAAAAAGACCAATAAACCCACCTATTAGTGCCAATTTTTTTAATATATATACATATATGTTTGTGTACATATATATATACACACATGAAAAAAATTAGCCACGTCCTTGCTATATCTTAAATACTGTAAGAGGCCTTATTTTGAGAGTATATTTTTGTAATGTACAGTCAGTATAAAATAATTTTGTGCTTGGTTGGCAAATGAAAAAAACGATGCATGTTGTATTTATCTAACCAAGCCTGAATGTATTCATACTACAAGCCTTAAAAAAAATCTCAAGAGGTGGAAAAAAAGATACACCCTTGGGTACGTGCATTTTAACTTGTACAATAGTATTTACTTGTATTTCACTTTCGTTTTATTTTTAGTTAGCCATAACTGGCTGGAATTGCTGGTTAGAATACTGCATGTTGTTTAAACTAAAATTCAAGCCATCCACAAAAGACTTCTCATTTAGACCTCCATAGGCTGCAAACATATCAAAGGCATTACTGTACTGGAGAGGACTGAGGTTAAGGGGGCTGTCACCAGGAAAGATGCTACTGGTACTACCTTGACCCTGCATGTTAGGGAAAATGAACTCCTTTGCGTTAGGAGAAAGGGCAGAAGTCTTCTGCTGTTGTTGCTGCTGCTGCTGACTGCCTAAGCCAAGCCCGTAGAGAGAGTGCATGGAGGAGGAAAGGGCTTTCTGCTTCAACAGGTCATTGACATTCAAGCCAAGGTTGGTGGGAGAGGTGCGGGCGACCTTGTTGCTACGGCCGCTATTCTTCATTTTGGTCGAGCCAAACTTGGTGGCAGCAAATGTGGCAGTGGTGAAGGTTAAAGGCTGAGTGGAGCGGGGCATGAAAGTTGGGCTCACAGCAGCAGAGTGACCAAAGGGAGGAGAAGGAGAACTAGACACTGAAGATGCTGGGTCACTAATTGGCATGAACACCTGGGCCTCTGGGTTAAAGCTGTTCTTGATCTCCTTATCCAACTCACATCCATTTTCATTATCATCCACATAAAGCACTTTCACTGGTCCCTTTTCACCGATTTGGTATGAAACCTCAAATGGGTCAATCCAAACACTAAGATCCTGAGGCAAGTTGCCACGAACATCATCAATGTCCAAACCACTCTCTTTGGATGCTTGTTCTATGACTGGGTCCACTTTCTCCCCTATATGTATACATCTAAACCCTGATCCTTTGTATGGCTTTTCTGGATACCAGTGGCCTTCATACTTCTTCTTAAGAAGTCTTTCAAGCTCTTCACCAAAAATGTTGACACGTCGTCTGGGAAGCTTATTGTACAAATATGAAATAATAAAATTGAGTGCTACTTGGATTTCAAGCTGCATAGCTGCTATGCCACAAAGTTATAAGTCTGTTTCAAAACCCGAAGAAGAAAGTGTTCAAGATGCCACAGGGACACAAAATTTCATTCAAAGTGCTGATTCTAGTCGATTATTATCCTTCACCTTGAGTGCTCTTGTTCCTTTAAGAAAAAACAAAAGCAAACACATCCAAATAAGGAAAGCGTAAGATCAAGCTCCAAGGCCTATTCTTTCAGCTTCACCTCCCGCATAAAATAGGGTTACTTTTTAAAATCAAAAAAATGTGCATCAAACTATTTATGTTCATGCCCGCGGAAGGTGAGGATGTCAATTACATTCAGTATGACTTAGAAACAATACTGCAGAAGATGCATCAGGCATGTGTTTACATATACAGCATGGGGCATTTCAAAATCACATGAGCTTGACATTTAGTTATTCACAAAGCAGCAAGGATAATTTTTAAGACATCACAGAACTGCCAGGCCTGTCAAGGGTTCAATTACCAACCCGTATTTGGATGATTTATAGTACTCAGCTGCAAAACTTAGCACGAGACTATTAGTTTAGCTCGAAAGGTCTTAGTCCAAGGGTCATTTATCATTTTAAAGTTTGCAAACATACTGGTTGCACCATAAGCTACAGAATTATAAAAATGTTAACAGTTGCTTTAGAAGATTTCACACAAATAACTAAAATTATGCAACATTTAATTTAAAGTCCAAGCAAATCATCCGCATAAACTGTGCGCTGGCAAAATTATGCTAACTGAAGAGAAAATGTCCGCTGTACGTATACAACAATTCTTCCTCAGAATAGCTAAAATGATAATGCAGCCAATGCATACAAAATAGATGCACGTATCTTCGTCACAAGAGTAGCAATGACCGTGAAATTCTTACAATAAATTCATTCAAATTTTTTCCCTTTCTATGGATTATTCAATGTTATCACATGTACTATATTAAAATTACTGAATTCATGTATCGGGTTGTCTATAGCTCAGATCTCAAGAAGTTAGGGGAGCTAACAGGGCTTTTGATAACCTCAAAAACAATCGCTTTTCTCCTTCTCCATGACTCCATTTTACATTTAATATAAAATATGGTTGCCACTCCTTCACAAAGAACAGAAGAGAAATTATCTATCTAAAGTTAAAAAAGGGACAAGAATCAACTATCAGCTCATGTACCGCTAACAAAAATCCTGCAGTACCTTAGCATAAAAGGTACTCATCCACAGGAGACACTTTTGTTCAAAAAGTTCCAATGAAACAAAATATGTATTTTTTGGCTCCAGTTAAATGCCCAATGAGAATTTAAATTAACAGTGTGCTTTTCTGCACTGCATCACTAGGAACAAAATTTAGTGTAGCTGTCACTAAAGAGTAGAGAAATCAAAGTCAATATCAAAATCCTTTAGCAATGTGAATGCAAAGCTTTTTTATTTCTTGCTCCAAATAATCTCCTTTTAAAGTCTGGAACCCTATTTCCAAGCCACTCGTGTTCTCCCCAACATGGTATGGGAATAGTTTGAAAGCCTGTACGATAAGGCGACCTTTAAACGTTTGCTGGATCAGCACTGGGTGGGGATAAAGAAAAGATCAAGGGCAAACAGAAGATATTTACAAAAGGCACACAATCGGTACAGAAAAGCTGATTGGGTGGTTAACAGGGTCATTTAAACATTATTTATTAATCCATCTGTTTTGTTTCCCTTCCTCCACGTCCTTTAGGAATTAAATGATCCTTTCAAGGCACACCGGGCAGACGCTGTAAATTTTCCTAAGCCCCAAAAACTGATCCACGGTACAAGCAGCTGGTCAAACAAATCTAGAAAGATCATTTAAAACTTCTTTTTTTTTTTTTAATTATAATTATTGCGAGGGGAAGCGCTCCCCGGGCCGGGCCCTGGCTGAGGGCAGTGTGGGGAGTTACATAACGCGGCGGCCGCCCCTCATTAGCTCGCTGCTCATTAGATTGCTGCTCACAGCCCGGCAGCAGCAACAGCAGGAGGAGGAAGAGCATTTTCTGAGCCCCTAAGAAAGAAAATGAAGAAGAGGAAGGGGGATGACTGGAAGGGGGATGGTGGTGGTGCAGGGCCCTTCTCCTCAGCCCAGCACCCCGAGCCCGGGCACCCCCTCGCCGTGGGGCAGGGTCCCGCGGGGCGGCTGCCAGCGCTGCCCGGAGCGGCCCGGGCAAACAGCAGCCCTTAGTCAGCCGGCAA
>VWZL01002757.1:0-39509 GCA_013396915.1 Stercorarius parasiticus
GCGGCCCCGCCGCCGCCGCCGCCTTCGCGCCGCTGTTTTAACACAAACCCGCGGCAGTGCCTATTTCCCAGACGTGCTAATTGCTACTTGGATGGCAGGGCGCGAAGTCCTTGTCCGTTCCCTAGTACAAAGTAGGTTTGCTAGAAAATTTGAAATTGCCTTTCAGCCTAAAGCTGCCTTACCTGAATGTCATAATTACAGTAATTATGTACATCCAAATTACATGCTAATTAAATTAGAATCAAATCGTTCTAAATCGAAATCAAATGAGGTAGCGAGAATTAATCAATGACAACATAAATAGAGAGCTTCCTTCAGGGATATTTATTGTAACGATCCAAGCAGGAACCCGATCTGGAAGTCACCTGTTTATTTACTTTCGGAACAGTCATAATTTACGGTTCGGCATTAAACGATGGGTTCCGGGGGAGAGGGCGGCAGAGCTACAGAGCGGCCCGGGACTGCCCCCCCCCCTCGCCCCCGACTGCAGGACGGGGCCTCTCCGCCGCCCACCGCCAGGCGAAGCCCCGAGGGCTGCCCGACGGGGCCGGGAGTCTGCTCATCCCCGGGCCCTCAGCGCGGGGCCGGGACCCCGACCCAGCCCGCCGGAGAGCGGCCGGTAGAGCCGCCGGCCCCGGCTTCTCCCGCTCCGTCCCCTCAGGGAGCCGCGCTGCTAGGCCCCGTCCCACCCCGCCGGGCTGAGGGAGCCGCCTCACGCCACCGCCGACCCCGGCTGAGGGTTAACCCTATTCCACGTCTTTTGAGGGAAAAAAAAAATAATTAAAAAAATAGGGAAAAAAAAAAAAAAAGAGCCGCTCTTACTGTCATCTGTGAACCGACAGCACCTCCTACAGGGCCCCGCCGCGCTCTGCCCAGCCGCCGCGCCGAGGGCCGAGCTCCGGGCCGGGTCCCGGTCCCGCCGCTTGTGCGGGCAGAGCCGCGGAAACACCGCCCGGCGACGCGCTCCCTTCGCCTCCTGACCGGGGTCCGAGCCCACCGCCCGCGGCCGAGGGGGCCCGGCCCTTCCACAGCCGCCCAGTCGGTGGCGAAGGGCCCGTTGCCGTTACCGGCGCGGCGGCACAAACCGGCCCCAGGGAAGCACCGGGAGCTGCGAGCCCCTTCCTCCAGGGCCGGGCCGACCTTCCAACTGCCCTCAGGGCCTCTCTGAAAGCAGGGAAGGTGTCACAAGGACGAGCGTTTTGTCTCAAAGCTCTTCAACAGGTAGCCTTTGAGACAGGTACATCCAAAATGCCATCCTTCTTCTGGTTGAATTTTCACTCGCAGAGGCTGCCCGTCACAAAGGCCAGGTGTACACGGCGTACGGTTTAACTACATGCAAACGAATAAAAGGCAGAGCCCACAAAAATGCTTAGAACTGTAGACATCGAGCTGTCGTTCCCTCTTCAGGTAGAAGTCAGTGTCATTTCAGATGGCAGATTCCCGTGCCACACACACAACCATCGGACGGGCCTGTGAGCGAGACACCGTTCTTTGGAGTACAGGCACCTTCCAGTACTTACAGGTTATTCCTTGCGCCTTTCATGCTGTGCTTAAAATGAAAATGTTCTACCAGAATATGCCTTATCCCCTGTCACATCACTCTGTCCTCTTACACAGAGGGACAATAAATTCCTCACAAGAGGTTTAGTTTAGATTGTTGGTACGGGCGTTTCGGTGGTCTCCTCTAAACCAGAGCTCGCACCATATATTATACTCTGTGAGATATCAAACATAACTTCTGAGTGACCATTTTAAGAAGCAGAAGCAGACTGGGAATAAACGACAGTCTGCTTGTCCTGTGGGTGAGGAGGGGAAGAGAGTTGCTTGCCAGAATACCGAGTACGGTGACGCCTTTTCCCCTGTCCCCTAAGTAATGTACTTCCATCTGCCACCCTGAAATGGCAGAGAAGCGTTTCCTCTGCAACAGAAACCTCATGAAGTGCTGCTTTGTGCGTTCATACTGATTCAGAACTCTAGAGAAGGCGGCAATTCTTTCTGTTTTTAAAGAATAAGGTATTTTATTATGGAAGTTCATCTTCATAACAGTGTGTGCAGAAGATGACTGACAATCATTTACCAAAAAAAAAAGTTTGTTTCATGAAAACAAAAGGATGACTATTTACATTAACTTTCTACCACAAACAATGAAATACCTGAAACAGTCGAGGCAGTAAATATTCTTTTCATGTCTTGGGAGATTATTGAACAATAACTTGACATTGTACTGACACATACCAACGGGGGTTCAAGATGTTTAAATAGCCCTGACCAAGCTGTACACTGCAGGAGGTCAAAAAATGTTGGCTACACACTTATGTGAACTATGTCTCTCTCTTGTTTTAACTCAAGAAATTGATCTCTTACAGGGAACTTTAGGAAAAATGCTTCAGTGTGAAAAAAAACAAAACCCCACTCTCTCCAATACAGTGTTTTGATATCCGAAGCAGGGATTTTATCCAGAACTCTCTCAAATGTTTGTTATCATTTAACATATCCCGGGTCTCTTCCCAAATTACTCTCTGCTTTCCCTCACGGTTGCATCTAAACAGAAATCATCATCGACAAAGCCAAGAATATCACAGACTGCTCCAAAGTATTTTAAAACCCTAAAATCAGGTCTATGAATTACTGCATGTATACAAGAGGTATTTGCCAACAAGTATATTTATACAGTAAGAAAAATACCATAACATTTATACCTAATTTACAAATATTCCAGCATTACAGAAATGATGCTGTTGCCTTTATGTAGGAAATGCTAGTTACAGAGGCTGGAAAATGAACGGCAATACATAATTGAGCCCTTGTTAAAGGTATTCATCACAAAATGGAGACATTCTTGTTTGCACCTGTCCCCTACACTATCTGTTTTTTTTCCTCTCTCTGCTTCTGCTTCTACTGCGTCTGCTCCTTTCTCTGTGTTCCGCTTTACTGCACTTGTCCCCATAGCTCTCCCTATATTTTTTCTTCTCTCTGTGCACATCCGTGCTGGGGCTTCTGGTTTCATTTCTCCTGTGCCGCTCTTCACCAGGGCTTTGACTTGGACTTTGTCGTATTTGCCTTTGCCTGGAACGGCCGTGACTTGTGCAAGGACTTCTGCGCCCCTCATCCACGCTTTGGCTTCTACTGTCCCTCTCCTTTCTTTCAGTCTCTCTCTTGCTGGTGCTATGGTATCTGCTTTTGGACTTTCTTTCCCCCTCACAGGAGCTCCATTTGTTGTTCTCCGCAGAACTATCTCGCTTTAAAAGTCTGTACTTCTCCCTATCTTTGTCCTTGTTACCGTGACTACTGGAGAGATCTTCATAAAGTTTTTCCTTCCTAGTCTTTGCCTTTCCTTCTGAATCGCTGCTGCTGCTGCTAGCCTCTGAAAACTTGTCTTTTTTTCTTTTCTTAGAATACCTCTTCTTTTGTGCTGCTTTATCTCTGCTGTCAGTCTCGCTATCGCTGCTGCTTACTGAAGTCTCACTGGAGGATGAGGAAGAGGATCTCATCTTATGCTTCTTGTGTTTACTTTTGCTTTTTTTCTTTTGCTGCTTTTTCTTCTTTCTGTCTTTCTTTTTCTTTTTCTTCTCCAGACGATCCAACTTCCTTTTATTTTCAAAATAGAACAGTAGCGCAATCAGACGAGTTAAGATACTCTAAATCACAAAGTCATTGTCTTTTAAAGTTCACTACTTTTGATGACCTACACAGTAAATACACTATTTTCCATAAAAACATGTCGAATTCCTCTCCTCTTTCAGCAAAGTATTATTTTTAAACTTCTAACCTGATGTTAACCACAGTAAGAATCCTCCTTTAATGCACAGCTGCTCCCTCAAAATGGGAGGAATAGGATTTTTTAATTCTTTAATTTTAAAAAAGATAAGTAAGATATGTCAAGTTTGGCCTTGTAACGAGGAATAAATACATTCCATAGGGCTTTTTTTTCCCTTGACAGCCTGCTCTGGAGACTTTGGAAAATCATTGTTGCTTTTGTTTGTGCATTTTTTTAAGAGATTTTGAAAATGAAAAAAATGCAATTAGCATTCACTTTCTATTAATGATGGAAACCGAGACTCTTAAAGTCTACATCTCTGAATTCTCCAGGCAAATAATACGGGTATTTTCAATAGCCTGTCACAACTAGAAATTTACATTTTCTAGCCGTAAGTACAATATTCCATCACGCACACACATTCCCTGCTATTTGACTGCTTTCAGCTAGTTTTTATTTTGATTTCTGTGTTTATTCTTCTAAAAAAATCAGTGACTGAATAGCGAAATTACTTTCAGTGTATTAAAAATAAAATCCCTTCAGACTAGTAAAATCTAAAGGACTCAAATATTTACCGAACTTCAACTTTCAGACTATAATTTCATTGTGTTGGGCCAGCAGAAGTTCAAATGAAATACCGTTTTAAATGACTCAAACTACATACACGTTCCTTACTTAAAAGCAACAGAGAATATGCCAACTGTTTTCAGAGAATTATTTATTATATATGCAAATACCTCATGTACCTGCTCAGCCATTCACCTTTCACCCCTCCTCCAACTCCCCATATACAGAACGTCTCTTAACCTAAAAGTCTGTTTTAATCAGTGATACCTCTACTCGGCACTAGTTAATATTTTTCATTTTAAACATTTTCAGGTTATTCCAAGATAACGTTGCAAATTAACAGAGGAAAAAAAAGTCACCTGAAATATGAAATCAGTAGGGCAGAAGGAAAGAACGAAAACCTCATTAACTTTTTATTCTAACTACAAAGCCACGGGGAGCTCCCTCTGCTGGAGCAGCAAACTCTAAATCCTGATCCGAGCGCAGCGTGGAGCTACGCCAACCTTGGCCCTGGGGTGCAACGTCAGGTCCAGTTTAACCGCAGAGGAGAAGATAAAAAACGTTGCCAAATTGTAAACCAGGAAATAAGCACATAGACTTTTTAGCCTGGAAGAAGATACTGTGAACACTGGAGTGCAAAATAATATTTTAAAATAGCTACTGACAGCATCTTCAGTGAGCCAGTTGTTATTATTTCAGTATCCCAGTTAAATTGGAAACAAGCCCCAGTGCAAAGGCATCACAAGTAGACGAGAACAGCCAGATTAAAACAACTGTATTAAAAAACCATGCTGCAGAATGCCATTTGTGGTCAACTGTACGTTAAACTAAGCTGATTTTCTTCTGTACTGATGGTGCTAAATTCTTCAATGGCATAGAAGAGTTACGGCGACAATCATGGAGTCAGAACCACTGGCGATACAGATCCCCTCCCTAGGTACCACACTTACCTTAGAAGTTTCTGTTTTTGTTTGGTTGACAGTGATTTTAAAAATTCAACTTCTGGATCATCCTCTCCTTCGCTTGCAACAAATTCCTAGGAATACGTGGTAAGACATTAAGTAGTTATATATAAAAATAACCTCTTCATTCAGCTTTCTGTATTAAAAGTGATGCCCCTATACACTGTATTTTTGCACAGGCACAAATACATCTGTATTACCAAGTCAGCTTAAGACTCTTTGGAAAGAGCAGCAAACTCGCTACAAAGCGAACCCCCACCCCGCATTCTGTCTCAAAGCTGAGTAGGTGTTATAATTGGGGGGTTATACAACCGGAGTTATTAGTAACATATGAAAAAAAATCACTGCTAGGGAAAGAAACATTTCTGAAATAGTTAATAAAAACGAGCCAATTTTGGAGCCCACGTGATTCCCAGGATAAGTCACTCCATTGTTATCATGCTTGGATGAATAGGTAAGATGCTAGTCCTGCTCGAGCCCAGAGTAATTTAAGCAAATTACTTTTCTGTCTCGGTTTAGTCATTAGGAAAATGGGTATTAACACACATCTACCTCACTGTTGTGTTATTAGTCTTTAAACGTTCATAAAGTGTTCTAGCAATGCAAAATACTGTAATCATATAATCTACATACAGTAACGCAATCAGCAAAGCATAGCTACTTTGAAGACCCTGAATTCTTCCAATTACGTGCATCTGGTACACTACAGTTCTCCACCGTGATGTTTTTAATTTTAGCCACACTCAGGAGGGCAAAGAAGAAATAAAGATTAAAAAGCTCTTCCAAAAAAAACCCCCACCATACCTAACATAAACCAAACATACTGATATCACCGCGATTCATTTAACAGTGCCCATATGCTACATTTTTCTGGGGTACCTAGCTTTTTTAAATGTACATCCATCTGTGGAGACACGATGAATTGTTGATTTACTCAAGATTTCAAGACCAGCTGAGGGTCATCGTCCCCTCTTTACTAGTGGTTTGACTACCCTGCCATATGAACAAAGGGTGTTTCATGGCGGCTCACTCAAAGAGTGTTTACGAAATTTTCACTTTACATTTTTATTAAAGCACCTGAATTAGAAATGTACCTTCTGCAATCTAAGTGAAAACAATTAAACATTTTCACTCCCAGAAATAATAGTTGTAACAATAGTCAATCAAGTAAAAAACTCTTCAGCTATAGCATTCCTGTCAATATTATTGTGCATTATTTGTGCATTACTTGCGCATACTTCCTCAGACTTCATCCAAAGGCTTGCTTTGCATGAGAAGTATGTGGCAAATCTCTTAACCATCCCCTTTATGAAAAATTCTATTTCTAGTCACTCAGAGGAGGGATTTAATTTATTATACGTGGCTTTAAAAGAAGTAATTTATGATTCACCATTCTGACTGAAAATGGGGAGCTGGAAAACAGTAAGTTTTTGGACATTTTTCTACCGGTATAGCTATTCAGCTTTCCTATGGATATGCATATTTGAAAACATTAAGTAGCAATTCACAAGCAATCACATTTAGATTTATAGACATTTTCAGCTTACTGGTAAAAAGATCATTACCTGTGATGGATCATTTGCGGTCAAGTTTCTCCCCAGTACATTTTGTTTCAGTGCAAACCCACTGTTTCTCATCTCCGCTATTAGCTCCGAGGGGTGCATTGATGGCCCTGTTCACAAAAATCACAGTTTGAATGTATCATTTATATCTCTCTACCTTTTTTGGACTCCACAGTGGGAATTCAGTTGAAGCTTTGTTAAGTAAAATCACAGCTAAATCAACTCAATAATCTTCTGCTGAGCAAATAATCAGATATGATTTTCTAAAACAGCAGTCTGGAGATTCAGAATAGAAAATAATTGCATTTTTCTTTAAGTACAAGGGGATTCTCTTATGTAACTTTGTCATGTTGAAAACAATATATTTAGGCAAGCCTAGTAATATATTTTTAGTATAGTAAAAAAGCACAGGAAACCTAAAGAAAGCACATTAAGTAAGACTCTTAGGGGCCTCCTCTCCCTTAAAACAATGGGAAAATGCACTTTTAATATGTCACTAATGGTTATTTTTCCATACGACATTTTTCATATCACATTTTTCATAACAACACAAATTTTGGAACTTAAATGTAAAAAGTAACCATTATTAGAAACTCAATATACATATGGAAAATAAATAAATACATGCAAAAATTATCTATGTCTGTACTTATTCTAGGGACCACCAGATACGTCAGGTCTCTAGGCTGCCATCTCCTCAGAGACTTCTGTTTCATCAGTTTAAAAAACATGCTATATATTGCATTACAGTAGGTGTTTGGGATTAGGCACATTTTATCTTTCTTTGTAAACATCTAACAAGGAGTAAAATACAGGATGTATTTTGGATCGTTCAGACTTGACGGCATAATTTGTAAACCCAGTAACTCACTCTTTTGCTTTAACTGAATACCTGTGATCGCCAAAACCTCATGTACTCGTCTGATTAGGTACTTTTTCTTCATCCTAAACATACACTCTTTTGTTGGGTCACTTTCAGTACATTTCCTTACTAGTTCATTCACTAACCTTACTCTCAATGAATTAGCACTACTGTACAAGGTAAATATTAATTAGAAGGCATGTAAAATAACTAACAATTACTATTACTTCAATAAACTAACTGTAAACGATAAGATTAACTACTCTGGCAAAACATACTGATCCTGCTTTGTGGTTTTAAGAGTTTCTTAGTTGTGGAGATGGACAAAACTCATACATTTTTTAACACAGAGAAGTATGGGAAGGCAGATTTTTACTATGGAAAATATATGGAAAGTAAAATAGCACTTTCTCAAAACAACGTCAACTTCAACTTCTTGTCAGTTTTCCTGTATAATAAATACACTGCTTACAGAAACAAACAGGCCTATGGGTAAAGCAGGAAGGAAGAGGATAAAACTTTGAATATGGTTTACTGACTTTTTTTTCACAAGTTCCTTATTTTGCGAGGCAAAAGAATTTTCTAATGAGATACCTTTTAATCCTTCCTCGAGTTTACACTTCTGTTAAGTAGGGGGTTATTCCCCCCTCCCATATATTTTACAAAAAGTGATTTTTCTTTTTACATCTTACAGTGTAAATGTAAGCTCACTGATTGTTAATAAATGTATACGGGCACCAGTGTTTACATTTTTGCTTATTTCACACTTAAAACCTTGCTCTGCTTGCCCAAATCTACTCTGGCTGGAACAGAAACCAACATGAGACAGAAACCTAACAACGGAATTTGGTACCAGGTGATGTCTTGATTTGAAAAGGCCACAGAAACCAGCCATGCAATTCAGTCATATACCCTGTAAGAGGAAGCTGAATGGAGACAAAGTGTAAAGTCATGAAAGAAGATCTCACCATCCCAAAGACACCCAAAACATGTGACCGGATTGAAGCCTGGAATACCCGTTGTTACTGAAAGGCAGTAGGAACCACTCCCTAACAGTGACCTAACTAACTTACCAGCTATTCCCCCTCCAGTGTCTCAGCATCGTACACATTTTGACGTGTATGGGATACCTAATTATCCTCATGACCGTGATTAGATAAATAGAGGAACACAACTGATCCAAATCTATACAGGAGATTAGCAAAAGAACTAAGACAGAAGCCCTAACTCTGTGGTTCCATACAGGGACTACAGGCAGAATCAAGACCAGCGAGGCACGAAGGCGAATCCGCCTTCAAAAGCACAGTTCAAAATTAGTTTCTAGAAACCGACCTTTCAGGCATTCTTTGTGCGTTACACTGGAAAGAGGTAAGCAAAATCATTTCCTCTTTTCCATAAAAAGCTTATAATGAATGCACAATACTATTGATTTTTGTGCATTTGTGGCCAGTGGACGTCAGTTGTGCTGTAACTCACAGATCAATGCAAGTGAACAAGAGACCTGTAGTGGCTGCTCAAGCTGGGATCCAACGCAAAAACATATGCTTTTTAGAGGCGAAATCAGCACTAGGTTTAAAAAATAAAAACACAGGTAAGCTTAGAAGGAAAGCAAACTAAGCTAAAAATAAATATTATATGAGTTCTGTTTCTCTGTTTGTTAATGACATCAAGGACACGCTCATAGCTCCATCTACAATTTTTTAGTTGCAGCACGGTATTACCATGACAAGGACAGGTAACAATTCACTGTTATTCCTGTTTTGTGGATGTATACAGATTACATCAAATGCACCTACAGAACCTTGAGACTAAAGTGGTTTATGAAATAAATTATGCCTGGTTTGGTCTCTCTTTAGTAGTGAGGGAAACAGTAATTTAGGTTCATCCTAGCATGTGAGGAGATGCAAGGATCTCCATGAAGCTTTATCTATAAAGGGTTTTAGAAAACCCTAGGAAATGAGATTCAGAAAATAAAACAAGCCCATAAAGGAAAGTACACTCAAAACACAGTCCCATTTCACAACCCTTCTGTGTGCAGACCCCAGCCAGGCACGCCAGAAGCACGCTGTCCATTACAGTTGATTCTGGAAGACTCTCTTGCAGCATGTGATCTTCGCAGTTTAAAATATATCAACATTTTTGCAGACAACGCAGGCAAACCTGCTCACACTTTTTGCCTGAACAGCTGATGCCACTGAACTTCTCAAGAATTCTGCTGCCCAATGACAGCAAGGCTGCATCACTATGTTTGTTCAAGTAGACCATGACAGGGAGAAAACAGTATCTGATCTGGGAAATCTAGAGAGACTACTTTCTTTCTGGTTACAAGTCCAGGACAAGACGTTCAATTAAGACATTATATCTGACAACGGCTGCACAACTTAATAGCAAACCTCTATTACTACCTGCTTTCTGCAACACAACAGCGAGAATCAAGAAAATTTTTACTCTCACAATGGAACTCCTTTGCTTGGAATCAAAGGAATCAAATGCTTGGTGACTTTCTTTTCCCATCCATGCCTCAACATGATTAACTTTAATGATTTTGATAGGCAGATCTGATTTTCTTTGAAATATCAGTGACAGTTTGAGGTCTCCTGGGATTCCTCGGCACAGCTATTTTATGTGACAGCACGGAGGGTTGTAACACACTTTTTTTTGGGCTGCTTCTTCACACAGTCTTAAGAGATGTAGATGCCTAAATGTGTGCGCAAACAATCACGTTCCTATTTCCACACTATAAAATTAAGTAGAGGATTTCTCCTGGGTAATACAAATGAGGGAGATAAAAACGGTAAAAGAAACTGCAAACACTGAACCTCACTTAAGAGAGGTTTAAGAGAGGTTTTCCTTATTTAGGAGCTAAAGCTTATATCTTGAAGCCACCAGTATACTGGCTGGTAGAGGGCCTCTTCCTTTGTTTGGTGTGAATTGATTGCGGAGCCCTGCTTGCTGGAGACGTGACTATGCCCAGCGTGATCAAACTTGGTTTGCCTGGTAAGTGTCGTGGTTTGGGCTGGACTGGCCACTGAATGAATGACAGATGCTCTCTTTAACCTCTCTCCCTTCAGAGGAGGGCAGAGAGAGAGACTTATGAGTTGAAAAGAAATTAAATGAATGAAATATTAATAATAAATTATTAAAAAGAAAAGATAATAATATTAATAAGAAAAAAATAAACATATACAATAGATACANCTGGATTGCGCATTGAGATTCAGGAACGCACGGAGCGGCATCAAAGGCAGACAAAGAGACAGAGTCCTCCTCGGACGCCGGCCATTGAAGAAAGAGCCTGACCCCTTTGATCCCTCAGCTTTTATACTGAGCATGATGCCAATGGGATGGAATGCCCCATTGGTCAGTTTTGGTCACCCGTCCTGTCCACTCCTCCCCGCAGGTGCGACCTCTCTATGCTCTCCCGCTTCTAGCAATAAGTATAAGCAGGAGCCTCTCTGCATACCATTCCTTGGTATTCACTAGCAACATCAGGCCTTATCGCTCTGGTAGCAGACACTGTCTAAAAACACGCTGTTAATTTCAGAGAGTCAGAGAGGCTTAACTGAAAAGTAAAATTACTGAAAAGAAATTAGCCAGAGAGGTAAGTCTTTTCAGCCTGTCTTTGGCTTATGACTACACCCTCCAAGATCTTCAGAAAAAATGGTACCAAGTATACCTGATAGCCATATACCTTCATCTGGTTACGTTCCAATTAAGTCATAAACTGTAAAACAGATGGTAAGTTTGAGCTGAGAGGCTCTCAGTCGGCTAAAATCTTGGGAACTGATGTCAGCCAAGTATTTTTGAACAGCACCCATCAACTTACAAAAAAATCACTCCTAGAAAAATACTTTGTGTGCTGTGGAAACTGACGTCCTCATATATGCATTCCCTACGGACTTGTGCGACAGTCTGTGAAGGAGCTACCTGTGTGATCTCATGCAGGTGAAACCCTCGAGAGATGACATTATGCCATGAGGTGACAGAACATCAGAGATTGGAATCCTGTAAAAATAGCTGATTGCTACGACTTCTAACAACTAGTCTCTCAGCATTCATCCACCAGCAAACTAAAAATAAGTTCAAAGTTACAATGTTTCATCATCTGCTTCTTATTCTTTCTGAAATAAGTCAAATACAGTACCTTGCTATTTTTGAATATGACTGTCAAGCTTATTTTCTGGAATTTACATTTTGATAGGAAAAAAAAGAAAAGAAAAAACCTTTAAAACTTTTCCAGATGACACTTGTTTTAAACTAAAACATTTATCTGCTTTAAAATTAATTCATACTCTCGGAAAAGCTTTTTATCATATAGTGGAATTAATTGCATGCTGATATCATACTTATTTTTGTGCATTAAGACAACTGACAACTTGTTAGATTTTCTACAGCTACAGGTACTTAAAATTATATTCAGGGCATGCACAAAAGAGGCTCCATAGTTAAAGACCCACTAAAGGATTTTAAAAATATTTTTTCATTTCATGGTCTTTATAATTCTCAAGAAATAGTGTCGTCAAGCAAATAGGCTACAGTTTCTTCCAGCTTCTTACTTCCCACAGAAGTTCTTGCTGCATTAATTCTCTCCGTTATCTTCTGCTTAAGACACTATTTAAGGAAAAAATCCAGATAGCTCAGTTGACTCAGAGTTGGGGCACAAAATCTGGAAACTCAAACCATTCAATGAAGCGTGAAAAGAAGGATTTTAGTCTTCTCAAAGTACAACCTGAGTGCGACTGTAGCTTGGCAGCTGTTGGTGCATCTTGATAATATTTGTACAATTAAATAAACAGAAAAGTGGTAAACAGAATTCTTCTGAAGCCTACATGAGCATCAATTACACCGGATTGCAGAAGGATATATATCATCCTAGGATTTCTACAACGTATTGTCAAATTGCTTTTTTATAACAAAGAGCACTCCGATTTCTTATCACACTTAACTGAGATGAGTTTAACGGAATCAATTCTGCTTCTATTAAACAACGTGGGGGGGAAATATAATTCTGGATTTCAATCACTTAAATGCCCAGCTTACAGCAAGCTCTCCTACCCCACCTTACTACTTATCCCCGCTCCCGGCCCAGAAACAAGAGAGACCTATAGCTGCTATCATTTTTGATTTTGTCTTGTCCTTCTCTTGAAGCTACAAATGCAGAGTGTACGTAACGCTCTGTGGTTGCCAGAATGTTTCCTCTAAGAGGCACGGGCACGGGGCTCCTCTTGGGAGAACAATGCTCGCTGTAACACACCATCTAGCAGCCCTCCATTAAAATGTCTAAAGCACATTTTTCAAATTATCCAATATTACGGAACAGTATGCTAAAACCTCTTTTCATAACGACCGTGATTAAGTATCACTTCTTCTGCAACGGTTTCAGTGGCAGTAAGGACAGACCATAATGTTATGATTGCCAGTATCACCAAAAATAGCAGTTTTACTTCTATCTACTCATGATGCATAGACTTGACAGTGTCTGCTCAATTTATTGATAAAAGCTTTCACTGCTGTCACCAGTGCAGATGAGCAAACTGAATTATTCTTTGCAATCAATTAAGTTTTAAATGGGTTTTTATTGTGGAATACATACGGAAAGCAGAGACAAGAAGCAGTAATAGTGTAGCCCCTATTCGCACCTGCGGCAGCGGAAATTACAGTAACCAGTTGTACTTTGATAGTGGCTGCTGTTACGTATTGTAATGAAATGGACTACTCAATATAAAAGTTACTGAAAAAGGCAGTAGATTCTTTATGATGTCATTTTAATTACAATTATTTTACCTTTATTTTAACTAATGTCTATTTTGTGTGTCATCAAAACAGATTCCTCAGAATAGGGCTTTTCTAGAACTTTCCCTTCCTGAGAATGTGTTCTGGTGTGGGACATCTTTTGGTTTATAGATGTGATCTTTTTAATTTAAAAATATCACCGTTATCATACCATCAGACTTCTCCTGACGTGGTAATAGAGAGATAATTTACATGAACGTAAATGAAAACAAAGCATGCTGGTGTATCTGTTACGAACCACACTCAGTATACTCCACTCCCACGTTTAAAAATTAATTTATGAATCAAAGACAAGATACTTTCAAGGCTTACCCTTTATTACTACTTATGTTCTATTAGCAAAATAGGCCTAAAGCATGTTGTCTTCATTCTGTCTTATATACATCTTGGACAACATGAGGCCATAACTCTTCCAAACTGAAATTTGATTTTCTAAGTAACAGGGACGCTAAAGCTACGCTCCGCTGTGAAAAAATAAACACACACACACACACACTTACATATGCCAGGGAGTATGCAAACAGCTCTTTCACATCAACTAGTTTTTAGAAAACCATTCTGCTGGTGGGTTTCAGTTTAGCACACAATCACATGAAGGATGAATATACTCGTAATTCAGAACTCTGCCTTCTCCGGGTGGTAGCAAAGGCACAACATGAGATACAAGGCTTTTTAGGTTTTGCTTTAAAAGAGGAACTAACTTTGAAACTGGCAGACGGTTTTGTCAATACATCCATATACTTTTTTTTGTGCTTTCCACAGAGTTTCATATTTTTTTTTAAATGTGGCTTCAAAGGAAATTGAACAAAAATGGAAAAAAATTACAGACTGAGCCTAATCACACTGTATCGTCTGTGAACTTTTATTGCGGTTGTGACAGAGATAAGAGTGGACACCTATTTATCTACAGGACAAAGAGCTATTATCAAAATTATGTGATCATGATCCTGGTCATGAAGAACGTAGCAAATTTATGCTGCCTCCACTAATTCAGAATTGATCATTTTTTACTGATAATTTTCCCATCTATTTCAGAGACGACTGCATTCAGACCATATTTACACTTCAAAGCAACTGCTGCAGTTGGCATTGAGATAAATCAATGAATAAAAAAACCTCTGGCTTTTAATTAGCTCTTCTTCAGAGGGTCTGTACTTCAACTGAATTTAACACTTCAGCACAGAATTTCAGTATAATTTGCCAGGCTTTTGTCATAGGGTGTTTCAGAGAAACCCGAGTTTCCTTTTTACTTTTTTTTTTTGAGTAGTAAAAACCATTTAACATTATCAAACTGCTATAGGAATCTCTACTTATTGCTCAAATGCTAAGCCTAAGACTTCTAATAGAAATCTGTATTTTAGGTATTCACACCAAATATAGAGGCTTCTGAAACATAAATGGAGGATTATTCTAAAATGTGACAGTTCTTAAACTATGTGAAGATTTAGTTAAGGATCCTACTGTTCACAATCAAGGGTCCCAGCTGCAGATCATAAAGGAAGGCTTCATACACTGTATGTTTCTTCAGGTGACCGTTTATACAAATATTCACAGTTAACATATTCAAATACCTTTTCTTTGTTATTATAGATTCAGGAGAATGCTTAAATCAATTTCTGCATTCCTGATACAATGCAGATTTTTATCCACTGTGAAACAAAAAAGTACCATATTTGTCACTGAAAAAAATGCAGTGAGATACAGACATAATACAACATAGATCCAGATTTCCTTCTTTGCTGTCTCCATGTGACTGATAATTTCAATGATTACTATGGAAAGGAATTTCACCCAAAAGCTAAAGAAGAGTTGAACACACTATGTGACAGACTGATGGAAACCACAATCACAAAAGACAGGGCACAAACTCCAGGAGCTGATACTGCGTTTTTAGAAGGCTGCATTTGCATAGACGTACCTAGAATTTATCTTGGTAGACTATAAGACACTAGATACATGTTGCTCAATTACATTTTTACTGTTATTTGCCTGAATTTTCCACAACATGGTAACCATTTCACACTACTCACTCTCTTCTTGGTAATTTCTCTGGATGGGTCACACATGGAGCCAGTTGGCTGTAAAACATTTGAAGTAGAAGGCCGCCCAGCACCCTCCAGGCTTGGGTTTCAAGAGCACAAGAACTGTTTTTAATCTCAACATCCCATGTCAAACTATAGCATTCATAAAACTACCTCCCCATTTGAGACACTAGTCTCATTTCATACGATAGTAATAGATTCCTAGCAGGTTATTCGTTCTAAAAACAGAAGATACAAGTTGTAAGCATTCATACCTTTTTAGTAATCCCCCCCCACCCCGACTTCAACCCTCACTGAGCGAGGCACTTTGCTTGCAGGAAAAAAAAAAAAGAAAGGAAAAAAAAAGAAAAAGAGGTATTCAGTTTGTCCTAACTTCACCTGACCAAGAAAGTTGCAGGCAATTTTGAAGCAAAATAACAGTATTACTTCAACATTTTGCACAGAAAACCCACCAGTCTCTGTTCTAATAAAGTCATAGGTTTTTCAGGCTTCACAAAAAAAGCACAGAAAAGCACAAAAATCAACAGATGCTGCTAGTTAATGACAAAAAAGCATTGTAAAAAACAGGCAAACTTTTAGAAGCTAGTGACCTGGGGTTTTTTTGCTGGTATATATTACATATTTTACACATGCATATATACACAGTGGCACATAAAGTCAGAACCACAACTGATATTTTCATCTTGTTTGAACTTTGAAAGTTTGGATTTTATCAGTTAAAACCCCTGTAAATCAGTTTAGCCCAAAGAAGCATTTTGATTGCCTAATTTAGCTTTGTAAAGGAGAAGTAAATCTTATAAGTTGGTCTCTGTAAGCCTCACAGCTGGAACATTCTAACACTACTTTGCAGTTTCCAGTGATCAAAGTTACTTACTTTATATTTAAAACTAAGGATTTCATAATGGAAATAATGCAACACCAGGGGGTGCAGTTATCATGAAATAATTACACTCCTGGGAGATTACAGACAAGACTGTACCCCAGGGGTGTGATTATCCCATGATAACCACATCCACTGAAATTGCCTTATTGCAAAAATAATCTCTATTCACTGGTGAGATATTATTCAACAGGCACTTTTTTAATGGTAAGATTATTATTTTTTTTTTTTGTATGAATTACCAGCTAGATTAGCAAAACGGTCCCAGAAGTAAAATAACCAAGCCACCATGCCTAAGTTAAGGTACTGATTGTAATTACTTTTGTTTGCTGGATCGCTGCAGTGCGTGTCAGATCTTGAAAGACAGCAGTCTTTTCTCACAGAACACAGTTCTGTGCCACAGACACGCTTTCGCCCTGCAGCAGTTCCACCGGAGTAAACTGAAGTCCCTGACTGGTCTTTGCATACAAGATATCCAACACTGAATCCAAATCAGCAATTGTCAATCAATCAGTTTAGGTGCAAAGAGGAAAATTACAATACAGTCTTCACATAAGATTCAAAGACCAGTATCCTTCTGCTGAAATAAGAGAATCACAGCTTATGGAATTTATAGGAAAGAAAAGCACCTATATTGGTGGTTATTTTATGATGTGAAAAAAAATTGTACATAGGCAATCAATAGCTCTTCTTTTTCCTCATAGAGAAACAGGGCAAGAACTTTAGATAATGCAACTAAATCAGACATAGGAGTTGCATTTTAATTCAAACATTTCCTCTGAGGCTGAAAAAATAGTCTTGAGCCCAAATAAGACATTTTGTTTTGCTCTCTTTCTGAAGGAGGAAAAAAGTTAGAACAAAATACATACTTAACTTGTATCAAGTGATCTTGAATATGTTCTTTGTGTGCTGAGAGACATCATTTATACAGTGTCAAAGGAAACAATGACGATTAGAAGTCAAGTGTGCAGTTCTCAAACATCTGAAGAATAAAGCAGGATTGCCTTTTTTTTTTTTTTTGAAGCACCTTCTAAAGCCGACTACTCTGGAAAATTTCTGCCAACAAAATATCAAAAACTGTTGAAATGCAACACCTTTGCCTTTTGGTGGAACACAAGATGAAGCACTAATTCACTGTTCTGTTCACGTGCTATTTGTCTTTACCATGACCTACTCATTTGGATAAAACTGCGTCTGTGTTAATTTTTTTTTCATTCAAATAAGGAGTCTAAATGCTACTGAAAGTCACTGATTTGGGCATTTAAAAAAAACGCATTATCCCTATGGCTTTTATTAAATTGAAGTCACCATTCAACTAAGACCTTTGAAGGCCCAGTTTTTGGAGGAAGAAAGGGAAGGATGGGGAAAAGCTGCTCTTGTTTTTAGCTCAATAATTCTGTTATCCTAATAGACCAATTTTTTACCTTCTTTTTCTGTCAAAAGCTTTTGCTTTTGACCAAGGAGAAACATGAAAATGTCCTTCAAATTAGGTAAGTGCCACTCCTTTACACATGCATAAAGATTTGTTAGCAATACTGTGGCTACCACTATTCGTACTGGTTTTGTTTGGGATAGAGTTTATTTTCTTCACAGCAGCTTTTATGGGGGGTATGTTTTGGGTTTATGACCAAAACAGTGTTGATAACACAGGGATATTTTAGCTATTGCTGAGCAGTGCTTGCACAGCATCAAGGCATTTTCCGCTCCCCACACCGCCCCACCACCGCGTGGGGGTGGGGGGTGCACGAGAAGCTGGGAGGGGACACAGCCAGGACAGCTGACCCCAACTGACGAAAGGGATATCCCAGACCATACGGCATCGTGCTCAGTGTATAAAGCTGAGGAGGAAGAAGGAGGAAGGGGAGGATGTTCGGAGTTATGGTGTTTGTCTTCCCAAGTAACCCTTACATGTGATGGAGCCCTGCTCTCCTGGGGATGGCTGAACACCTGCCTGCCCATGGGAAGCAGTGAATGAACTCCTTGTTTTGCTTTGCTTGCGCATGCAGCTTTTTCTTTACTTAGTTAACTGTTCTAACCCACGACTTTTCTCACTTTCACCCTTCTGATTCTCTCCCCCATCTCACTGGTGGGGAGCGAGCAAGTGCTGTGTGGGGCTGAGCTGCCCACCTGGGCTAAACCACTCTATTTCCTTTCCAGGTTAATTCACTCTGTTCAGTAATGTTCCTGGAAGCAGTTACCCTTCTACACTAGGGATTTTTAAAGGCTTCAAAGTTATTACATGATGGAATTCAGCCATAAGTCAGATTAGTATAAAATAAACTTCGCCTGTGGTTCCTCAACTTGTATGTGCAAAATGTTTCAGTCCTTTACAGCAGAGCACCCGAAGCTTCTACCATTACTGTTCTGTGGACAGAAACACATTTGAGTAAATGCATAAAGACAGCAGTGACCAAAACAAAGTCATCTATTTCCATGTGTGTTAAGTGTGCTTCTCTAAAGCAGAACAACAAGGTTCAGAAGAACAACGCCTGTTAAAAGTCTCCTACAGGGAAGCCGGACCATTTCTTAAAAGCTACTTCTGCAGAAATTAGTGATGCCAACGTCCTTAGACTATCAGATTCACAACCACGAGGCCGAGGGTTCCCAAGCACTGATTGCTCATTCATTACCAGCCAGGAGGCTGTACAGCACACGGATTAGCGTCTTCCAACACCAGGCATGGTGTGCTCTAACAAGGGAGAGTATTTTCGAAGTTTGAAGAATCCTAACTGAAATATAGGTAGCGTAACTACCATGTACTGCCTAGAAAAAAAAATTATTCAGTTCAGTTTGCAAGAAAAGGATGTGAGATCACCTTTTATTAGGATGAAAAGACTATAAATCAGAGGAAATAAAGTGCTACCAAGTAAATAACTTCAAAGCAATGGAGCTCTTTTCAAAGACTTTACCCAAAAACTCCAAAGATTTGCTCTTTAGCAAACAAAAAAGTTTCAATGATTTATAGCCCAAATTTGGTCCTCCTAATACCATTAGTTCATAAACTAATTGTAGCCCTGGTATATTCACTATTGCACTGAAATTTTATCGTGGTTTCACCTTTATTCCTTATTGTATCTGTATTTCTCAGATGTACCCTTTAATTTATGGGACAACATTTATATTTCAATTTCCCAAGACACAAGCTAGGAACAAGCTTTCAGGGATGACTTTCCACATACGGAATTACTTCCTGACCTTTAAAAGTATTATTTGATCTCATTAATTTTTAATTAATAATTCAGCCCAACATTTTTAAAATCTTTCTGAAGAGCTGGTTGCAAACTAGCTATTAAAAAAAAAACAGTTAAATAAATTAAATACACATTCCAGACTTGCTATACACTATAAGCAATCATTCCCTGCCCCTGAAATTCCTATTCATTGTTCTCTTCAGAGGTACGTATTTTCTTCTACATTCTAGAAACAGACAGCTTCTGAAAATTGTACTTTCGAGTTCAGACCTTGGAAGTCAAGTGGGTTTGTACTACTTTTTTTTTTGGTGCTGATAATCAAAATAAATGAAAACTCTGGACTATTTACATGTTTTTTACGCGTTTTCTAAGCATGAGGAGACAGTTGCTTGTAATACATGGAGGGGTGTGTGTGGGAAGCAATGCATGTGCTTTGGGAATTTTTTTAAAACCTAATAATCAAGTTCATGAAGCATAGAAAGGTTTCATAAAAAGATGATCTCATAAAAAAATCTCTGTTCCTTACAAAGCAGTATTTTCTGCAGTTCTAGCCAATCTAAATAAGAACAGTGTGGCAACAGACATTTTTGCAGTACTATATTATAATCAGAAAATAATTACGAAATTTGTCTAGAGACATAAAAGCAGCTTAGGAGTGCATGCAATTACCGACAAAGAGAAGCAGGAAGAAGCAGAGCTTGAGGAGCTGTGTTGTACGGAGAAACAGAAAAAGGCTCTTTGAGGTGGACACAGATTCAGCATTAGGGCTAGTAATAAAGCATTAAGTAGAAGCAATGAAAGGAAACAAAGAGCAATAAAGAGAAATGGTCAAGGCAAGATTATATTCTTGGGAGGTGTTGATCAGAACGTGATAGAATTTGTCTTTTTAATGTTGCAGTGTCTTGTTAGGAAATGTAAAAACACTGTTTTACTCTCAGTGTAGGTTAATTTTACAGAGCTAACTGTAGATCTGCAGCACTGTAATAACTGGGTAGAACTCTCAGCAGTACAAAGATAATTACTTACTCCCATCCCAGACAACACAGGATGACTTGTGTCAGTGTTTAGTTAAAGCAAATCAGTTGTGGTGGTTTTGTCTTGTTTTTTTTTGTTTTGTTTTTTTTTTTTAATGTGTGATGTAAGCTTTAACATGCCATGCAGATGAATTATGAGCCTTAAGAGAATCAGTGAATTCAATAACTTGTGCTCTCACTTAACTGTAGCACTTCATTTACATACACGGAATTTCCAGAAGTCGTCAGTGGAGTGTAATGTAGCTTGTTATTAAATCAGAGGAAGTTTTAGAAAAGTCAATGAGAGGATTGCATTCCTGAGGTTAGAAAAAGCAGACAACCTTTTATCTGATGATCTAATTAATGATATTACCACTTCCTATAAGCCTTCTATCTGCTATTAAACCAAGACCTTTAAACTGTTTTAAACTTTACCTACAGTGTTTTTACATACAGTTTCCCTGAAAGAAAAAGTCGCAATATCATTACAGCTGACTATTCAATTCCAAGAACAGTGTCACACAAATTATATATACAAACCCTGATCTGTCACCCACCCCTACTCCCTGAAATCCTTCCTCAACCTATAAAAAAGTCTATGCTCAGCATAGCACACTGTCTTCTAAGTTCCAGAGTTGAAAATGAGAGGGCATTGGCACGGTCTGAGAACGTCTAAGTAGTTTTACAGCACTTTCCTTGATGCAAAATTCACAGCACGTGCTAAATCTCTCTCTTTAGGCTTATAAAGACGATTTGGAAAGCTACCCGGAGAACATCTCTCTGACTAGAAAACACCCACAGCAGTCAAACGTTGCCTACACCTACACAGTTAGCTCGGTTAGGTTTGAAACAAGCAGTTAGTCTTACATTGACACTGCAAAGTGTCCATATTACACCGTTAAAAATAATGAGGCGTCCATTTTCAAGTTTGTGCAAGCATGTACAAATACTTTCCGTGTTCCCAGCCAAACACCCCTCAGATTTACTCACATCATTTGAACAGGGGCGGGGGCGCGTGGAAGCGAGTTCTTCAGCACAAAAGCCTACCTGACACGTAAAAGCTGCACAATCTAATTCTACCACTACCAAACGCTCAAGCACTATTTCTCCTAAGGTAAGGAAGAGGCAAGAAAATGATTTAATGTTATAACCTACTGAATAGAAAGGCTGAGAATGTCAACTACAGGATGGCTAATACAATGGTATAATCATCAGACAGTGCCTAAAAGCAGCAGAATGTAAGAGGCACTATTTTCTTTAACTTCCAGGCCTCATTTCAAAGAAATGACATATCTAAGTGATCTAATTCTGAAAAGCAAAGTTGTTGGTAGGCTAAATATGTAATAAAGCTAAGAGCTACTACATAAAATAGATAACCTGAGGGAAGCCAGAAGAAAACCAGATGCTATCAAGTGCGCAATTGTAATAGTATCCCGGTAAAATTGAATACACAACACAGCACTTGACCTTAAAGCGCAGTACAGCAAGTCTGAAGACTCACCCACGTTACCAGGTGCTTCTTTAACATGCCAGAATTTCAAGAATCTTAAGCGTTACAAACGTGGGTCAACTTACAGAAAACAAAGTATTGTAGGCAAAAAATTATTCCATTTGAATGTTTATATCCACTTCTTCAAACCTCATCTAACACTAAATGCTGTGTGACTTCGAGTAACAGGAAAGCTAATCGAGGAAAAAAATTGTAGTTCGAGAAGCAACAAGAAGCCAGCTGAAAGAAAACCAGGCATTTGGAAATCTAGGTTTCAATTGCTTGTCCGCTTACAGAAGCACAATTACATATATTTGAAAACCCAAACCTCTCCTTTTTTCCAAGTGATTAACTTGGATATACTGATATATTCCAGGTTTTCCAAACAGCTTGCCTGAATCTGAACTGGGACAGTCTTTAACAATCTATTATATTAATTATTTTTTTTGTGACACAAATATTGTCATTCTGATGTGTCATTGCAGCTTCTGCATTTTTGCCACAGATAGAATCAAAGCAACAGTCATTACGGAATTTTCATTAACAATTAGAAAATTAGGTCCCCGTAATTTGAAAGAATTAATTGAAATTGTGGGTCCTACATTTCGAGTAAAGAAGCATTTTCCCCGTCTCATCAACTCTTTGAAATATCATAAACTTAGACCTTCTAAAATTAAACGTGATGAGCTCCCCAAAAATATTAACCAGCACTTTTAAGAGATACTCACTGCCTACCTGAACCATCACTGGAGACTGAACTCGCATTAATTCCAGAAAGGCCAAATAAGGGACATTCTCGATCAGTATTCACATGTCCCCACTTGTGGCATTTAATGCATCTCACATTCCGCACCTAAAAGGAAAAAAAAAAATTGACCTAATTTAGTTAACAATACAGCTTACCATTTACAGATGTGTCTATGTTATTAGGCAGAAGAGAAGCTTTCAAACTCACTGAGAAACAGATGATAAAATTAAGAGAGTCCATGTGAGTGTTCTGCAGTTAGATACTATTTGAAATATACCCAAGACATCCACAGAGTGAAATTTATGTAACTTGCCTGGATACCAAACGGCTGATCTCTGATATTCATATCATCCTTAGCATATCTGTTACACAAACACAAA
This sequence comes from Stercorarius parasiticus, assembly GCA_013396915.1. Classification (NCBI taxonomy): domain Eukaryota; kingdom Metazoa; phylum Chordata; class Aves; order Charadriiformes; family Stercorariidae; genus Stercorarius; species Stercorarius parasiticus. The sequence goes on from VWZL01002757.1 coordinate 23,247, forward strand.
AGAAAACAAATACTCAATTCGCTATTTTCCTAAAAACCATAATAATATAAAACTACCTTTTATTGTTAAGTGTGCATCCATTTCAGAGTTATACTTCTGATAAACATTAGTTTTAACAGTGTTTTAAATATGGATGTAAAATTGAAACAAAAACTAAGCTGATCAAGGAAATAGTTCCAGTTTACAAGTTTTACTAATTAAGTCCCGGGACATGACAGAATTACACAAGTGACCTGCTCAAAAATAAAACAGGAAAAGAAAAGGAAAAAAAAAAAAAAAAAGATTTGAAAGAAGAAAGTAGAAAAAAATATTTTATTTGGATAAAATCCAGACATCTTACTTTTCTCGAGGGGCAACTTTTTGCCATTCAAATTTGTATTCAGTCTCTCCTTCTTGCTATAAAACAGAAAACGTGGCAAGTTTGAAAATTTTTTTAAATACATTTTAAGTAGGAAGAAAACATAAAGAAATGATGTAATGAAATACCTCTTTAGTTTCCTCTTTGAATTTTCAGAAACCATGGAAAGAAAAGAAAGGATACATTAATTATACATGTAAAATGCAGCTTGTGTCTAAGCTGGAGACAAAACATTTTATGCCATATACTGATACAATACTGCAAATACTCAGAACGTAGCTTTATTTAAATAGAGTGCACATATAAATAATCAGCCTCTAGTACATGGTTACAAATCCTGTAAAACCAGAATCATCTTTTAAACTACATTGATTTCATATACAAATACAAAAAACTTTAAACTTTTTTTTTGCAAAAGTAGCAACAATACTTAATTTTAAAAGCTTAAAAAAATATTTCAGCAAAAATTACTACTTTAAAATTGCATTTTCTTTAAGCTTAAAGGATTAAGAGCTTTAAAAGTTAAATAATTGCAAAGTTTGCTGTACAAGAATGAGCCCATCCAAGTATTTCCAGGGGTTTTAATGTAAATGGGAAAGATGCATTTTAAAGGGAACACATTTTCTTTTAAAGGACGTAAGTTTTCTTAGTTCTGCACTTACATTCAGATTTTGCTAAAATTAAGTGACTGATATGAGTATCATATCAGTCCAGGTACTTAGTAACTTTTATCTGTTTGTCCCTTCACATTGAACTATTGTTTAAAAAAAAAACAACAAAGAACCCTAACCATTCTCAGTTTGAAAGAAATTAAAATAGTGCGAGATCAAAATTATTACCTATTATAAATCTCTGCATATTTGCACAGGAAGAACTAAAAGTCATACCTTCTAGCGTTACCTCAATATTCCAGCTTCTATCCACCAGGTATTTCTAGCACTACCACACATTATTTCAAAATAAAAGACACTATGCTTATTTCTTCAGAGGGTTTTTAGCTTTGCTTTACTGTCTGCTCACGATCAGGAAAACAGAATACCTTTCTTTGCTCCAGGTGGGGCCTCATACATGAAATTAAGACCGTTCTTCACACGCTCATCACCCATAAGCAACCTAAATAAAAAGGACAGAGTTTGGAGTGTTACATACAAAACATTGACTTTGGTATTACTTATTAAAAAGAAAAAGAAAAAAGAAATATGCGGCAGGAAATTGTGATAATAACTGGCATTTTTGTTATTTGTTAATTTGAGTACTAGAAGCTAAATATCAAAAAACTTGAGAGACCAGTCAATACTTTTGCGTGCTCCATTGTGTATAAAAAAATCACACATTTCAGTCAACACTGAAACATAACTCTGTGTCCACAGAATTACGGAGGACAGATTTCTGTGTGATTCAAATACGTTGCTATAGAAGGTTACCTGCTGTTCTGTGCAACATAACATATTTTGAAATTAATTACATGACACACACACAAGCCATTTTAAAGAAGTTATTGTGACCTCTGCTTAATCAGACATCAATGTATGAGTCACTGTGCTCTCCTACTACTATATTTCAAATACAATATTTCAAAGACAATATTTCAAATAACTCACTATGAGATGTCCTTCACTGCCATGAGAATAAGAGACAGCAAGTACGTGATCTTATGCCAATTCTCACCTATTATCATAGGATTCCTGTTCTTTAAGATACTGTTGCATTAATTCTTCTTGTTTCTTCTTATCATATGATATTTTCTGCTCCGCCATCCATACCTAGTTAAAACAAGTAAGTTTCTACTTTAAACAAACATAAAAACTACCACAAAATGTGTTAATGTATAAATACTTAACTGGCTTAATCTATTGAAAATACTTAGCAAGGGAAAATTCCCATTCTAATCATGCAAGATACAGTATATGAAGTATGGCCAGCAGGTCAAGGGAGGTGATTCTACCCCTCTACTCCACTCTGGTGAGACCCCACCTGCAGTACTGCGTCCAGCTCTGGAGTCCTCAACACAAGAAGGACATGGACCTATTGGAACAGGTCCAGCAGAGGGCCATGAAGATGATCAGAGGGCTGGAGCACCTCTCCTTTGAGGACAGGCTGAGAGAGTTGGGGTTGTTCAGCCTGGAGAAGAGAAGGCTCCAGGGAGACCTTACTGCAGCCTTCCAGTACCTGAAGGGGGCCTACAGGAAAGATGGGGAAGGACTCTGTTGGGGAGTGGAGCAATAGGACGAGGGGTAATGGTTTTAAACCATTAAGAGGGGAGATTTAGATTACATATTAAGAAGAAATTCTTTCCTGTGAGGGTGGTGAGGCACTGGAACAGGTTGCCCAGGGAGGTTGTAGATGCCCCATCCCTGGAGGTGTTCAAGGCCAGGCTGGATGGGGCTTTGAGCAGCCTGGTCTAGTGGGAGGTGTCCCTGCCCAGGGCAGGGGGGTGGAACTAGATGATCTTTAAGGTCCCTTCCAACCTGAACCATTCTATGATTTTCATAGACTATGTCAACAAATGAACTTCACACAAGCAGTAATTTTGATAAACTAGAAGTCCAACAACGTTCAAGAACTGAAAAGACAGGGGAAAGTTTAGTAACACAAAGGTAGGAGCGGTCTCAGAAAACGCCCCGGATGTGCCACTGTCCTCCCCGCCACCACTCTTCCTCACCCAAGTCCCACTGGACCCCAAACCCCGGGTTCTCTCGGGAGCTCCTGGAATGAGGAAGGAAGACCTGCAGCCAGGCCAGGGCAGGTGTGAAACATCGGGAAATCACACCACGACAGGTGGGGGCTTTCCTGGATGGCGTATGGTGCCCGCTTATCCAGAGAACCAGGTGTTGAAAATCTGAAGCCAGGAAAAGGCGACAGTTACACACACCTACCAAACCTGAAGCTCCGAGTATTTCTTAACCTTTTTCCTGCCTCTCCCCCGGATTCCCCCGGCCGCCCCACAGGACGGCGGACATGCCCTTACACAGGCCGCTGCCGTGCCGGGAGCCCGTCACCTCCCCCCCCGGGGTTGTCACCAGGTCCCGTTCCAGCCCTGGGCTCCCCCGGTGCGCGGCGGACGCGGCCTGACCGGCCGGCCGGCCGGGCGTCTGAGGAGCCGCGGTGCCTCAGCCCCGACCAACGGCTGCCGGCCCCCCCTCACCTTTTTGATGTTGGACTTGGAGGCGGGGTGAAAATCCTTCTTGCACATGAAGTTGGCGAACGACTTCCCCATGGCGGCGGCGAGGAGGGAGCCCCTGCGCTCCCCTCACCGACCGGGTCCCACAGCCGGCCGCCTCCGCCGGGCCTTCCGGGTCGGCGGGCGGGCCTTCCTGCGGGGCGAGGCACCGCCGCCGCTCAGCCCCGCCTTGCCCCGCCGCCGCCGGGCCCGGAGGAGCCGCAGCCGCCACCAGAATGTCCCCCCGGCCGCCCCCCAGCTCCTGTGACACCTTCGTGGCGCTGCCGCCCGCCACGGCGGGGGGTCGCGTCGTCTTTGGGAAGAACTCGGACCGGCCGGCGGATGAGGTGCAGGAGGTGGTGTATTTCCCGGCCGCCGTCCACCCGCCGGGCGCGGCGCTGGAGGCGAGTTAAAAAAAAACACCCTTTCGCCCTATTTTCTGTGTATTTTTGAGCTGGGGGGAGGGGAAGATGGTAACTGTGTTGCGCGGGCCGGCTTCTTGCAGTGCACCTACGTGAGGATCGCTCAGGCGGAGAGGACGCACGGCGTGGTGCTGAGCCGGCCCGCCTGGCTGTGGGGCGCCGAGATGGGCGCCAACGAGCACGGCCTCTGCATCGGGAACGAAGCGGTGTGGGGCAAGGAGGAGGCGGGCGGCGAGGAGGCCCTTCTCGGCATGGACCTCGTCAGGTTGGCACGGGCCGTCCCGGTACGCGGTACTGAATTCGCAGTTGGGTTTCGAAGGATTTGCTTTGAGTTATAATGGGGCGGGGGGGGAGGAGGGTGGGTAATACGCGTTTTCACTCTTCGGAAGATGCGCCTGTCTCTTCTGCTGTTCTAGCCGTGGTTAAAAGTAAGTATTTCTTGGCACAGGCATTAGATCTCTGCCTATGAGAGGTATCGGGCTAGAACAGAATCTGTCAAGGAAATCATCAAGCCTTTTCCTCTACTAGTGTTTGGGCCTTTTCCTAGGGTCTGTTCTCATTTTCTGTTTCCCCCGTCTTTCACACGTACTTTGAAGTTTCAGCCTTAGCTGCGCATCTCCACGTAAATAATGACACCTTCTTGTGCCTGCCCTGCTGTGTGCCAGTGTAACTCGTTAACCTACGGAAGGTAGTCAGTTCTTGGTAGTGTTTTCTCCCGGTCCTGTGCCCACACGGGACTCGCAGACCTTTCCTAGGAGCCCTCTCCCTGCCTTTCTGTATTTCCACTTGGTTGTTTTTCCCCTGTGTCCAGGACACAGAGGACCCACTTCAAACAAGCCCTTTAAGTGACTTGCTCCTTTCTTTCTTTTACCAGATCATACCAGCATCAGGTACAGAAATAGCACTCCCAATTCAATTTGAATAGCCAGGCTGAATGTATGTATGTAAAGTTTACAGTTCCAAAGTTAACATCTTCCTTTTGTTTTAGGCTTGGACTCGAGAGAGCGGACACAGCTGAAAAGGCTGTTACTGTCATAGTTGATTTGCTAGAAAAATATGGACAGGGAGGAAACTGTATGGAGAGCCAGATGGCATTTACATACCATAACAGTTTTCTGATAGCCGACCGAAAAGAGGCATGGGTGCTGGAAACTTCAGGAAAATACTGGGCAGCAGAAAAAGTAGAAGGTATGGATGATGCTCTTTGTTTTAAACATTTCAAATTGCAATGACAATTAGCAGTTTTCCGCTTTCCTTTTACCATTTCATTAAGGCATCAAACTAGCCACTAGATATGTACAGGAGTTGCTTCCTAGGGCATCCGTGTGGAGTGGCTAGCAGTTTCACAGAGGAGCTGAGTCATGGGGGGCCTTTTCAGACTCAGAGATGACCACTTCTGCACTTGTAAAACAGGACTGCAAGAAGGTCAGTGTGAGAATGACAGCAGTATGTATAGTCTTAATGATGGTGGCCATCGATGGCGATTTCATTTGGTGGCAGGGTAGTACTGACAGGATGGGTGTATTGGGCCCTGAAGTGGCTGATTCTTCCAGTGGACTTAGGACAAGCTATGTCTTTGGAGGTCTAAGAGGAATAACGTAAATATGGGAATAATCAGGGCAGAACCTGAAATATGATGTTGGCAATAAAAGTAAATGAGTCAGAACTGAGTGGCAGTGGAATTTCAATCAGAGGGATACATATAGCCAGCAAGAGAGAACCAAAAATAAACCACAGGACTCACAGATCTTGTAGGAAACTCTTCAGCGCATAATTTGCTTTAGCAAGCTAAGTGTAAACAAAATACCAAGAAAGAGGATTCCATGCATTAAAATGATTCTTTCCTCACCTTTCAAACAGGCAGTGTACGGAATATTTCCAACCAGCTCTCTATCACAACCAAGATTGACAGAGAACACCCAGAACTGAAGGAATATGCCAAAAGCAAGGGCTGGTGGGATGGGGAAAAGGAATTTGATTTCGCTGCCACATATTCTTATGTAAATACTGCCAGAATGACCACAACAAGAGGCCGATATTGTGAAGGCTATAAACTTCTGAACAAACACAAAGGTATCATTTTTTATATTTTAAGATACGGATTTAGTGAGCTGCGTTAATTTAAATCAAATTATTAGACATCTGATGCAGGCAGTCATTCATATGATTCGGTGAGCCAGAATTTACTAGAATAACTTTTTGCCTAAAGGAGAAATGCTGAACTTGAGCTCTTCTATCCATTTTTGCCAATTTGTTGATAAGGGAAAATTAAAACAAGTGTCAAATATCAATCACACAGAGCTACAGTAACAACACTGAGAGGTCACATTATGATCATACCACTAAATACTCCATAAGACCTAGCTCTGAAACATTTTGGTAGGCTATGTATTATTACTGTACTTCTAAGAAAAAAACAAACCCCAAACCAGAGGCTAAAACAGACTCCCAGTGGTTTGCAGCCACAGACAGAACCTTATGAACAACTTCACTCTGGTACCCTCCATACAGACCTAAGAAAACAGCACAGCATTCAGATAACTATCTCGCATTTATTTTTTGAGATTGGTTTTTAAATCTTTGTAGTTTCACTATAACTGCTACTCTAACCTTGTGTAGTCTAATAAAACACACTGAGAGCAGAGCAAAATAATTTTCTGTACTCTAAGCAGGTGCTCCCAGTCACTAACCCGTTCACTTATTTTTCAGACCTCTGTAGAAAGAAGCTATTACTTCTCTTCTAACTGCATCCACCTGGCAGGTTTTTGCTGCATCTGTATTCACTTGCTCATTTGAAGTAATTAATCTGAACCAAAATTACATTGCACCCCTGTATTTTTTTATTTATTTGGCAGAGCTCTGCCAGACCAGGGTTGGCATTTAGTTAATGCGTCAGAATGAATTACCTCTTCCTATCCTGCTCTAGCGATCATGTAAATCCTGCATTCATTTTGTGAATTGCAGGTTCTGAATACCGAAAGCATTTTCATAATACCTGTATTTACTTGTATTATAACAACGCTGAGATTCTATCAGTGTTTTCATTCTAAATCCCCATTTTCAGGCATTTACCTGAGCCATTTTAAAAATCACACTAGGTGTTCAGGTTATCAGCCTCATATGGTTTCAGTTTACTTACACTTAAATAGGTGCCCTAACTAAAAGCTATTTGGTTTACAGCATCAGTAAAATCACTGTTTTTTTTTATCTAATCTACCCTTCCCACCTTTTTCACTCAGTGGCATTACAGTTTTTTTTCCAGACTGCCTACCACGTGAAGATAAACATTATTTATATTTCAAAAAACAGGGAATGTATTTCAGGAATACAAAATAATGAAAAAGTCTAGTGGAAAATATGCAATGTCTTCTTCCCTGCTGGACAAGTTGCCAACTTGCAGCTGACAAACTGACTGTTGCTTCTTTTAATTTCTTTTATTCATCTAACTTGCTGATTTCTTGAATTCTCTGACTTTCCCAGGCAACCATGGGAACATTTAAGAGCATTTCCTTGCTGAAATGTAGTGCTGCGCGCCTGTCTACATGCAATTTGAATTGTGTATAAAAAATAATATTGGAGACATCTGAATTAGCAGCAGAGTGATTATTTTAAGAGGAAACAGCAAGGCCATTTAAAAAAAACAAGATTCTTTATGCAGCTAGAACTTCAGTGAGGGAAACACTAAAAGATTAAATGGTAAAAGATACCTTCAAGTAAAAAAAAAAACAAACAAACATTGAATGAACTAATGTTTTTCTGCCACGGGCATATGTTTAACTGGTACACCAAATTTGAAAAGAAAACCACTGCAAGTGCTGCCTGTGAGAATATTGGATTGCCTAGTGATACCATGCCAGTACTTAAGCTTCAGTGTACACTACATAAACAGCAAGATCACCTGAACACTAGATGCAGAGGCATATGTAGGAAGGGTTCTGTTTCATCTAAGTGAGAAGAAAGAGTTATTTTCACAGAGACATTTGGCACCGTACCCCACATAGGTAGTTGATTAAGACTTCTTTATAAATGGATGTACCATTGTAGTTCCTGTTGATTCTTAGTATAGGACAAGTTGTTACTCCAGTGCATCCTTTCAATTGTCAACTTGAAGCCTAAGTGCTTTGGAAGGTCAAATTCTTAAAAAAAAAAAAAAGTGACAGTCTTGGCATTTTGTTTTCAAAGTTACACACTAAATCCATGCACAGTTGTTATTTTTACATTTCCAAAGCAACCTAGTGGTATTAGCTGTGTACAAATACCAATAACTATTACAGTGATTTATCTTAACTTCCACACAGCGCTCACAAAGTTCAGCTTTTAATCCACGCTACTAGTTCTCATCTGAAAAGTTACAGCGTGAACGACCATTTGCTAGCCATGTGTGTTTTACCTTTCTGGAAAGCATCATGTGTTGTCATCCTCCCCCTTTTCTAAGTCATAAATGTTACAGCTCATTATCACGTACTCTTTGAAATAAATACTTTGGAGAAAGCAATAATATTTTTAAGTGTGTTACATATTAAGGTATGCTGTTAGGATGATTTTTTTTTCCCCCTGCCAAACATGGACAAACTAAAATTGGCATTGCCTATTAGAGGAAAAGCACCCAGTTGTAGAGAACATGCCATTTAGTTGGTATTATAATTAGCGCTGTGTGCCAATAATTGTATCTTAAATAGGATCTATCACTTCTGAAATAATGATGGAAATTCTTCGTGACAAGGAGAGTGGCATTAATATGGAAGGTGGATTTATGACAACTGGAAGCATGGTGTCTGTATTGCCTCAGCAGCCCAGTCTCCCTTGTATTCACTACTTCACTGGAACTCCCGATCCTGCGAGGTGATGTAGCAGCAAGTAATTAGGATAAAAAGTTTTAAGTATCTAAATGAAAAGATATGTAATTTGTCTGATTGTAGTCCTTTTTGCTTTGGGGTTTTTTTTCTCCCTCTGAAAAAACACAATCAAGAAGTAGGAGTATCATAATGTACATTAATGCCATCTACCAACCTACCTAGTGAAACACTGCTATGACACTGACTTAAACATCATTTAGGAGGTTTTTTGGGTCAGTTTGGGTTTTTTTAATACTCTTTCTTAAGAGAAGGAATTAGAAGAATGGGGGAAAACACAGCAATCTACTGACTCAACAATTTTAACAAAACCGATCAGTAAAGGATCTCTGTTCTATTTTCTCTTTCTAGGTCTGTATTCAAGCCTTTCATTTTCGTGCCCAATATTACTCAGTTATTAAAAACTATCTCCCCTACATTTGGGCGTGATGATCCAGTTAAGAAGCAACCACGTTTTCAGAGTAAGCCAGATCGAAGACATGAGCTCTATAAAAAACATGAAAGTGCTGCTGTAGTTATGGAAACTATCGAGGTATGTTGATTAAATTAGATTTCAATGCAAGCAGGTGGTTTATATAAGCTCCTTGCTCACCTTTTGTTAATGTGATACCACTTAATGCCCTTTGATGGATTGTGAAGAACATTGTAGTGCACCAGAAGCCCATCATCTTGCATCTGGCAGGCATACGTTTCAAACACTAAAAACTGCAACTAGCACTTTGCTGTACTCCTAGGTTTAGCCCCAGACAACTTACCGGTACTGCTCGCCTTGCAAAGAAGGCGGCCACACGGACTCCTGCACTAGTCAGATAATGGGAAAATGCTTGAGCAGCCACAGGCAAATATACAGCTCCTGGTAAACCAACTTCTACCAACGCAAACTTACACCCTAGAAACTATTAAGAGGTTAAAATAAGCACAGTGGAACAGAATTTTGTTAGGTTGAACACTACATACTCTGTATAGTTTTTAGTGAAATATGTTTCTTTTTGCAGGGCAAAGGTAAAGAGATGCTGAAAGAGATACAGAAGTTGGAGACGCAAAAGATAAGTGAAATGGAATCAATCCTGCAAAACGGATGTCTTGACACTGACCAAGTGGTTAACCTTTTTTCACAGTGTGTAGAAGAAGAACTCAAGATATATAGCTAAAAGTACTATTTGAATGTGGTAAAACTAAGTTTTATGATTAACTTCCCTAATGAAGTGGCTATATAGATTACATCCTATTTTCAATGTACCAGTTAGTATGGATGGTTTTAAAGATGCAGATTCATATTCACGCCCAACAGCTTTTGGTTGTATGAAGCAACGCTGAAAGGCTCTTAAGAGCTAGGCAGTGGCTTTGTCTGTACGTGGCACGAAGCTGGCAGCAGAGATTGATTTTGCTAACAGACAGATGCAATTAGAATGTGATAGCTTGACTAAATTGCAGAACCACCCCAGCTCTGGGTGAAGAACAGTAAGATTTGGAGAAATCGGTTCTAGTGTACACACATGTAGCTTCTATAGTTAAGATAATTGTAGCAGAATTTCACAGTCTGAATTAAAATGGCCATGCTGAAGGACTTTTCTAATATTGCACTGAATAAAAAGGAAAGTGATATGCAAGTCAAGTAAGGGTGATATTCCCCTGTTAGATAAAACCATTCTAAGATATGTTTCATATATGAACCTTCTACTCCTTCAATGTAAAATGAGGCTAAGAGTTCAAGCTGTATTAAAAACACATCACAGATACCATTTTACCATGATTTGTTGTGAAATCTGATTACAGGGAATTCAACAATGCAAGCATTCTGCAATTTACCACACAATTTTCACTTCCCTATTTTCCCCACCCTGCTACTGAAAAATAAATGAACTTATTTACATACCAATATGATCATTGTCAAATTAATTCTGCGATACGCTTTCTAACATCATGTGGGAGTTTTTTAATGTTTCTTGAATTGTTACCTTTTTTGTATCAGGCAACTAGAAAGGAAGAGGTTGGGGTACACAAGTATATACATGTTCTCAGCAGGACACTTAAAAGTCCTTTTAAATCTTTTCACTTCATATAAAGCATTTTAACCATGACTTGTTTTGCCAAAGTCACCAGACTATGGAGTTAATTTAATCAAGCTTTTTGCCCTGCTAGGAACTCTTTCTCCCTGATCCTGTTTAAAAGTAATGATTGGTATGTGACACTACTCTATTATCTGTGGCAAGGGACAAACTGAGCAAACACCAAAGAAAGAAGATTCTGGCTTTACTACATGATCAAGCAGGATAAAAGGTATGACTGGAAGGAAAAAAAAAAACCAACAAAACAACACAAAACCCAGGACTCTTGCAAGCCTTTGTAAGTGAACACGTAATGTGAAATAGAGCACTGCAGTAGCAGTATGTGAGATGACACAGCATCCCCACAGAAAGACCACGCTTTGATGATTTTTCTATATTTCATCAGTTTCTAGAATCATGTCAGATGCTAAAGATGGGGCTACGCACATACAGTTTTCTCATTCTGTAAACTGTTCTGTCCCCCTACTGGTAAAAAAAGTATAGGCAAACAAACAAAAGAAATACATATACAGTAAAGTCTCCAGAATGAATATGGCAATTAAGAGCTTGGCAGAATTTGTTCTTCCTGATCCTACAGTGAAAGCAGAAGTTAATTTGGGATACTGTGTTCAGATCCACAGGAAGAAACTGATGGGTCAGGAAAGGTTCCTGAACTTGCTAGTTCGAGTGATCCTACGTGTACCAAGTAGCAGTAGCCAGACTGAGCAGCAGGTAAGACTGGAAGTAAGCTTGAGTTGACTGTGAAACTTTTCTGCCTGTTTTACCAAAAAAAGTTTCTTTGAAGTTCAATAGTACTGTGGATGTTTGTGAACTGGAAGGTATAGTTAGAAAAATTTTGCTGTAGTTACCTGTTTTCCTCATGGATGTCTATACCTGACAATCGTGTGCATCTTTGTCCCATTTTTGATCATCAGCTGTTCCACACTATCTCTTTGATAACTTCAAACCATCAATAAATGCTGGGTACAACTGTGCTGGAAACGAAGGTATGAGTTGAGTTTACAGGCAGCATAACAAAACAAGAGAAACAAGTTTTTGCTACAATGCAAACGTAGGGAAGTTACACAGGAATGAAAGCAGCAAAGGTGGTGGAGCAGGCCTTTAAGTGAACTTCTTGGCCGCTTAATCATGGGGCGGCAATTAACCAGGTTAAGCGTATCGGTCTGGTTGTAATATAGGTAGATACAGTCCATCTGTTCCTCTAGTTTCTGTGCTGTTTTTCATTTACTGGTCTACAGGATACAGAGTAAAAACAATGTGTGATGTGTGCAGATAGATCAAGTGATGGCCAACAGAGTACAGAACATTTTGGTACCTTTTTTCCCCTGGGATTTCATCCTCCTAGAACACATGCAGTGTAAAAACAGAAAATGAATATGAGATCAGGAGGAAAATAGAACCCTCCCTCTCACAACCATAAGCTTTTTAAAAAAAATAAATCAGAATGTCCTCTAGAGGGCAATCTTTGCGTGTATTTCACCTAGGAATACACCTTACTGCAGCGTATTTTAAAAGGTCTAGAGCTTTATGAAGGATCATTATTAATAAAAAAAGTACTAAAATTGCTTCCTGGAAAACAAAAAGTTTTATATCCTCCCTTGCCCATTATCACGGTTATTTTGAGATTAGTGCTAGAAAAATGATGCATTGTTTCACTGGGGACTCCTCTGGACTTACTTCTTCAGTGGATGTTTTCATGAACTGTAACTTCCAAGTCAACTGAGATTTATCCCAAACTAATGCACCTTCACAATAAAGGAACTCATTGCACCACTGACCGCATCTTTAAAGCAAAGCTATTTCTACCCACCAAAAAGTCACACATCAGTAGATGAACTACTGACATACATCAAATTGTCACTACTTTAAAACTTGCCAGTGCGCCTTGGTGGAAGCAAATATTTATCACAAGAAAAGAGTTACTTACCTTTCTAAAGGTATTCAAAGTCTATTCTTAGCTTCCAGAAGTACCCAGTGATTTAGAAATAGATTATCACATCCTGTATTTCATTCCTAGTTTCTTAAGTCTATTTAATAACCATTGCAGACTCATCAGACTAACGGGTGTGATATTAGCAGTCACAATGTTGTAACAGTTAATCTAACAGAATTTGGTTTCAGTTGTTAAAGGTGTTCTCTTCATTAGATTTGTAACAGGGAGCCTTCTCTAAGCAGAAATTTTGAGCAATTTCTTACTTAAAACAGGTATGTTGTGTTTAAATTGAGGGAACAGCAGAGCCGTTATAAAAAGGGAGGCAAGAGCAGGACTTTATGATGAAAATGAGAAAGAAAGGAGTGCAAGAACAATGACTGTGCATAGGACTGTAAAACTGACCCAAGATCAACTTCTTGAACATTTGAAGAATTTTCCAAAAAATAAAATAAAATTGCATTTGTTAAGCAGATGATAATGGCAACGTTCCTAAAGATCTGTTTAGGCTGTTAGACAAAAACAGGTATCTTTGTGTGAACACCCATTAGCAAGTCCTCTGCCTACTTAAAAAGCATCACAAGTGGATTTAAGAAATACCAAATTTGAAACCCAAAAGCCACTTTAACAAATCTGTCAGAAAAAACACATTTGTCGTAAATCTTGACGTGCACACGTAACCCTCCCACACCTCACATCACATCACAGCTCAGAACTCTGAAATCAAGTAACAGATTTATTGACAAGTTACAGTATTTAGAAGCTCACAGCTTCTGCTCTTAAGTCACATATATCCAATTATTCCAAAATATTTGATGTAGCCATCTTCAGCAGTTGTAATGGGAATAGCCTATTGTTTTCCTTTGTGGCCACAGCCTGATACAAATGTCAATTATTTTGTTGCTGGAAAACATTAAAATATGTCCATTTGTGTAGCATACATATGCAGAGGATGCAGTTATGTTTCTGTGCACACTGCAGACGTGCAATAAGACTGACGGTAAAAGGAATTATTTTCCCAATATAAGTCTTGCACGGAGTTATAGCTACCATAAACCAACTGTTTCTTGAACAGTGGTTTATGCGGCTAAAATCACTTTTAATTCTTAAAGTAGATGCATAAGTAGTTATGATAAAAAAAATCCATGTACTAAAAAAGAAAAAAAGGCAAAGACTTTTTAAAAAAAAGGATGACATTCATATGCTTGAGCAAATAATTTTTTTTTCTTTTTTTTAATACCTGGGTTCCTTTCCCTCACTGTATAAAACTTTTATATAGACATATAAATGCTGTTCTTGCAGTTTTAAAAGGGCAGCATAATGGCTATCAGATACTACAGTTTGTCTTTAACCTTTTCAACCTACTGCAGAAGACACAGATTCTAAGATTCTGCCTTCAGTGCACAGGAATCCGAATGACACTACAGTAACCACATCGTAGTTTAAACATCGTAGGAAGATACCTGAGGCTCATTAGAAACCTGTGTTACACAGCCAATACTAAAATTTTAGGATCTTTAGCTACTGTAAACCATAACTTTGATGTTCAGTTAGCATTCTTTATATAATAGATTTAAAAGTCACTGTATTTCATTTAAAAGGTTTTATGAGTTGATAAAATTTTTCATCTTGACTTGCACAGGTATCCAAGGCTTCCATAACATCTTTATTTGAGTCTGGCACTTCTGAATTAAACTGGAAAGTAAAAATCTACTCTTGACAAAGCTGTTACTACCACCATAAGGCAAAACTTCAGAACCAATTGTTTGTATGAAATTCCATTATATCATTTCCTAATCTGGGGGAGCGGTGGGTATTTTTCTGTGTTTTTAAGATTTGGTAAGCTTGTACAAAACCCTTATTTATTCCATGCAATATTTCTTCAGCTTTAATCCTCTGACATCGGAATCGTTTTCACAACAATTCTTGAAGGGAGAAACAAACCACCTCATCTGAGGTATAAACAGCTAGAAAAAGACAAGAGTAGAGTAGTAAAAACTGGGATATGATAGAAGAAATCGTACTTCTATGAAGTCAGGGGGAAGCCTGACTGCAAACAGGAATCAATATTTCATCACACTAAAGTATGGAAAACATACAGTAACATGAAAAATACCTCTCATTCATGTTTTTTTTTCCATTGTGGCACCAGTCAGTAAAGCTGCTGTTATAATGCCTCTATAATATGACAGTGACAAACATTTTACTATTTGTTTTCTTCAAAATGGAGAAAAATGCTCTAAATCCAGAGCATCTTGTTTTGTTCTAGTTGCATTCTTGTTGGAACACTCACTAAATATCACTTGCTACTATTTCCTTCAGAATAGACACAAGTAGAACCACATCTCTTAACTTTACAAGAGAGAATAACGCAATTATCTGAAAGCCCTGAGAAAGAAATACTTCCAATTTCAGTGGTGAAGGCAGAGGAGGTGGTCACATTCACCACTAACCGCCTGTCCTCTGCCTGTACGCTCAGGTCAATGGCTCTCAACTGCAACTGATCTCTTAGGAATAAAGCGGTAATACAGATATTCATCCCGAAATTCAAATTCATTTGTAATATGCTGGACGACGCCTCCTTTCATCAGTCTGTCTCCATACATCACGGCTTCCCCACGGTCAGAGGCAAGGCCAACTTGCATGAGCCAGTTCACCAGGTCACAGCCAAAGAAGATGCCAGTGGAGATCTTCGCACCACACCTGTATGTCAAAGGAATGATTCACCCACATGTTCTGTAAATCTGGTACCACCACTGCACGATGGGGAAAGGCAAGGAAAAATAGCAGGAAACAAGGAAAGACATCATGATAGTTAAGAGCATGTTAGAAGAGAATTTGCAAGTTTTGTATATTAGGGACATGCCAATGTTCACTACCTCTTCCTACAGACACTTCAATGAGAAGCAGAATGTACCTACAAAGTTATTTTAGGCTTGTGCAAATAAGCTTCTGTGAACAAAAGTAGCAATTTTCCTAAACACACACACACACAATGTAATTCTATTTCTTGGATACTTACTTCCCATGTGCTCATTAGCATGACCATTTCTGCAACAAAATATCTGATTTAAGTGCAGCGTGCTCCCAGCAACAGGGATTCAATCTGCACTTTAATTCCATTTTATAATTTCTCTACAGCTTTAAACAGACGCTAACTGCTTACATATACCATAAACAAAACCCATGTAACTTGCATATCCGGTTAAATATTTACCACACAGGCAGTACTAAGAATAAACAAAACCTTTGCAACAAGACTAACCTAATTTTCTTTTACATATTTATGAGGCTATGCCACTAACATCTACATAGCTGCAGTAAAAATACCATTCAGAAATTTACCTGCAGCAATAGATGTTTCTGGTTATCTAAAACCTGCTCTATGGAACCCAAGTGCAGAGTTTCTGAAGATGACTAACAGCTACACAGAGACAGCAAAAACCAAACTTCTTTCTCTGTTTTTTTTTT
>VWZL01002757.1:39530-74219 GCA_013396915.1 Stercorarius parasiticus
TTTTTAAGTTAAAAGCAGCAGTAATGCAGAGCAAGGGTTAACATATATTAGCAGGGAAGCAAAAAGTAAAATAAATAAAAATCCACAATTACAAGGTCTCGGTTACAGTGTGACTAAATCAAAGAGGACAGCATCAAGTTAGATGAATATTTAAAATGAGAAGATTAATGCTTTCTTTTAACTCACAAGGAGAAAAAAAAGACATGAAACTAGTTCCACACAAACATAGTATTAAAACAGTGAAGCAACGAATGTCAAGTTCTGATGTATTCTCAGGTGGATATATGATTAATAAAAGCCACAAAACCCAACCAAAGGGCCCAAGTAACCACAACAGCAGCAGAGTCACAGGAAACACAACAGTAAAACCTGTCCTATTTCAAAACAAACATTTTCTGATACATCCTTTACTATCTGGCATGAAAAAAAGCAAGTCCTTGAACTGCCATAGTTCAGTTTTCCTAAATGGGTAACTTTATTACTTTATTTCTTATGGAACATGACTGACTCCTGAGGAGACTGTACGAAATCATGACGCTGTCAAATACAGTTCTGGAATGTGGCTTCAGACTACCCGACCATTAAAAGACCACCCCAAATTACTCCTACTTAAAAGCTCACATGACAATAAAAGTGTAAGTGTCCTGTTAGAACAATTCTTCATGACTCCATTTCATACAGTAAATTTTAAATAAAGGCAAAACCTTTTTCTTGTTCCTGCTGCTTCTGTCTGCATTCTCTTCTCATCCACCTACGCATATCTGAATACATAATCCTTGATTTGGGTATCATAATTTGCCTCTGAAAGCTTTGCTGATCTCATAAATTGAGGTTTAGGCCTCACAAGAGGAATGAGCAAGAGAAATCTTATGAGCTCAAAAGGTGTAAAGATCCTAAAACCACTATAATCTCACATATTGAGCGGCCTCTGAGTACACACTGACATCAGTTCCAACAGTTTTGCCTCCTTTAAAAGCTATTTATTAGTAAACATTCAGTCACATAAGTACTGACATCTTCTTGATCTCCAAACAAAGCAAATGAAGGGTCTCAAGTTTGACAAAACTCAGACACACGCACTCTATTACAGGCATTACCATAGACATTTCTTCAGAGAGATCTTCTCTCCTGAACTCCAGGTAAATGCAAAAACTGGGGCAATGCCTTAATGATACAGAACTTTCTATCATTTATATAAAACCTAGATGGGATAATGTGATAACTTGTGCCTCAATGTTTCAGTGTGAGACTAGAAACATTTCTCTGTTACTGCTAAATTCTTAATCCTCACTTTGAGGTTTGAATGCCACAACAGGAATCGCCCACGGACAGATTAAACTGCATTTCATTATTTCCAAAAGGTGAGCTATGACCTTTGGAACAGGTTATATGTGCAGGGAGGAACCTTACCTTCTGCCTCTGACAATACTTTTGACGCAGTGATCTCTATGATAACGAACAAACTGTTGACAGGTCATCCTGATTTCCTCAGGTACAGAGGGATCTGTATGCCCTGCTGCTTCTCTTCCTCCCCAGAGAAATTCAAGTCTTTAAAAAAAAAAAAAAGAAAAAGAAAAAGAAAAACAGCAAATCAACCAGAAGCATTTTTAAGGAAACTGCAAATAATAGAATGGAACTCATAGGAAGCTTATCACAACTGTTTTACTGGTTTTGTGCCCAATATTTTATATCTAATCTTCCTAATATACTTGTATGGCCTTTGAACACTGAGAGGTTTCACTCGAGGCTCAGGCAGAAGGAAAGACAGACAGTAGTTGGGAGTTAGCTTTAGCTGCTGGATTCCCATCGCAGCCAGCTAGCTCTAAGTTAAAGATGGCTTTGTACAACTTACGCCTCCACAGTGAAAGTGTCCATCCACACAAAGTACTTGCATGGGGTTATGAATACAGGACTTCAAAATAGTGATGAAAGAATTTGGTTCAGCATTCACATCTAAGTTTTAATTTATCAGCTGAAATTATTTTTGAAGATCCGACATCTCACCCATCCAGTCACATACTTCACCACCATTTGCCAAAGGTTTTGTATATAGGGAGTCTGTGGGATTTTTGTCATTGGGAGTGTTTTAGGACAGCAGTAAAAACTCATGCACAGTTAATGCAATTAGCTCTCCACAACTGCGAGAGAGAATAAATTTGGAAGATCACACAAATAGGAAACGGAATGCAATGGCACTGAACACTCAATACCCTTTTAAGATTATTATTGTTAATAATTAAGTTTATAGGTGTAAGTGTAAAGATTCTATTTACCTTCGCTTGAATGGTAGAATGATTAAATGCTTATCTAAGCCAAAAATACCAAAGCAAATGAAGCCCTGGAGGTAAAAATACAGAAAAAGCAACATTAAGCAAAACCTTTGGTTTCTAAAGGACAGAAATAAAATGGTAAAAACTTATTGCCAAAACACACGTGAAAAGTATCCCTCTTCTCTAGATATTATTCAAAATGCATTTTGTTTCTGCTTTGATTTTCCATTTGGGCCTTAAAAAGACAGGTTAATACATAACAGTCCATCAAAGAAACTCTTCAAGAAACAGTCTGTTAAACTTAATGCTGGGACATGCCACCTGACACTTAAGGATAACCGACTATCCCTACATAGCCAGTTAGTTAAATCTCTTTGTGAATGGCAAGGAAGAACTGACTTACTATAACTTGAATGCTAGAATGCTCTCTAATTAATTCATTTTACTGTGCCACTTTTGTATCAAAACTACTATCATTACTTGATACTGCAGTGCATCTTGTAGGCACACCTGTCCACGGATCTGTAAAACATTCCTCTGTGCTCATGAACGCTGCCTTGCTTTCAGCTCCATAGATCACAAAGCTGCCTTGTGTCAGTTTGCACTGAAATGGGCTGTGTGCAGCTGGAACAATTATACATCTAACTGTCAGCTATTAGTTAACGGTGCTGTTACTGAAACTGGAGAGAAAACAACTTAAGGCCTTATAGCAGAAGCATCTGTTTAGCCATCTTACACCTATTAGTTATACTGGTGTAACTCCCCAGAATCGACATTGGTGAAGCTTTCTGCTACAAATAAGGCTAAAATCCTACTCCATTTCCATAGGCATTTGGCATTTAGTTGTCATTTGTACCTTTGAAAGTGTTCATGCACATAAGAGACATGCATTATGGTAAGAAAGCTATCAAAGCAAAAGAATAAGCTTGAGGAAAAAAAAAAGGCCAAACACCACAAGGAGCTGGTGACTTCAGCATCATTTGAGGACTTCAGCTTACAGTGCTTGTAATAGCATCTGCTGCAACACCCGCTAACAAAGTCACGTTCAGAACAAACATTGATAAGTACCTGACCAAAATTAAACACAGCACAGAAGAACTGCAATTCCACATATAGTCTTCCAGGCTCTTGGTTGAACAGCCACCACAAACAACTGGAAAGATTCTGTTAAGAAAAAAAAACAACAAACACACGACAAAACCCATAAACCTGACTGTTAAAAATCAAAACCATTTTTTTATTCTTTGCGTGCTAATAGATTCTGGCACAATTTTCACCATCTATATTTAACAAATGATTCAGATAAAGGCAAATAAGAGGGAATAAACACCTTAAAACAACATTTCCGTTAGGCTTAATAGCTGGGGGGCGGGGGGGGAGAGCTTGTTTGGTTTTTTTAAAAATAATGCAAAACATACCAGTGTAGAGATCCCGCCCCTTTACATGTTTACATAAGGAACTTGCCTTAAGCATGCTTAGGTATTCAACCTAGCAGACAATATTAGCCCAGAGAGATTTGCAGTATTTGTCTTCAGGCCTGTTTAGCTGAGACCAATGCTTTCTACATATTTTCTGCATAGTTAAGATTGCGCAAAGCTGAAGCACGTACCACTTCAGCTATTTTAGATGCCTAACAGAGGGGAAAAAACCTCCAAAGTTAACCTCTTTGGGCGTAAAGGCTCATTCGTTAATGTAACTGGTCTCATTTCATAGTATCTATGTAATCATTCAGACACAAGTGAAATAGAGGCTAACATTTGGGACACCTCTTAAATACAGAGGATGTAAAAAAAAGTTATTAGCATGGAATATTTGACACAGGAAGTTTGAGGGGGAAAACTTCCATTTTGTAATTTAACAGAACCTGAAAGGCAAGAGCAGTAGCTGTTACACTACATAGTTGTGCCACACTGTCCTGCTTTTCAGTACTATACATTTGTGCCATAGTATTTTCCATTTCAAATAAAAATACCTGCCCCCTAATTGTCATCCACGAGAAACTCAACTTTGAGCGTTACATTCAAACAGAGAGAGCTGTTTCTCATCTTTGTCACATTTAAAAATTTAAATTATATCCCTAATGCATTACATTCTGGTATTTCACACTGTTACACAGGAGCAGCCACCTTTGCAGCTGGGATCTAGTCAGTGATGAAGTTTGGCAACACCAACTTAGCTTTGTTGTGTCCAAACCACCACTAAAAGCAACAAAATTGCATTTTCCCATTTCAAATAGTGTCTTACATTATTCTTCATTACTAAAGCACCTCAGGGAAATCCCAGTTCCAAATATAAGCACGATCAGATGGAACAATTTTTGTACAGTCTCCTTCAGAAGTAGAATTCAGTTTATATTTTAATTCAGTTTACATTTCTATATTTTTAACTTAATTTCCTATTTAATTATTGTCTAGGGAAGAAGACTAGCTCTTGAGGAAAATGGCAAGAGGGGCAATAGTGATGTATTAATCACCTAATGATAAAATTCCTTTTTTTTTTTCCCCTTTAGGGTTCTCCAGTGTGGCTTGCTCATTAACATCATCAATCTTAACTTGCCTTTAATTTATGATGTGGCACAGAAAAATTGATTTTATGATATCCCTCTTCCAATAAGGGGCCAAAATAAAGCCTCTAATTAATGAATTGCTACATGAGTAATTGGAAGATTTTTACTGGACTGCCTACATAGCTTTCCTAAAAATCATCCCACCTCAATGAGTTAAACAGCGTGAGGAGAAAAAAAAAAGATACTTACAGCAAACAGGCCAACAATAAGAAGTAAGCAGAGCAGCACGTGTCTGGCCAGCTGTTTGTCCCCGGTCTGTAGAAGCTGTTCTTCCTGCGCCAACACGCAGGTTTGAGCGCTGCAACGACTCACACACTGATCAGCTGAAAAACACACCAGAATTTTTCATTAGGCTTCTAACTTACCAATTCCATGAGCAAACTTGTTAATGTAACTTGCTCAGTTAAATTACCTTGTATCTGTACTGAAGTCACACACACAAAAATGTAATATTGGCTTTGACAATAACCTGTTCAGACATCTATTCTCAAATGAAACAGGAGTTTGTGTGTGCTCCTAAAATAAAGAAACTTTTTACAACAGAACTCTTCTTCAAAAGGTTTAATATAAACTTAAGTTGTGGTTAACATTTAGAAAACACGACTAGAAAGAATGAAAAAATAGCAATTTCTCAGAACGGTTTTTAAACTTAGAACTAATTTCTGGAATAAGCATTTCAAATATACTGTCAGCTTTAATGTTTTTACTCTTTATCTCAGCATTGTTGAGCTCCAGATCAACCAACCATATTTATTTCAGTTCTGTGACTGTATTTTTAACATGGTATATTAGAAAACTGTCATAACTCTATCAAAAGAGCCAAACATACAGAGAATGGACGTCTGTCTTCCAGCTACAGAGTTCTGAGGAATTCTGAGTATCTTCCTCTAGATGGCAGTGAAAAACTTCCTGGCAAGGACATACCTAAGAATTTGCACCAGATACCTGTCATAGCAGTTCAATGGAATAGCAGAAGGATTAGTAATTTCTGCAGCCAGTTACACAAGTGTATCCATTACAATTTGCTTTTACTGATTTATAGTTTTGAAGTGTTCACTCAGTAGGTTGAAAAAAATTCCACTCAATCGTAAGACATTTTCTACCTTATCTTTCAGGATAAGAAAACTTAAGTGGCCTTCCTCTATCATTGGAAAACATAATGCTTGTCTGAATTACTTAATAGATAAAATAGTTGGCAATAGGTAGAAAGCTAGCATTTTGTGAGAGGAGACGTAACTAAGTATGTTTCAGTGTGAAATATTTAGATTTGTTGGAAGTTATGTTGCATCCAAACAAAGCATAAGGATATGAACTTCCTTGCTAAGGATGAAAAAAAAAAACAAGAAAAAGAAAATAGGAAAAAGAGAAAGTTTGGACTGCAGCTAGCTTTGATTATTGAAAGTGATGTACAATGAGATTGGGCTGAGCATGCAGTTTTCCATCAGGTGCTTAACAGTCACTTTTTTTCCCCTATTTCAGTGACTTCTAAGGCCCCCTCAGTCAATTTTCTCTGCCTCTCTCCCCCTAGACAGAAATAGTACAGCAGCATGGGCATTTGATCTAATCTGCAGTGAGTGCTTGCTCTTCTAGATCTCATTCAGGTTTCTCACCCAAAACTTGCGCATGATTACAACAAAGGCTTCAAAGGCCTTTTTAGAAGACACAAGATGTGACCATGAGAATGTAAAAAAGCGTGTTTAAGTTGAAAACTTGAGGCAAAGGAGGGTTATGCGTTCAACTTCCCAGCATCCAAACAAGGCAACGATGGAGATGTAAAGTCTGAATGCTCGGAAGGACGTGTTAAAGTAGCTTAGTGGTAAAAATACAACCCAAAACAACTGTCCATCTTGAGCACTGGAAGATTACTAATCAGGCAGAAGAGAACAAACACCTAACATATTGCCTAATACTTGAATTTAATATGAAATGTAAGTTATCCCAGTAGAGTTGAGAGAACAACAGGCCAAACAGTTTCTTTGTGAAAAAAACACATATAAGTGTCATGGAAGAGTTTGTAGTGTTACAACAAAGAGACACTACTGCTTTACCTGTCTCAATTGGAGGAACCTTGCTTTCCACAGCATTTGACACTGCTTTGCTCTCTCTAGTACAGGATAATTCACCATTTGTTGTTTGACAAGAACAGCAACCTATTAGACGTATAAAGTAACAGGATAGTTATCTTTCTTAACTACCATAACTTAGTTTCCAAGTATAACAATATATTCTATACAGCTTTAACTACTGTGTTCAAAAATAACCCAAAAGGAGAAAGCAGACTTAATTTTTCCAATTTGCTGAGAGGGTAAATGGGTTACACTACTAATATATAGAAATACTAAACATAGCACTACCACCATAGAAGCAACACAAATACTTTTAGCTAGAGGGAAAGCATACAGGAAAAGGCTATGTACAAACAAGGAGGATCAGAAACACAGTGAGTAGCAACGCTGCTGGCATATAACTCATTCTCAGAGAGGCCGCTTAGTGGGTAAACAATCTAAGACGCCTAGTGGACTGCATTTATCAAATCCTTATCAAGATACCACTACTTACATAAAAACCATACACATGCTTTTTTCCCTGTCCACTTCCCCCACCTTTACAGTGATAACCATCAAACTTCCCTTAGAAATATAAACACAAATCCTTGGGCAGTTATATCTAGATTTTCTTCTGTCCTAGTGTAACACTTGAAGGTGTAAACAACTGTCTTTCCCAGGTCAAAATTAAATTTGAAACATTATTTTATTGTATCCTGAGCCACTTATTCTTTTAGAAATCAACTTTCTCTACCTCTTTCTGCAGATGGCTGTGCAGAAGAACCTGGAGAATGTTGTGCAGGAGAGCCTGGAGAAGGCTCAGCTGCAGTGGCTGAAACTCGACTCCCCTCTCTCCCTTCCACTTCAGCCTCCTCCACTTGGCTTCGCGGTGAATATGGGTTCAATACCTCATAGCTTGACTCTTGCCTATTTCTGTTCATGCACATAAGTGAAATACCTGACACCAATATACTGATGAACAGGATGACTGCTGTGGTAATTATCTGTTAAGAGAGCAAAGAAAATACACTTAAATACAAAAAAAAGGAAAATAGTTGCATATATCTGTCTTTCTGACTTCTGTACTTTCCTAAATACACTAAGAAATGCATTTGAATAAGATGGAGTTTTCTGCATCTACTGCTCTTGCACCCTGTGGCACTGGAAGAGCGATGAGTACATGAGACTAGCTAATTTTCTTTGCCTGAGTAACTTTTTTTTTTTTTTTTTTTTTTTTAAGAGGGGACCTCTATTTCCCATACAATCCAAAACCATCCTCTCATCATCATCATCATCATCCTTCCCCTCAGGATCATTAGTGCTCCAGTTAGTGCTCCAGTTTAAGTTCTCTTCAGGTACCTTTTAATTCCAAAGAGGAATGTGCTCTTGTCACCCTCTGCCACAGCTCTAATTTCCACGCTTTTGCCAATGAGGAGCATCCTATTAATTAACCTTTCCTTTTAATCACCTGTTACCAATACCCAGCGTCCACTCTGAGGCTATTTAATACTTGTGAAAGTGCCACATGAATAATCCTGAGAGACTCATATCCTCTCTATCCATAAGAAAGAGAGAGGGAAAACATGACAAATATCTATGCTAGTGCACTTTACATTCTCTCATAAGAGGAACTATTTTTTGGTAAAAACAGTAGTTCAGGCTCAGGGACTTGCAATCCGTGGTTGTGCAGAGAAGTCTCCCACAGTGCAAGCAGTTACTGCTACACAGGTTATGTAGATCCTATCTATTACAGGCCGAAAGCCATTAATTAGCTACTGGATAGTAACAATTTTAGATAATTATCAAGCGAGACTACAAATTAGTCACCAGGAAAAGGGCTCTGCAACTCATTACCACTCCTAAGCCTTTTCTTTGGGAAGCCTACTCCCTCTTTTTCTTAGTCATAGTTGCCTAAATGTGAAGGTCCTTGTTCAAACAAGTTTTCCCAATGGTTCATTACAGAAATACGTTTTTCTCTCAATCTATAAGCATTCTATAATGATACTGTTATTATGGTAGCCTATACTTTGATTGAGAGCTACTTACATAAGAAGCAAAAAGAGAAACACAGTTTCTCAGTAATGTATTGGACGTGGCAGAAGTCTGAAGTGATGAGGACAGAACACGTTCATACCTGGTATTTTCCATAGAAAAAGGCAGAGTCAATACTAGCAGTGTTATGTTCACCAACAATTAGTAAGATTCCCACCAGAAGTGTCGGGACTCTGAAAGAGCAAAATATGAATAAAGTAACATGTTTAGCATGCTCCTACTAATTCTACAGGGAAAAATTTGAATTAACTTACCCCCATCCAGCTATGATAATAAACCCAATCGGAATTTTTACTGTTTCTCTCTTCCTTAAGAGAAATAAAGAGAAAGACAGAAAACCTACAAAAAACCCAAAAGAAATGCCGTATTTATTATTTAAAAGGGAACTGGTAATTACAGAATCTAAATGCTCTATGATGTGACATTGCCCAATAATTAAGATATTTTTCTCAGACCTTCAAGTAGTCCAGAATTCTTTTCCTAGTTGTATTGTGAGAAAGTAAAATAGAAACACCCATTATCTTAAAAAAATATTATTATAATGAAGCATTGAAGAAATTCCAGCACAGTTTATATTAAATATACACTTATAAATGCTTATGAAGGTTCACATAAGAACTTAAGAATATCATAAGAACATTTAAGATGCCAAGTAACTATTTGTTAAGGTATCAACAGCAGTTGATCTAGACTGACAATCTTAAATAACCAACAAATAACGCTGTATTCTGTTACGACCTTTCTTTAAAAACCGACTAGTCCTTTACGAAGTCAATGATAAATTTCACAAAAAAAGTTTCACATATTTTTATATATAGTTATATATGGGAGTATGCTCTGGGAATGTCCATTCTATTCACAACTCAGAAGCTCAGCAACATTTCCCATGCTGAAGCAAAGCTTGTATTTATTTTAGGCTACACTAATCATGAGCTACCCATTTCAGCTAAACACAACTTACTCCACAAAAACATCACAGGAATTAAAATCTTCAACTTCTGGACTCAAGAATGGTATATAAAGTTTCCTGAATACCCAAAGTCTCTTTTTTATCATACATGTAAGATTCTCCCAAGTTTCTTGATGCACCTTTCAACTCTGCCTACTTTGAGTAATGCCTTCATTGATCACCTACACCTGCAGAACACACACATTGCTTTTAGAAATTACAGTTGCCAGGGGAAAGAAATGTTAAAGCCACTTTGGTACTTCCCTTCATTCTGCATTTCCTACTCTTCTGAGGCACAAGGTTTTTAAATCTTCTTAATGCTGCATAATTTAAAATCCTAAATTCTACAATAATTTAAAACTGTCAATAAGCTTTGGACTACCTGAAGGGCAACCCACCACATTTACCCTATTTGTAATTGCTTCTGCCTTGAGAGCACGTTCTTGTCTTTGGTTACAAACTGGCAAGGCTGCTGTATCTAGCAAAGACAAACAAGATTTGCCAGCTTACAAGTATGTATATCCGCAGGATCACATACAAGCAAAAGGAACAATTACTGTTAAGAATATAATCAAATTATTTCAGTACATCAATCTTTTATTACAGTACCTAGGTTCTGCCTAGAAAAATCGTACCTGTCCACAGGTAGGTGCTGTAAAGGGAGCTGTAGAGGAATATAAATACTAGGATCTGCATGGTGATGTCTTTCTCCTTAACAACGAAATTCCATACCACCATTCCAATGCAAGCAATGAACTGGAAAGAAAGGTAAGATGCCATGATTTAAACTGCGAAAGCAGGATGACAAGAAAAACTGAACAGAGTGTAATATTGCTACAATAAGCTTTGAAACTCCAGCCCCAGATTCACTGGAGTATGATTTTATGAATTGGCTAGTCATAGCAGTAAAGCAGCACAGCAGTAAACTCATTACTACAGTGATGTCACTGACTAGGGTATCCCATTTTCAGGGGTTTTTTTTGATAGCAAATATATACCTCAGATAAACTGGGAGTAAGACAAGTCAGGAAAAAATATATAATCTTAATCTTTATATATCTTATTATAAGTAAAATGTAATGCTTTTGCTAAGTACAAACTATTCATCTAAAATGATCTGGAGGTCAACAGATGTTTGTTCAGTCAAGAATTATACAAGTTTTCACCCAGAGATACCTCATATATGACAGTTTCAGTATTGAATGAATCTGAAAAAATAGGCTAAAATATTATGGAAATAGTAATACAAAAGCTCAATTTTTTTTTTTTTAAATGAAAGCTAACTTTGCTGTTACAGACAAGAAGCATCTGCAACCCTTAGGAACACATACTCTAGTTTTCTCTTAATTTAAACAATTAATGTTAATCCAGAGCTATTTGGCTTTCCCCTTCCCTAGCCACTAGCCATGCATTCTCACACCCCTCCCTTGCATCAGCGCTGGCACCTGGCCGATCCCTCAGCGAGCCACCCCAGGGAGCTGAACAAGAATGGGCATTAGTTTCCTATTTAGCTCCCTGAATCCGGTCACCAAAGTCAAACACACGCTGCTGCGGATCCTGGCATTGCTGACTTCAGAGTGGCATAAATTGCAATGGAAGAGCACTCAACACTATTAGGCAGCAACTGATAGTGCTAAAAATGTATTTCAGAAGCCTCTCTACACTCTGATGGCTTATAGTTCTGCTTGAGAACCGTGCCACCAGCATCAACTCTCATTTCCTTCAAGGGTGTATTTTAAGGCACAGAAATTATTTAGACGTGTCACACATTAGATTCCCCTGTCCTTCTTAGATAACTACAAAGATCCAACTACATAAACCAAACTTGTAAAAATGTTAAAAATAAGACCTAACCCCACCCACCCCCCCCAAGACCATTCTTCTTACTACTGACCTGAGCAACAAGTAGATTTGTTGTAATCATATGAGGGAGCTGTTTGTATTTCTTACTCAGAAGAACAACAGTAAGAGACCAGATCTAGAACACACAAGGTAACATTGAATTTAAGACAAAACCCAGAAGAACAAGATGAGTATTCTGCCAGACTATGGTGAAATTAAATATACAACAAATCTTCTTCACAAGTTTCTTAGCAACATGACTACAGTAGTCAGCTCTGCACGATCTCCTGCCAGTCCCTATGCCTCAGAAAATATGTCCAGAAAAAGCAATGCATCTTTGTGTTTTCTTGATGGTGAAATATTTCCACGGAGTACCAAAAGCTAGCCTCTAGTGCACAGAAGCCTGGTTGTTCCTCAGAACATAAATGACTACACAATAGCCTGGCAATTTAGCTTTTAAAAGCTTCCACTCCCACTATCTTTACTGAATCTCCCAAGATTATTTGTGACAGCAAGTGGCAGCGTTCACTTGTGGCTTCACTTGAAGCAGTTTCAAGACAACAGGACTTCAGTGAGACACCAACTTAAGAAAACTCCAACTTCCTCCAACATGGGTGGTTTTATTTTAAAAAAGCAAACAAAATAAACAAAATATCTGTAATTCCTATAAAGACAAAACACAATTCACATTGGACTTCTGGGATATCAACCCCCTTTTTAAGAACTGCGCATGCAGAATTTCTAGGAAAGGAATTTGATACAGCTAAATTAAAACTTCCAAGTTAAACATTTGCAGTAATACTCATTAATACTTCATTAAATAAATATTCACTGATGTTTCCAGAGCTGAAGTTTTTACACAGCCTCCATTACTTTCATATCCAAGCACCTCACAAAGTTTGAGGTAAGTATTCCTTGTGAGGTAAGCTAGTACTGTTATTCCCCCACACCCCGTTATTTTTTAAAAAACAAAGAGGGACTAAGGACAAGTAGCTGATAGCTCATTCACACACACACATTTTATGTAATAGGCAGCCAAACCCCAAACTCTCAAGCCCTGCACCTGTGCTCTAATTCACTTAGCCATCTTCCTCTACAGTATAGCTTTCCAGCTGACCCATTGCTAAATCAAGAAGATTTTTAACTTCTTCCTCATCCTTCTGCAACAGGATACGATGATGAAATGCGAGTCTCATTGTATCATGGCTCAATTTGCTGCTTATGCATTAACACTACCCTGACATGACAGCGTGCTTTTGTATTTCACTTCACCAACACCTACCAGAGAAACGAGGCTGACAATACTTATGTCAAAGCTAACATTTTGGAGTGCAGACGCCAGCGGGTTGGGGTCCATAGATGGAATGGTCAACAGCCACGCAGAAACGTACATAATAGGTGCAGACACAAAAGTGCTTA
The DNA here is from genome assembly GCA_013396915.1 of Stercorarius parasiticus. Lineage (NCBI taxonomy): Eukaryota > Metazoa > Chordata > Aves > Charadriiformes > Stercorariidae > Stercorarius > Stercorarius parasiticus. The sequence continues at coordinate 52,674 of VWZL01002757.1, forward strand.
TCACCATGCCTGAGGTAATCTGCAGAAAGCGTCAAACAGAAACAAGAACAGAGTTAATCGGATCTCAAGCTAAATAATCTGCTTTCAGGAATACAACCGTTGGCCAAATTGCACCTTTGACTTAAACATACGTAGACCTTCAACAAATCACCGAGTTGTTTCTATGACAAATTACCTAGAACTTGAGCCAGAAAGTGTCCGTTTTATACGTACAGTTAAACTGCAAATTTTAACAAGCTTCTGAAATAGTAGGAATGCAGAGTTCCATACTGCAAATTCTTGCAGAGCTTTTTCATGAGTGCCAAATATACTGATGACTGCAGTCTAGGGGTGGATTTACAATGTCACAATTTACTTTTGGATGCAGATTCACACCGCAAATAAATAAGCAAACTTGTAGTTATGCAAATCCTAATACCACCAATTCGTGAGAAGCAGCCATATATATTTACATCTAAGTGATGTATATTTTGGCTTCTCTTTGTCTTTCTGCTTTCTAGAATTTGCACAGTGATGGCAGTGTGAATTTTTACTCACACTACAGATCTCTGTTTAAAAGAGGTGTCCTCAGTTTGTTGGGTACGAAAGTCTATCTTGTAAGGTTTACTTTTAGTGCCCTTTTTCCTCCCCCTTTTCTTTTTTTAAAAAAGCCAACTAACAAACAAACCAAAAATAGATAACTTTAAAAACAATGGAAGTCAACAGGAATGGTTTAATGGCACTTCAAGTGGAAGAAAGGAAACATTTATAAAATCTTTATCTTAAGTTGAAGAGATAATTAATACCCTCTGCTATGAAAAAAAATTAAAATGCATTTCTATGGCAAGATTTAACCGAAAGGCAACATGGCAGAATCCGTTAAAGCACAAGTTCTTCTGTAAGATTTCAGTATTAAGCTAGCACTGTTCTTACTGAAGTCAGTAACATCATTTCTGTTTTTTCCTACAAAACAGTAGCTCAAAGATAAGGTCTTTGGAACAAAAACAAACACCAAAACTAACCAAACACCAAAACCACACAAACCTACAATAAAGATGCAAGTTCTTTATATTTAAAGTTATCATAGCTCTTCCTACTAGTCATGAATAAGAAAAATATGAGGACTTATTTATGAACGTGTACTATCAAGACACTTGAGACATCAGGAAAGATTGCTTTGCTTAATTAGTAATCTGAAATATAATTTATATTTGAGACCTAGGGAGTACAAGTAAGTCTAAGGAATCTATACTACAGAACAGCAAATTCATCAAGCCTATTTATTTATTTAAATATTTCATCAAAGTTAAGCTCAAAATTAGTATATGTTTAGAAAAAGCTAACTACGTACAATTCCTACTTCCATATTAAATTGACTTGCAAATATTGCGACACCAGGTGCTGCTGGAAAAACTCCATAAAGAAATGCATAGTTTGATAAACTGGTGTGGTTGACTACGCTGTCGCTCTTGTCCAAGAGTTCCACCATTTCTCTACATAGAAATGGCATCATAAGTCTGAAAAGAGAGGGGAAAAAAGCAATTACAAAAAAAAAATATTACTCAAGGTATAGCAATAGACTCTTCTCTACTTAGAAAATGAACAAAAAGAAAACTTAAGGCTCGATTGAATACCATTAATGAAAAGCAAAATACTGACATCACTTTGAATGATTCCCTTTATTTTTACCATGACATTTGCCAGCTGCTTAAAAATTTTGTGTAACAAGTTAAACCAAAAAAACCCCATACACGAAAAAAAAAAATGGTAAAAATACACCAATCTCTGGGATATAAGCACATTCTCTGATTGTACAGATGCTTTCTTTGTATAAACCTCAGATTTAGAAAGGCAAAATATAAAAACCCCCTCATTTTTCAATTGTTAAAGTAATAGTAGCTATAAGCAGTCAGCAGCTTTGAGACTTAGATCACCTTTCTATAAGCTGTCTGAAATATAACAAGGGTTCAAGATCACGTATTCCATTCTAAAAGTTTTGGCCAGCAAAAACTCCCTGCATCAATGCTAGTCTGTTCACCTGCAGCAATGCCCAAGATCTCACATAGACGCGCTGTATAAGACTTATGCAGGCTAATTACATAAACTCACCAGTAAAGCAAAGTGGTAACATTAAAAAACATTTTTTCCTCATGTTTTTACAAAATTTGTCATTGATCTGGTTTACAAACTAGGTCTTTAAGTTTGCTAGTTAGTCGTACCTTCAAATTTTACAGTATAAACTTAATCACCAAACAGTCATTCTATTATGTTAATTGTAGCTCTGTAGCAAATAAAATATTTAGTTCACCAGTAACTGAGATATATTCAAGGCAACATAATGATGGCATAAGTTCTAAATGCAAGTTGTCATTTATTTGTGCTTAAAAGTCAGACAGTTTAAGAGCGCAGAGTGATCATTTTTAAGCTCTTCCAATATAGGTTTACAGACAAAGCAAGCAAAACCAACTAATTTAGAGATGTGTTGTTTAATACAAACAAAATGCAACTAATAATCAAATAATACTTAAACTCGCTCTTGCCTAACTGTTTAAATAGTAAATTTTAATTTAAGTGAGTAATTCCCCATACAGTCAACTCATGACAGATGGCCTGCGGGCAGTCCAAGAAGCCACAGCACCCCTGAGTTTTTTTCTCTGCAGAGCCTGACACCAGGTTTGTGGTGTGCAAAATTTCTTTTAAAGGTTAACAGTTGTATACTATCAGAGTTTGGGAAGCACTCACCCAAAATACTGTAAGTGAAACATACTATCTCTATAACGATTTTGAGAGAAAAGCCATCTGACCAGCGTATTTAGAGCTTAAAACATCTAGAGAACAAAATTATAAAAGTACATAAATCAAACTTACAGTTTAGCTGTGATGAGAAGGATCAGTGCAACAAACATACCCTTTGTCAGTTTTTTTGTTTGTCCCACCATAGTTAGTCCAAGGTAAAAAAGTGCGGAGCCAGAAAATGAACTGCCCAGTCCATCAAGGAAGTTTTCAAGGTATTCGGGAATTTTCTGGCCAAGAATAAAGTTTGAGGCAATTCCTATGAAGACCATGAATACAATTGGGTTCTGCAAAACTCGGAGGAGTGCTAGGCCCACTATTTTGATTTTGCTCTGTGACACAGTGCGATTATCCCTCCACTTCTGGATTTCACAGAAGATAAACCCCAGAGGGTTTAGCATCATAAGAGATATTGGAGCCACTAGGTAAATGTACTGGAGATATTCTGGGTAAGTAGTTTGATATAAAGCTTCAACTAGAAGACAGGAAATGAAAAGTGATGAGTGATAACATTTCAGTACAAAAATACATTAATATTGAAATTAAGTTTTGTTGTCTGAAAACTAGAGAAAAATTATTTCATAATCTTTCAGAGGTAACTGCATTTACAATGGATATAAGACGATGTATTAAGAGAAGTATACCCAATCACTATTAGGCCACAATCACCTAATGAACACATTAAAGACCAAAGATTAACGATCAAACACTATTTAACAATTCTATGAATAATCAACATTTACAGGAAAAAAAAGAAATAATATAACAATCCCACATGCCCTTTGAGTCATCCCAAACGCTGAAAAAACATTGGGGTTTTGCTGAATTGTTTTTCCTCCCCAGAAACAAGAGAGTCGTGGAGAATTACATGCACCTTTGCAGGACACAAGTTGCTTCTCATCTTATGGGAGTTCCACATCTCTGGAATGTGACCAGTTCTCAGTGGGTAAATCGGGTGTAATCTTTCTACGCTGATTCCGTACAGCAAAGCACATTAGCCATAATTATTAGTTCAAATAAAAACACATTAGCACATAATTATTAGTTAATTTTCTGGGACTACTCAGGACAGGAGTTATCGCTATAGTGCTGGTCCTTCAAGGAACTTTAAAGCATGAGCATTTGTGTTCATTGCTACTACATACTTCTGAGGCGAGGTAGAACTGCCTCTTATTTCAAGTTTGTGCTAACAGCACTTCAAAAATCATGAAGAGACTCTGGAACGACATACAAGATTCTATCCCAGGGTGAATTAAAAAAATCCCAACAAACAATATTTTTAAAGAAGGATTTTGTTTTCTTTTAATTATAATACCCTATATGAAGGGCACTTGTAAAGCTGCAAGGTCTTGAATCCTGCAGAATGCAGATGTTTTTGGTCTCCCTATCATAATTCCATTAGTTCATATTGCGAAATGGAAAAGGAGAAATTATGCATATGAAGCACTTCCTCACAAAAGCGGTAAAATAATGTTTAAATTGTCATCACTGCTTCGTGTTTGCATTTTAAATGTCTTTTATAAACAAAGAGTTCAAGTGAAATTACTTTCTTTCAGAACTTCTAGGTCTATACTATTGTATTTCCTGTATATATATTAAATGATGAATTAAATCTACCAAAACTGCTGTTTATCTGGTTAACAATCCGGAGCTCATCTGTGTAAGCATGCCATGTTAACTTTCCAAACTTCTTTGGAAAGATACATGTTCTCTTTCACCTGCCTTATAATGTTATTTCCAATAATTTTCAGAAATATGCAAAGTGATGCTTTCCATTTTAGTTTTTCCTACCCAAGTTAGAGAGAAAGACATTCTTCCCCAGGCAGAAGTATCTTAACATGCAGGTGCGATTCTATTTGTACTACAAAGAATATTAAAAAAAAAAAGAAAAGGAAGCACTATTGCATAAATACACCTACTAGACCTTAGTATAGCTTAAGGGATAGCTTAGCACTCTTAAAGTACTAAATAAAGTTTAAGATTACTAAGCAGCCAACCGTTGCAGATATTTCCATTTTCCCATAAACTAAACCTGTTCTTTTTCAGGAAATGTTTTCCCTTGTGACCGTTTTTCAAAATCCAAATTTTTACCTTCATATTAGTTACGCATCTGGAACGACAGAATCTACTAAGTGCTAAATCAGCATTTACTATAAACAGCCTCCTCTTTAGACTGAATAAACTGACATTCTCAATTAGTTGATTTCCAATATATAAGAAAAAGCACTAAAAGGGTCTTTTTCTCTTACAAGCCATGATTAAAGTACAAGAGCTACCTGTCCTAAAATCCTGAATAAACTGCTGAACAGAACTATCAAGTTTGTGGTTAGTTACTGCATTTAATAAGACAGTTTCAAACACTGAATATATCCTGATAAATAAAACCCCTTTAAACATGCTGGACACTTTTTATGTAAGTCAAAATCTTCCAAAACCCCAAACCTTAGCTTTTATGCTGCTTTATACAGAATGCCCATTTCAATCTAATGCAACTCAACACAAGTCACACGTAAATAATGTCTGAGTGAAAAATAAAATAAATCATTATTTTTTGGCAAAGTTAAACTGTATATATAATACAATATATTAAGCGCTATAAGTAATTTAACTGATTTATGAAGTCACAATGCATTTTCCTGGGTAGCATAAAGTGGAACCAATGTAGACTGCTGAGTCAGTGGGGAAAAAAATATGAAATCACTCTTAAGGAATCATTAAGACAGTGAAAATAATCCACAACTATCTCCAATGAAAAATTTTCTTTTTATTTCAATCAAGGTACTTGCTTGCTGATCATAACAACAAATTCAAATTAAAGATATTTTAATACTTTTTTTTTTTTAAATCGATTTTGCACATCCCAGCTGCTCAAAATTACATGTGAATCACACACTAGTTGTTCATGGTTAATACAATTAGCACCATTAAAGTCATGATAACTGAGCCATCATCCACACAACATTTCTGCTATACCCGTGCTTTAACAATACAGTACTGGAGAGTAGGTGAAGCTGTTCTGTCAGAGTTGTATCATCTCACCTAGTAATAAAACCCAAACAGACAAAGCTTTCTATCTATATTGGGGGATCTGCTGGCAAACCTCTGTAACAGATGTTTTTCACTCCAAACCAACATCAGTTTGTAGTTTAGAACTGTCATAACAATGATCAGAGAAAAACAGTGGTGATCTCTGAAAATATAATCTATATTTTAATGTTCCTACGTGCAAATCTTTGCTTAACAGCAAAAAATAGCATAGTGGTTATTAAAGAATTACATGGGATGAAAACTCAGGACGTTATGTATCTATTCAAGAGTTCAAACTGCCTTTTAAAATAGTGTTGTTGTTATTATGCACAGATTTGTCAATATTCACTTTTTTCCTTTATAAATTTCAACTGAAGCATCCTTTAAAAATATATTTCCATTAAAAGATCAAGTTTTGCTCAAAACACTACCTATCCTCATCATACATCAAAAGAAATAAGCAACGCATTCTTTGTTGCCTGGTCCTGCAAACACTACAGAGAAGCCACTACCAGTAAAAAGTCTGCACACCTGACAGCATGAACCAAACCCTGGTGAAAGTTTGGGGATGGGAGAAAGGAAAAGACAGGAAAGGAAACAAACAGTTCTAAAAAATTAACAGTCCTTAAGCACCTAAAGAGTTACTGTTGCATTAAGTATTCCAGTAAAGCTCCTAATGAACTAAATGTTGTGCATTTGGCTAGACTGTACATAGAAGAACTATGAATCATACTTTAAAAATTATTAAATACTTGAAGAAAAATGCAATCTGACAAGAAAGTCATTCGAAGTAGAAAGAATGTTTTAACCAGAAGGATACAATGGAAATATGTTCAGACTACCTCAAAATAGGAAAAAAAAAAGAGAAACTCTAATTGGCATTTTAATCCATTACCAAGAAACAAAGACGTAATCCTTACGTCTTGCGATATACTTCTGATTTATCTCAAGAGGAATAAATCCCAGAAGATGCAACTGAGGGAAACAAGGTGTTTTCATCTAGGGAAGAAAAAAGTTTGCAGTTGCATTTGTCTATATTTTATACACATCCAGCAAATTTTAAGAGAGTAAGAAAGACTCAAGATTCTCCTGAGCATGCTGCCCTGGAATAGGGAGAATAAAGCTGCCAGCTCCTCAGGTAATCTAAAATATGGAGCTGCTTGTTACGTATAATCTGGAATTGCATGTTTAAGCTTCTCTTTTGTAACTGTATTTTCAATTTGGTAATCAAATATATTTTTGTTTTGTTATAATGAACTTGCTTGCTTTTTTTGGTGTTCTTAGCCTTGTCTGGATGATAAGAGTGATCTCAAGAGAATTTGAGAGGCACAAGAGTACTTTCTCTTCAGGGAGCAGCAAACAAAACATAGCCCAGGCATCCTCTCCAAATGCCTTCCACTCGAGGTGTATTTTGAAGATCCTGGTACCTGCAGTGTGTGTTCCCACACCGGCCACATGGCTCAGCCTGGGCAGAGGCAGCACTGAAAGTTACATTGGCACAAAAGAGCCTCGCAAAGCAGGTAAAAAGCACCACGATGCAGGTAGTAGCAGAAGGGAGAAGCCTGCTACAACTTCAGATCACTTCCTAAGTATCATAGTATGCATGGCTAAAACATATTAACATACCATTAAGATAACCAATAAAAAGGAAAAAAAAAATCTTCCTTAACAAAAGGAACAAAAATAATTGCCTTGCAGATTGGGATAAAATTAAGTTTAACAACTGATATTGCTTGGAATTCAGAATATAGGCTTACCAGAACAAGAGTACACAACTATACAAGTTATATTCTGAATGCCTCTTTGTTTTTTGTTCGCTTGTCTTTTAGCTTCACTGGACTAGTGGTTAGTTACACATCCCAAGAACGGCACCGCAGCCGCATAAAATTCCAGTTTGAGATACACAAATACAAATGCAAGTTACCACAAATCATGCAGCAATCTTGCTTTTAAAAAACAGACTTCTTCCCAGACTGTATGCTAAAGCACGTCTACTGGCCACAATAGAATAAAGATTAAGGGATAAAACACTATTGGCAACATAAATTACATTAAGCAGCACAAAAATTAGAAGTTTCTTCTGAACAGATTTAAAGTGTGTCACACACTCCACAACCAGTAAGCACCAACTTTATGGCTAGATATTTTCTTTGAGCTAAACCCAGAGGTAATGCCAAATTAGTAAAAAATCCACTGCAGCTATTTCAGAGGCCATAGGTACAGGCTCATACTTTGCAAATTAAGAAATTTTGGTCTTGAGGGAATCTCTAGCAATTTCCCATAAGGGCATTCTTAACCCGCAGTAAGTGTAAGGTAATTTATACCAATTTTGAAATTATATTTTAATTTTTTTTTCCCCACCTGATATACTTTAACATGACAAGATCACATAGACAACAGTAGATAGATTGTATTAAATTCTGTCTCATTCATACCAGCTGACAGTTTTCTTCCCTTGTATGGTCCGAGGTCAAGAAATGTGACTTGAGAAATGGCTGAGATAGCTCATAACTTCAGTTCAGAAGTCAATTTCAAATTATGGAAAAATAAAAGCAAACACATCTGGAACACTGAAAAACAGTTTTAAAGAAGAAAACATAAGGACCTACTTACCTATTGGATATCCCAGTGCAAAATCATTGCTTTGCGTAGCAAAAATAGGGAACAAACCTGCTTTGCTAAATCTGTTCTCAGGACTGGCTACCAACAATGTTAAAACGCAGACTAAGAAAAACACAGCAGCTTTGGCAACTAAAATACTGTACAGGAAGGACCAATTCACATTAGAAAAGTTAAGTACCACCATGTTTTTGAACAGTAGAGCTGGGAGTGCAAAACGGGACACAAAATTTCCCAGTCCTTTGGCCTGAGTTGTTGTGATAATGTTGGCTCTTCCAGCTATGTAGCCACAAAGAATTATTCCAAAGCATTCTAACAGGGCTGGAAAAAGTCTGCTTATTGACATAGAAGGAGTACCACCAGTGGTATTGAGTCCAACTTCTCCAGGCAAAGAAATAGACATATTAGCTGAATAGGAGAGGTTACTTGTATTGAAGTCTAGATAGTTATCCATTTCCTTTGACCACCTCTTCCAAAAAAAGAGCTTGAAATGATCTCATCTGTAAAAGAAACAGAAATATTTATTCATTAACTTCCAAAACTGTGTTCGTAAGTATTTATGGGATCAGGCTAGCTGACAGAAGAGTTTACACTTACAAGTGCATTACAAGTAAATAATGAGACAAATAATAAGTAGCAACAGAGAGACAACTCTGAGAAAGAAGAATGCTGAAAAATCATTCCATACGCACATCATCTTCACACAAGTCCACACAACTCAACAAGACAATTGATAGAGGCTAAAAATCCCTAAAGAAATTTGAGGGTAACATTGAAATATTAAAACTAAATGTAGATTGGGCATTCTAAAAGGCAACAGAAAATTGGTTCTGTTTTACCTCAAACCACAACAAAGGAAAGGAGATATAGAATCATAGAATTTTCATGGTTGGAAAGGACCTTTGAGATCATCGAGTCCAACCACACACATGCAAAAACCAAAAAAACCAAAACAAACTCTGTCACTAGAGCATGCAAGGATTTTTTTTGTTATTATTCTAGGACCTAAACATCATTTAGAATAAATTACAGCTCTTCAGCACTTTCCAGTCATTGTTTCAGAAAACAGTAATTGCTAAATTCTCAATGTACATTCCTTGTTTTCTTGGACTACCATTATAAGCCTAGTTAACTCTCTAACAAGAAAGCACAAGACTCTTTACATCCTCGGTTTTTTTACCTAAAAAAAGGTAACTCTTCTTACCTCCTCGTCTCACTGTCAATTCCCAACTACACATACTCTTTGCTTTCAACTATCAAATTGTTAGTTTTCTAACTCCTCTTCTTTGCCCCAGGACACCTTATCTCAGGTCCTCTCAAAATCATGTGCTACTTGTTTCTTTCCTTCACAATAAAAATACATTTCAAACTCCCAATATTAAAATCCCATCCTTGACCTCCCTTTAACTACTGCTGTTCACCTCTGCTTCCATGTGCTCAGCTTTACGCACGGTCGTGAGTCCTCCTTCACCTCCGTCTTTAGATCCTATTTCATCCAGGTTCTGCCCCTGAAACAGCTCTTACCAAAATCCTGAGAGGCCAAAATCTTCTTAAACTCTCAGAAGTGGTGTTCCATTTTCATACTTTGTGACACCATCATACACCTTTATCACAATCATCCTCTTCTTGAAATTTTGCCCTTCCCATATCTTTTGTAATTACAGCTCCTCCTAATTCTCCTCCTACTTCTTGTTCCTATAACATTTACATGGGAGGATCCCTCTAAATTTCTGTGGGTGCTCATAGTGCTCGCTCCTTGTTCCTCTTTTGTCTCCCTAGATCCTCTGCCTGTGTATTTTTATAAGCACTTATTCAATTATAAATAGATCTCTCTCTTTCTAATCCAGACCTATCTTCTTCTGACAAAACTATCATTTCAGCCTGTCTCCAAGATCTCGTTTGTGAACATCCTACTGTCAATTCAAGTCCAGTGAGCCTGAAACTGTTCTCCTCCTATTCTCCCAAAAAGATGCTCTCTCAGTTACTCTGTGCTGTGTATCTATTTTGCTAGAGGCGAGTAACAGAGGTTACAAAATCCTCTAATTTAAGGGAAATGCAAACTTACTGAACCCACATTCATTTATAACTCTGTTACAAGGAAAATCTTCATAGTCTATTAGTATCAGTTCTCTTTTTGTACATCCTTTTACAGACTTATTCTCCACACATCAAAAAAAAACCCAACTTGCTTTCATATTATTTTACAGTCTAAACTTATGCCCTCTTAATCTATCACTGAAAATCCAAAGGAAAAGCCCTTACAAGAACATGAGTACCAGACAAGGAAGACAAATTCGACCCAGGATTGTAGGTTCTCCACCCTGGCACAAAAAAACATTTGGCAAGGCCCTCGCTACCTTCGAGAAGGATTTAGAGATCAAATCACATTATCACCCTTCAAGTTTGTACCTTGCTTTGTGCAACTTTGAGACCTCTCCCAATGTTTCAGTACCATGTGCTAATAATACACATTCCAGTTAGCAAGGGATCCATATATGACACAGTGGCCAATGATCTAATTCATCACGCTATTGCTTACGCATACATACAATTCTTTAGGCCCGTAACAGACGTTTAAGTATGCATTTCATTTATGTACATCAGATATGTATTGTGACTCCTGATCTTCACTTGTTACCGGCGATCCCCTTTGAGAGGGCTGACAATAACAAAGCAGGTTCTATATGCAAGTAGACATGTAAATTCTGCAAATCGGATGAAGAGAGAGGACAAGCACCAATATTCAGTGGTTAATAGCAAGGTCTTGCCAGAAACAGGTATGGGTTTGGTGATACAGCTCTGAAATGTGCAGTCCATCAGCTAACTCTACCTATAAAATTTTGACAGGACTAAATCCTAAAGTACTCTGGAAAGGAAGTCAAAATAACTCACCCCATTTTGTAGAGGTAGAAACTAAGGCAAAGGCAGGCTGACTTGCCGTAAACCATTTAACAGATCAGTGGTAAAGCTGAGATTCTCAATTCCCAAACCAGCACTTTGTACAGCACAATGGCTAGATCTGTGCAAATTAACGACTGGTTTAAAAGACTTCCCAGCCTCTTTGTATCCTACCCTCAGGGAACAGAGAGCTCATAACAGCCAGGTAAATAAGCAAGTAAATCAAGTCAGAGCAAAGGTGAGATCTTGTACCCTCTATTTCACACCCTGGCATCCAGCATGCACATATTCACATGTAGCATAAACTCTTTGACTCATGACTTTTATTTATACCTGAGGCTTTTAGTAAGCAATCCTACAATGCTGTTGTAATTTATCTGTACCGAGCAGCTGCATCATCTAAATCTGTCCAGTAGCCTTGGCTACCTCTTCTCCCAAGGAAAATGAGTCTCACTCCAAATAGGGCTTGTTTTAAAGGTTGTAGTTTTTCTTATGTTATAGATGATACATTCACCTAGATGCATTTGAAATAGGAGCTCAAAGCATTATCTACTATAGAACGATGGAAAAACTTGCAATAAATGAAGCAGACAACAAACCATTTCTTCTGCTAGCAAAACTTCAGGATGTTGTTGAGATTTGCAAAATGTCCAAAAGAGTATCAGGGACAGATTTCCAACACTGAATTCTTGAAAGAAGTCAGCCACATTTTACATCAGCTGCAAGGTGAAAAGCAGGTTTTTGGCACAGCCCCACCTCAAATTCTTCAAGCTTGCAGCACTGCATAAAGGTAAGGCTCCTGGCAACGTAACGTGTTCAACCTACTCTCTGCTCTGTTGAGATTTTTTTTTTTCAGCAATAAGATAAATATGAAACTTTTTTAACCAAATACAACATTTGATCTGTAGCGGAAGTGTACCCTGGCTGTATCTATCCCTAAAGTTCTACCATTCCTTCTCATCGCCTGTCCCTTCCAATCCCAGGCTGTACCTTTTACCATTGTGTCAATACTAAATTTGTTTTCTGATATTCTTACTCACAAATGCCATAGGCTGTATACAGTTACATAGTGGGAAGGACTTTTACCACAGTAACACGTCCTTCCTCTGTCTCCCCTGAAAAGTGGTTTGAGCTATCCAGGCTTTTTGCTTGCACAGGCTAAGCCTTCACAGGCGAGTGTATCAATATAGCTACACAAGCCCATACTTTTAAACAAAAATTGTGCCTCAATTAATTAAACACCTCTCTTCCCTCTGTATTAAAATTATTATTTCTCCTCATAAAATCACCATAAAATATAGAAGTGCTCCTGTCCCCATTTTATAATTCAGGGCTTAAATAAATATGCAGAAGACCGACTCTCTAGTTGTATCAGTCAGTAGCACATTATAATCCTGTATCTTCCTCACTAGATCAAAACTGACATGGATACACACCCACACATCCTACAACCATCCTTTGTAAAGTGACACAAATATTCCTGCAGCCTTCTTTCAGGCTATCTTCACTTTGAACTTCATTACAAGGGACTCTGCAAAGTCAGTCAGGGGCAATTTTTGGTGAACCACACGAGTTTCAGAGAGAGAAACTGCATCACAGTAAAAGCTGCTATTGGCACCCCTCAGAGGGCTTTGAGTGTGAATCATCTCTTCAGCTCCAGAGATGCGCACATCCCAAAACATTCACGTTTAACACAGATTATCTGTTGCAGAACAGCGGGTATTTTCCAGAAATGCAAGCTCTTGCACAGCATGCTGCTTAACACAGTGAATACATCTCTCGGTCCCTTTTGCTCTATAGGATACATGCATTTACATAACTGTTGTGAGATTAGGTAATTAGTAATCGCAGATTTAACATAGAGCCTCATCATACCTGGAGCTTAACTCAAACTAGCATCTCACATGAGCGAAAATGTCTTCAATTCACAGTTCTTAATGAAATCAAAGATACTGATCTGACGCAAAACCAAAACCTTATTATGCTACACAGAAACTAATCTGTTCTTACGGCAGATATAAATTAACTAGTCAAACTACACTAAAATAAGGAAATATAACACAGCCCCAAAGGAAAGCACTTAGCTTTGACTCCATAAGACGTATGATTTGTGGTTATCCTTTCAGGGATTGAGGATTGAGATTTGAATCCTTGAAAACTCAGCCACAACTGCATTGTTGGGAACTGCAGGCCAATAAAGACAAAGCTTTTAGGAATAACACTGCCTTATCTGCTGTCGACTGTGTCAAGCATACCTGCTTGCAGCCAGACTGTCAGCTTGCATTTATACAGCCAGCACGAGAGGAAACCTCGTATGAAGACCAACAATAGACAGAGAGCAAGGAACAAATGCAGTTTACAATTCCTTTGAAACAAATTGGAGCACTGATATTTGCCCACTTCTCTTGTAGGCTGTCAATATTTGTAAAGTGTTAAAATTCACCAGACCAGAAACTCAATTCTCCAACAGCTGTGAGTGAGGCAACATCAGGTTCCTCTCTGAGTACCGAAATAGAGAAGTTGTCTCCTTTTCCAGCAGGAAAATCCCTTTCATCTTCTTTTTTAACGAAAGTCAAAGATGGTATGAGAGAATAGAAGAGATACCTCAATGTGCATCTTCCCTCTGGCCTCTCACTCTCAAGCTTTCAGCTGATAATCACAATTAGAATAATTCTGGTGACACTGGCAAGGCTGTGCACATTGTTCATAAATTATGTCCCACAACGTGACCTCATTTCCTACTTTAATGCAATGTAGAAACATCCCAAGGATGACACATTATTTTATTCAGGAGGCTGAAAGTGGAACCGGGGCAGTGAGAGTTACCACCCATGTCAGCTGTAGCATCTCAACCCTCAGCTAAGAACGTAGCATATGCATTTTCATGTAAAAGTTTTCACAGTAAGTGAAAGAGGAAGCAACTTTCAAAAATTAAAATGATAAAATTAAGTGAGAAGAAGTGATTACTGCAGTTCCTATTCTTGCAAGTTAATCGCAGTTTTTACTCTTCTCTTTACTGGGCTAAGAATCATAGAATGGTTCAGGTTAGAAGGGACCTTAAAGATCATCTAGTTCCAACCCCCCTGCCACGCAACATTGTAAAAACAATTAACCCAAGAAGTGGGCCGCCCCTAGCTTGAAATACAGATGATGCCACAACAAATAGCAGACCTCAAATGTTGTTTTTCAAGGTCACGGTTTCTTTTTCAGTTTTTTTTTCTTTTCTGTCTTCACAGGAAAGCACCTGGAGAGCTGAGAATTGGGGAAGCTGTGCGTGCAGGGTGCCTGGCGAAGCCGAGGCCTGTCCCGAGCACGCCACTGGCAGGGCTCACGACAGCAACACTTACAGCTACACCAAAATTTGTCAGTGCGGCTGTTCAGACAAGACCAACTGAAGCAACAGTTGCCAACAACACAAAATACCGAGATACAAAACCAAATGGAAAACATACCTCCCCTTAATTTTCAGTTAGGCTCATCTCGGAGCTGGTCAACAGACAGATGCATACTTTTGAAGCAAACAGCAAAACAAGTGCCAAAGGACAGATTGTATTTTATTGTCAGCACCCCTCACGAAGCACCTCGCTCACCCCACTTGCCAAGCAGAGATGAAACATCCCGTGAATCACAGTGAGAAAGCCACAGACACCTTGTGTGCCCCCTCCTTGCCCACCACTGCTCTCCTTTCCGTGGTCATCCCGGCGACGAGCACAAAGCGTTTTCCCTCAGAAACACCCGAGAGATGATTAAAAAAATAATAGCACTGTCCCGTGTGACAGCTGCCTCATTAGAAAATAACGCTACAAGTCGGGGGAAGGAGCGGGCAGCTTACCTACTTCGCTTTCGGTAGGCGCCTCCGCACACGGGTACGTATAGAGGATTTGTACCCTGCCAAGGTGAGAATCTCTCCAAGGCCGAGGCCGCCGGTACCGAGGCCCAGGAGGGGCAGGGCCGCCCCGGCCTGNAGTAGCAAGATGGCGGCAGCCGGGCCCCTCAGCCACCGGGTGAAGCGGGCGGCCCGACTGCGGCCTGTCCCCGCCGCCGCCTTTACCCCGAGGGCTTCTCCCGCTGCGGAGAGCCGCCTTCCTTTGGGGAGCGGAACAAGCCCCTGTCGCCTCCGGCTTCTCCCCCCGGAGCAGACCGAGCTCCCTGCCGCCACCTGCCCTCAGACCAGGCCCCGGTCTGGCGGCGAGGCGCTGCCTCCCCGGGGGGCTGAGGAGACGTGGGGCAGAGGCACCACTCGCAGATGTGAGGTAAAACACAGCCCCCGACTTCAGCAGGGGTCGGGTTTTTATTTATCTGCCACCGACACTTATCTGCCCGAGCCAGGGCTGCCACCCTCAGCTCGGCGTGGGCCGATAGTGGGGCTGGCCCCCTCGGCCGTTCCTCCTGCTGCGAGGGCAGCCCTGATCCCTGACCTGTCAGCACCCGTTTCAACTTTTTTCGCAGTTAAGAGCGCTTAGAAACAAAACGCCGTGTTTTCCACACAGCATCAGTTCCCCGAGGCTGGTCAGACGGTCAGTGATTTCCCCAGTAAAAACTAAAAGCTGGTGACTGCCAAAGATTTTCGTGCTGAAAAAGAGGATCCATCTCTCTCACGGCTTCCCATTTTTGATGCAGTTGAGGAGACAGCGGTTCGAGCTGCTCCATTTTCTAGGAACTAAGCCAGGTATTGCTGCCGCAAAGAGAGCAAGTGTGAAATTTTGCCTGTTGCACATTTTCTTCCATAGTTTATTTGACCCAGACCAGCTTGTCTGAGTTGTTAAGTGTGGCAGATGTATGGCTGTCCTAGCTGGAGTAAGTGAGCTTCCCTGGCAGATGTGATGCCATCCAGGGTCTGTGTGCTCGGTAGTTTCCCCCTCCGCGCTGGGAATTTCCATCGAAAAAAGAAGTGTGCCTCTTCCCCTTTTGTGTAACGTCCAGAAGAGACCAAAAGCAGAGGGGAAGGGAGAACTCTCTTAACCAAAAAAGATGTGTGTGATTGACAAGTTATGAAGTGCCGTCTCAGATACGACCTAATAAATTTTTCCACAGTCGGTTCAGTTTACACAGTCTGCTGTCAAAATACCTACAGGAAGCTTACCAAAACCAAATCAGGTACTATATATTAAGAAGAGCAATATCAGTAGTGGCAACAAAAATAAAACTTAAGGGAATTAAATGAGAGGCCAGGAAAGGATTAAGAAAATCCCATAAAGAATGCAGCCAGGGATAGAAGCCTGTGGGGATAAAAATGACTGTTGGAAGCTTTTAGAAGGTACTATATTGTTGATACTGTATGTCTGCTTTCATTTTAATTTAAATGTCCTGATGTGTAATGAGTTAATTTTTGTGCTGTGCATTAAAAGCGAAGACTCTTAATACAGGCCACATAGCCCAACCGGAAGATCAGCAAGGGGTTGTACCAAAGCCATGCCAAGAAATGTACGTTTATCGCTGGAAGGTGGTACAGCATGTTGGGTAACAATTGCCTGACGTAACATTAGGGTGAGACTTTTTTTGCTGCAAACACTAATAAAGACAACTCTTTTGTTAATTTATTCAATGTTAATGTTTCTCTGTTTGGCACCTGACAAAAGCCACTTTGAAACTGATTTGGATTAGTTTTTGGAAGTACAGTATAATGGGATCTTTCAGATTTTTTGGCTTTCTGCCTCATCCTCTTCCCTATACAAATGACGTGCCTCAGTGGAACATGCACTGGGGAGTAGCAAGGCAGGTGTCCCACACTGTACTAAGAAATCTTGGTAAGAATTTATGCCTTCCCTTCTCTTGAACTCCTTTCTTTCTCTTAAAAAGATCACTAGTGATTCAGTATTTATAATATATGATCAGCCTTCAGTGCATTATTTTACAAGAGCATAAACTTGGATGGATAGGCTGCTCTTTGATTACTGTTGATATCCACGCACCAACAGCATGATATTCCAGGGGATGAGCAGTTGCGGGAGAGGCCTGTATTTCCATCTCAGCGCCAGCACATACACACTCCTAGATCAGGAAAGTGCACTTGACCTGCGTCTCGTGGGTCTTTTTGGGGGGGAACATCAAGGAATGCAAATACTCAAAAGTATGAAATTGTAGTACCAAAGGCACATGATGAGATAAAAAATTAGAAAAAATACAATAAAATTCTATTTAGAATTTAGATTAATTATTTAAATAAACTTGTGTGAATTATAGCTGCTCTCTAAGAAAAAATAAGGGAAAACGGTATGCAAGGAAATAAATAATTAGGACTAATATAGCATATTTCCTCTTGAAGATTTTAATTTCTTAAATATAGTATGAGCAGCCTAGCAACTATCTGTCATTGACACGGAGCCATTTCCGAGATGAATGGAGAAAAGCAGGAGAGTTTGACCCCATACCCTGTTAAGAAACATGAAACCTTTATTGACCAGAATTGTACCACCAGAACAGCACCAAGAGTAACTGAAACACTGGATTGCAGGACCAGTTCTCCACTTGGTTGGGAACTGGTAGGAAGAGAGTTTGTTAGCATCTTTTAACCTGGGTAATTAGCAATGATAACTTCATGTTGGAGTCAAGAATTCTTTCTAATGGAGTACTGAATACACAGGATACTCCTGCGTATTCCCAAAGACTGTACAAAGTCCTGCTTCCCAGAACAGCAAAGGACAGTATCTTCTCACTGGTCGACACCTCCTCCCCACTCACCCAATACTTAATCAAAGCTCTGTAGACTTTTTCTTTGAGCCACTTGTTCTTCTCTGACCTTGAATGTACCTTTGTTTTGGGTGGAGCTTCTTTGTGTTCCAGCACCCTGGGTTTATAATACTTTCCCGTTCCTTTCAATATAGAACAGAGTTTACTTTCCTTTTCCTTTTAAGATCTTTGTAAACTAAGGGTGACAACCTTTAAACACCAGTTCTCATGGGGTTTCACCCAACCCACCGAAATATCAAAAAGCCCCCTGGCATTCGTTAAAAAACCCCAACATTTGGACTGGCAATGACCATAGCCATAATAGTGCAACTAATGTACGGAAGAGGCAAGTTTTTTGTCTACAGACTACTGAGAGGACAGATTTGTGCAGTCCATCAGCTCTTGATCACAGCTGTCCTCCACCACTGGCAACTCAGCTTCGGCAGTTTAACTGTAGATCACAGAAAACACCGTTACCGGTGTTGCAAAGCCAAGCTTTCCAATAGCTACTAAATGAAGACAAAACTGAAAGTTGTTCTCAAAGTCTTAATTTGATCCTCTTGAGCATTCCCATACCACCCATTACATAATCCTGAACTGCTTTCCCCCTTGGTTTTTGTTCTGTTTTCACTCAAAGCGGGTATTTCCATCCATTTGTGTGCCACCAAAGTAGTCAACTGAGCGTGTGGGAGAGACAGTTCCTGTTTTTTGATCTGGGCAACAGCTCAACCAGTGAAAAGCAGCTGGAGCAACCATTCCATGAGTCGTCCTGGTGACCTGGGGCTTTCATCACACTCATTTACCTACAACAATTAAACGTATATAGGCTGGTCCCACATGGGAGCTGCAAGAGGCTTAACCCTCTCAATCAGAACAGGCTTCAGACAATTTAGCTTTTAAGATCTAGCAGTGATCACATTCAAATGTGTTTTTCAAAGGCATACAACTGAGCCAATTTGGACTGATTTCCAGAGGATCACAAACACATCTCTGTACTTGATGTGAAGGCTACTCGTAAACTGCAAGCGCTTGGTGCAAAGCCTGAAACGCTGGAGTATTCTGAAGAAAAGCCCTCAAGAATTTACTGTAAGCAAGTGCGTTTCTCCAGTTTGTTTCTGAAAACACTAAAAGTAACGGTGCTTTTTTTCTAGAAAGAGTCAGAAAGCTAGCGTGGAAGTTGTAGCCAAATTGTTAGGGTATGGTGATAACTGAAAGACAACACTGCCTTACAATAGGAAGTGTCAGGTGAGCTTCAAAGCAGCACTATGGATTGCAAATGTAGCACCAGCATCTCTCTAAATAACCTCTCAGTAGGATATTACAAAAAAGTGACTTTTCCAAGAATAGACAGAAATAAGAATACAGAGGATGAGCAGACAGCAAGAATGTTGGCAAATGCATCAGGATGAATACTGTCCAGAAATCTACAGGTAAAATCGCAGTGCGATTTCCAGGCAGCTGCGCACCTAGTATTCAACAGCACGGGAAAATCTAAATATCTTATTAACACAATAATTACAACAATGGGTGGAGAGACTAGCACTTCTTAGGTAATTGCCTTGTATTCAATTACAGGAAAAATACTTACTCAATGCACCTTGGTTATTGACAATGAGCCAAATTTTACATGAAAACTGGAATTATGCCTGCAGCCAACATGGCCTTTGTAACTCTAGTACTGGAGGAAGTGCTGCTGTCATGCTGCTTACCAGGTAAATGGATGGTATAATGCACAAGGCAGGGACCTGTGCTCACCCCCTGTTAAATTTTCTTAGCCGATTCCATCTGAAAATGCATGTCTAACTTGGGTTACCTAAAAACGTAGTTCAGGGTTCGGAAAGTTTGTTGTTTTCTAATGTCTGTTCTCTGGCAGTTGCGCGTAGGATGTTCAGGAAGAAGATGAACTGCTTATCTGTATCTAGATGTGTCTGATCACTTACACTGACTCACATGGTTACTGGAAAATAAACTATAGCTTACAATATAGCTATGTTTGATGAGGCAATTAAGCAACAAGAAAAACCTAAGGAGAATTAATCTGTAGACAGGCAATAGGCCGCTGGATTTCTTCTCTGGAGGGGGGTGTCAAAGGGAAAGCGCTTAACAGTCCCGTGAAGCAATTTCGCAAACTTTGGAGGCTTAAACACCATGAAAAGTCTGGCATCCGTGTCCCTGAGAGCAATCTAACCCAGAGGCCAGGAGAATGCCTGCCCGGATGCTGTTAACCTGTAAGCCTGAAGCTTGTTAACACAGAAATGACGAGGAATGCACTGGATGATTACATTCACTTCAGTTACCTTGGAACACTTTTGTAAAACGTCCTCCTTCTCAAGAAAGCTATTTATCTGCTCATCTACAATTTCGCAGTAGTAGCCCTCATTATCTACCTTGGTTACGAGAACTTAATTGGTATTTTTGGTATAGTATCTTTTGTAAGACAGTGTGTACGTTCAGACTGGTTTTGCAAAGTCTGTGTTTACTGCACCGTACTCACTCACTTCCACTTTGTTCTGTGGCTGAGACAAGGGCATGTCTTACTGGTGTGTCACAGAGCTCTCAGGGCAATTACAGTCTTCAAAATATTGTATCTGCCAAAAGAAAATACATGAAGCTAAAGCAGTCAGCTTGTGGAAAGTGAAATGAAAGCTTCAGCAATATTTATGTATGTTCAGGTGTGTTGAAATGGACTGCTCTTGGAAGCAACAGCAGCAAACGTTGTGCGTGGTGAAATTCATCTCTCTAAAGCAACAAGTAAAGAAAAAAAGGTTCAAATCAGATCGCACTGAATTCAGTCATGTTCAGAATAGCCCCATATTATTTCAATACTATGAGATTTTTTTTTCTGAAATTGCTTCCAGGGGAGACAAAACAACGTTGCAGACACCTCCTAAATATACAAACTCCATCACCGGTGCTAGGGTATCAACCTGTTACGTGGCTCAGCAAGAAGGTAAGTCTGCTGAAGTCAAATACAAGTACTCAAAGATGAGTTAACAAGTTAACCAGTCGGAGAGGGGGGGGGAAGAAGCATGCAAAAGTTATGCAAAGAAATCACTATTTTAACGTAGCGGTTTTGAATGCTTCATCTCGAAAATGATTATCAAGTCTTGTCCATTTGTCTCATATTATGGTTAGAGCTCATTCTTCTGTATGTAGACACTTAAAATGTTTTTTTTTCTTTATGTTTTCACATACCCACACGACTAACAGTATGTGGTGAAATTATTAAGACCAGTACATAAGAGTTACAGCTCTTTCTTGACCTAAGAAAACCCATTAATTCATTCTGACACAGGCAACTTTTTACATGTTCCCAGCACTCTTAACCGCTTAGTCACTGTAAGACTACTCAAATGCAGCCTGATTCCTCCAAAACAAACAAAAAAAAAAAAGAAAGGAAGAGTTACCAGTATTGCACACAAGTTAGTAAATGCTGCTTTGCTCAGGAAAACTACATTCAAGCAAGCTGCATTGCTTAAATAAGCTGTTCCTGGTGTGTGATCTGCTGCACCTGCTGCTTATTCAGCAAGCAATTGATTAGTAAAGAAACCCAAACAAACA
>VWZL01002757.1:74242-92468 GCA_013396915.1 Stercorarius parasiticus
CCCCCCCCCAAACAAATAAACCGCAAAACCAATTTTGGCATCACAAATGAAAAGCTTTGGAAATATTTTCAGAATATTACCCAAACCCCTGTAAACTCTCTCTACTTACTCAGTTCCTGTTTGTGATCACGCCACATCCCTCCCCTTTTCAAGACACTATTTCTTATGTGAACACAGTTCAGATGTAATCCAGCAAATGTATTGATTGCAGTGTATTGTCTCCTTTAGCAGAAATCCAGTAGTTTTTTGTTCATTTATTTCTTCTTCATTTCGCTGCTGCTGTAGCATTCAGTCCTTTCTGTCACTTTGTCACAGGGGAGTGTTAATATACCCTCTTCTTCCTAAATTCTTCTGCATGCAGCTACTGTACCGATACTTTTTGCATACTTCTCCCTCTGGAACCTACAGATTCTTCCCTGACGTCGTTTCTTCCTCACCTTTTCCTGATTATGTTCAGCAATTTGGCATTTCATTTAAATTCATGGCCAATATTTTAATCTCATATGGATAGCCAGACTGATTGTGTTTCTTTGACTGTGATCTGTTTCTTTGACTCACAATACAAATGAATTTCTTTCTTCTGTTAAATATTTGAGTAAATATTGGTTTTAAGGCTGCAATATTGTCAGAGTGGCTTTCTTAAAATTAGCTGTTACTTCCACTTGACATTTTCAATAAATAGATGTTTTGTTTTAATTCTTACCTTCTTCTCCAGCTGCAGTTAAACTTTATTTGTTAAAGATGTTATTTGTTTAGGTCTAATAGCATGCTGCTTTCAGTTGAACCAAAACAGAGTAGAGTCAGATGTGTGATTCTGTTGCATCATTTTTATGACAATACCGGAATTTTACTTGCCTAAGAGTTGTGCAACTGCGTGGAGGATCAGGCCGTATACCTCTGGAGTGAATGCGCTGCTGTACCAACAGTCAAACTGCATGTAGTGTTCCTGAAGTGATGAACTATACATCGCCGTGTGCTCATAACCAAAACCATACAATCAAAAACGTCAGTGGTTAAACACCAGGAGCACAGTTTATGAATTGCTTGTCATGCAAGCAATGAAATGGACCTGTTGGAGTGAGTCCAGAGGAGGGCCATGAAGATGAGCAGAGGGCTGGAGCACCTCTCCTGTGAAGACAGGCTGAGAGCACTGTTGTTAAGCCTGGAGAAGGCTCTGTGGAGACCTTATAGTCGCCCTCCAGTATTTAAAGGGGGCCCACAGGAAAGCTGGGGAGGGACTCTTTATCAGGGAGTGTAGGGATAGGACACGGGGTAACGGTTTCAAACTGAAAGAGGGTAGATTTAGATTGGATATCAGGAAGAAATTCTTTCCTGTGAGGGTGGTGAGGCACTGGAACAGGTTGCCCAGAGAAGCTGTGGCTGCCCCATCCCTGGAGGTGTTCCAGGCCAGGCTGGATGGGGCTTTGAGCAGCCTGGTCTAGTGGGAGGTGTCCCTGCCCAGGGCAGGGGGTTGGAACTAGATCATCTTTAAGGTCCCTTCCAACCCGAACAATTCTGTGATTCTAAAATCCCCAAGTTTTGACACTGACAGTCACCCTCCGGGCTGGGCAGCGCAGCAAGGAGCAAGGCAGCCAGGGGCGCCCCCTAGCGGCCCGCCCGGGAGCAGCCGCTCCGCGAAGACACCCGGCATCTTCGGGGGGGGTCCGGGGCGCGGAGTCGGGCGTGGGCGGGAAGGGGGAGACACGGCGGTGAGTTCTCCGGCCAGGCAGCTCGGGGAGCCTTCAGGCTGCCCGGACAGCGAGCAAAGGAGGGTTTGAAATGAGCGCCCGCAGCCCTGTGCCCGCACCCGCTGCCTCCACCCAGCTGCCTCACACGCCCCCCGCCGAGCTGCTCCCGCCGCCTCAGGGACGCCCCCGGCACCAGCGACCCCCTCGTTTCACCCGTTTGCCTCAGCAGGGTTTGGCAAACTGTGCCATTTGGACTCGTAATTGTCATCTGCTGTGGAAGCTAGAGCCTGTCCTAAAAACAAATAATTTCCATGAATAGGGGAAGGCGGCAATAAAAGCTAGGTAAAAAAATAAAAAGCCACCAAAAAAAACCCAACCAAGAGGATTCTCAAAATAAGCATTTAAAATAAAATTCCCTGGTGATGATTGCAGGGAATGTTCTTCCTCTTAAGTCTAACATGCTCTTCCGTAACGTATCGAGCCTCTGATGGCTTAGAATGCCAAGTTTAGATCAGTTACAGGGCACAAAGCTTCTCCTGCAGCAGAGGCGGACTATTTCTCAGCACAAAGAGAAATTCCTAGGCTGGAGGTGTATCATACCTTATTCCCACCTGCTTAGTTAAAAGCAAACACAAACATACAAAGTTTCTCATTTTATGATGCGTGCTTGTATTTGGACTTACATTAGAAACGTTTGCAGGGAAAAAATGGGTTTATAATTTCCCCCCTCTCTGCTACACAAATGGCCAGTATGTGTATGAGAGGGAAAGACGGGAGGGTGCTGCCATGGAGGGTACGTGGTGATTCTCTCTTAAAACACGCAGCAGGGTTTTTGGTTTTAAATTGGCACTAATCTGGAGCAAACACACCTACCCCCGCAGCTGTCGGGCATTTGGACAAAGGTGCGGCAGCACTCCTGCAGGCACAGCTGAGCAGAATAAACTGTGTATTTAGAGGAACCAAACAGGATATCTGAATGTTTTCCAGCAAAGGTCCCAGAGTTTCATAAGTAACCCGAGCTACCGGCCAAATAGCAGAAGTGAAAGTTTCTATTTTAAATAGGGAGGGGACAAAAAACAGTCAAGAGAAGGATGTGAGCAGTCTGCAGCAAGGGCTGGCGTTCAGAGAGCACAGAAAGTCCTGATGGGCTCTGCGGGCTCTGACAAGCAGCACAATGGACATTATTTACGAGGGACGCCAGTTCCAGTGTCAACGTACGTATGACAGAGGCTGGGTTTCAAGCCAAGCCTTTCACCCCAGCCTTTACCTAGCTCAGGGTGGCCCACGTGGCCAAGGCGGCCAACATGATCCTGGCCTGTATCAGGACCAGTGTGGTGAGTAGGACTGGGGAAGTGATGGTCCCCCTGTATTCGTCACTGGTGAGGCCCCACCTCGAGTGTTGTGTCCAGTTTTGGGCCCCTCACCACAAAAAAGACATTGAGGTGCTGGAGCGGGTCCAGAGAAGGGCAACGGAGCTGGTGAGGGGTCTGGAGCAGGAGTCTTGCGAGGAGCGGCTGAGGGAGCTGGGGGTGTTCAGCCTGGAGAAAAGGAGGCTGAGGGGAGACCTTCTCGCTCTCTACGACTGCCTGAAAGGAGGGGGTAGCCAGGTGGGGGTCGGTCTCTTCTCCCAAGGAACAGGCGATAGGACAAGAGGAAACCGCCTCAAGTTGTGCCAGGGGAGGTTTAGACTGGATATTAGGAAAAATCTTGGCCCTGAAAGGGTTATCAAGCATTGGAAGAGGCTGCCCAGGGAAGTAGTTGAGGCACCATCCCTGGAGGTATTTAAAAGCCGGGCAGACACAGTGCTTAGAGATATGGTTTAGTGGTGGTTTTTGTCAGAGTTGGGTTGATGGTTGGACTGGATGATCTGAAAGGTCCCTTCCAACCTAGGCGGTTCTATGATTCTATGATTTTCTTCACCTCTGAGCGCTTCAGCCGCCTCGTGCTCTCACGGCTCGGGAGCGCTCGGCCTTCAGCCTCATGGGCTTCCCTGTGCTTGCTGCTGCTCAGCTGGGCATGCGCGGGCTCACCCCCAGCTCAGGAGTCACTAAAATTTCTGCTAGAATAGAGGGCATTTTCATTTTTCACATGCATACTTCAAGTCAGGTAGGATGTGAGTGAGACAAAGAACTACCTAAACGCCCATCTTTGCGTGAACACAAAAGCGTTTTCAGAAGGAAATTGGTTATGTGCCTTATCAGGTAGGGTGTTCACGCAAGCTCGGAGCCAACCGATTGTACACACAAGTAAATGTAAAAGGTAGCCAAAGCGGTCCCTCTTGGGAAGGGAACGGTTTCGAAAAGGGAGTAAAGCCCTGCCCTGGCTGCAGGGAGGGAGCAGCGGTTCCTGGTCTGGCGAGAGGAAGGATGACCAGCAACCAACAGCCCCCTCCCCGTCCTCAGCCCCTCTGCCTGCCTTTGCCCAAGAGGTGCTTAGGCAGAGATTTCGGCTGTATTCTAGCAAAAAATTAAATAGCAAGAACAGTCCCATATTCAAAATGAGAATGGTATTTATGGCGGATAAACCCTAGCATTCTTGAAGAAATAACTCTTTTATTTGAGAAAGAAAAAAAGAGTGGCAAGAACAGAGAGGAAAAATTATGAAAATTAAAAAGTGCCCTATTGTAGTGGAGTAGAAAGTTTGACAATATCATATGGGCAGCATTTATGATAGATTTCTATTTTACATTTTGAAGGTAGCTTCTGCAGATGCTGTATCTTAAGCCATAAATACGTCTTTTAAGATTGAAGTAGTGATTATCTGATGTTTTTGTTCAGTAGACAAATTGATGTTGGACACAGGTGGCATTAGCAGCAGCCACCCAATTTATTCTCTGTGTTTTAATCAAAGTATTTTTGTGTCAGTCATCCTTTCCTCGGGATTATCTTTGTACCTGGACTGCTGTTGAAAATTTTAGATAGGTTAAGAACCTGATTGACAATGCAGGAAATAATGAAGGTGTGCAGGCTTGTAACGGTTTCGAAGACTGTGTGCTAATTCTGTTGAAATAAAGATCCATGGGTATAAAAATTTTAACGTATAAATATCTGTTTCCCTTACCTATGAAAGAACAGAATAAACCAGTAGCTTTTTTTTTTTTTTAAATTTAACTATTGAAAAATCCACTACAGAAGGAATCCATTATGCAGTCTTTCCCAGAGAGTTTTGACCATTGAAACGGAAAGTTTAATGCAATGGAGACATTGGCTTTTCCATTAAGCTGCCACCTTACAGCCTTTGGGGGCTGTTTCACTTCCTTTTGGGAAGTGACAGCAGGGCTGCTTACCATGGGTCTGCTACACAAGCAGAGTGCACTTACATTGCTAGGATGCAAATGACTGGACTAACGAAGCTTGCGTTGGGAGATTTCCTTGGCACAAGAAAGGCAATGGGAGGGAGTCGTCAGATGAGCATCTTCGGAGACTTACGGCAGCATTAATTAATTCTTAGAGGAATGCTTTTGGGAGTTACCGAAAAGACAAGTTGTTATTGATGAAGTCAGGTACATCATCCTACAATGTGAAACAATCATTCTGCTCAGAGGTGTCTTCGTAAGAACTATAAGACCTATAAGTCTTTTATAAGACCTGTACATTAGTCAGTGGATGTAATCCGCGTGTCCAGAGGCTTTTACTAGCTCACATTAGAAATTATTCCTGTTGCTTTTCATTCCCAGCGCTGCTGCAATATCTACAGCGTGGAGACAAAGTGCCATCCAGTTTACTTTTATGCTTCACCAAAGTTTTTGATAAGCAGCCTGGATTTGTGTAAACAAACACAAGCAGACCCAGCAGCACAGATACCCCAAAGACAAAACAACCAGCAGGGTACAGAAAAGGCTACCGAAAATTCTTACTGTCATACAACTGAAAGGGCGAGCGGAGCCCAGGCACAGCTCTGTTCGTAGATAGAAGTTAATGTGTATGGGGAGAAACATTTTTGCTTGTGAAAAAAAATCGATTCGATTTTAAAGCTGGCATGTCCCTGTATGCACCAGGCCCTCGCAGCTTGGAAGAGTAAGTATGAACTTTTTAGGAGGATTACAGAGAGTCCTATTCAACGAGTGAAAAGGATGAGCTCTTTTAAAAAGTGTAAACCACACAGTTTCACTATGTATGAAAGAAAACCTGTAGGAACTCAAAGAGTGTAACAGAAAATGAAACTTGGAATCACGCTTACGTCATGTTACATATTTGGGTAATTCTCAAAGAACCACAAGACAGCAGGAACAGCTGTTAAGACTTGCTGGTTATGCTTACTGTTAGCCAGAGAAAAACAAATCTGAAGGCTCTTGATCTATTTCGTTAGTTAACCTAAATAACACATTAATTGCTGTACAGAGATGTATGGGACGATATTTAGCTCCCAAATCGATAATTGGCTAGGACCAATGTACTATTTTCAATGCGAAATGGAGTCAGGCGTGGTGAGAGGGCAGGAGGGAGCAGCCTGTGCACACAAGGCAGGAAGGTCATTGGAAACTGTTGAACCACGATCAAAGGAGTTGGGTATTTTTGTGTTCCTGCATGCAACACGGGAGCCTTCCTGCAACGGCAGGCAGCAGTCAGAACTGCTTCACAGTGCAGTCTGTGGGTTTATTTTAAAGGAAAAGCATTTTTTGAGTTAAACGGAGGAAGGACTATGTTGTGGTTATGACTAGGTCACAGCATGCTGAGTTCAGCGCCCTCTTCCCGAAGTCAAGCAAGTAATTTAATTTCTTGAAAACCAGAAAGAAACATGTTTCCTTCAGTAAAACATGAGACAGACAGTCCTACTAGCTGATCATTAGGTTCATACCTCCGGGTTCTTGTTCAAGGCTACTGCCACCAAGGTCTGCAAGCAAAGGTCCCTCAGCCTTCTGAGCCAGCTCCTTTACAGCTCACACACTCCCAGCCTCCGCCCTCCCTCGGGGCTCTTCTATTTGTACAGCCCAGGCTCCGGGAGCGGTGGGCTTCTAGGCCACATCTCAGCCATCGCTGCCTGTGGACTTTTAAGAAAGTCAAGGTCTCTGTCCCAGTCAGTCCGTAAACTGAAGGTATCAACAAGCAGTCCCCAGAGGCGTCAAGGGATCCACCATCTGTGTCAGAGTAAACCTGCTGCTTAAGTCTTTGCAAGACCGATGAGTTACAGCACAGAGCTTTTTAGTTCTCTTGGGGTTTTAAATGACCTTCAAGAAGAGAAGCTGGAAGCGCAGCCCCAATTTGAGCCTCCTTTGGACTTTCATCAAAGGGCCTTGCTGTGATAAACCTGGTCCAAATTATCTGAAAAGGTTAACATCCAAGGGCTCCACAGCCACAAAGAGGGTTTCATTTGTTTGATATTCTCTGGCAGCCTTTTGCCTGGTGAGTGGAGACAAGAGGAACAAAAATCTGTGCTCAGCTAGGGGGATTGCTTGCCTTGCCAGGAGGCAATGCCCACGGCCCACACAACAGCCACCCACAAGAACACCCTCGCTGACCGCAGGTTTTCAATCGTTCTTTATCCTAAACTAAACTCATTATTTCTCCTTATCTGCACGTGTCTAATCGTCACTGTACGGAGGTCCAAAGTCCTCTGAGCATTACCACTGTGCCGCTGCGCAATGGCGGGCAGGAGAAGAGGAGAACAACCCACCCCAGCTCCCGCCAGGCTCGCTCCGACGCTCCTGCTGAAGCCAACAGCGTTTCTGTCCAGGCAGCAGCCGCGGCCGTCCTCAATGTAGCAGTCTGCACCACCCAGTAAAGAAAGGTAAAATTTATTTGGCATAGGACAGAAAAATAAGGAGAACAAAATCACATACAAAATAAATGTTAAGCAAAAAAAAATATTCACAGAACTAGATTAATATTTTATAAAAAGCTCAAACTTTAAGCATCTGATAAAAACATGTTACTTTCTGCTCAGCCCACGTTTTAAGTTATGTTTCTCTTTCATAGTCTTGTGTGGCTTTGGAAGTCCAAATTTAGAGGTCTTCCTTTTGCGTGCGTTAGTTTACACTAAAGAATATTTATCACAAACTGTATTTCAAAATGGCAACACACTGAAGGGCTACTCCCTTTTTTAAGACGTGCGGTTTCCATTTTTTTCTTTTAGTCTGCCTCCCTACCCGCCGCACACTCGCTCGCCGAGAACATACACACGTGCCCTGCTTCTGCCGAGTCTCTCCAACACGCCTCTTTTTGCCAGTGCTCCAGGTTTACATTTTAACCAAGTGGTCTAGACATTTCCCCCTTACAGGCTACAAGATCCCTGTTTTCTCCCAATGTACATGACAAACCATTCCAGGAACTAGCTACACTTAATGTGTTACTGGATATCTTAAGAGATTCTCCTTGTGTTTGCAAAGCTAAAGTTCACACAACGCATGTTACAGAGAGTCAACGTACCGCCATAACAGGGTGTTCGCACCTGACTGTGAGACAACGGTGCGCACACTATTGCGATGTGGTATTACACACGTGCACATTTTATATCCTGATTTGTGCTCGAGTATTGATAGCAACGTTCAGCCAATTGGGTTTTATTTCCTTGAGCAACCTTCTCCTTTCCAGCATCCTAGGGCTGAGGGGCCCTCTCTAGGTCGCTTGACATTTGACATTCTGCTTGAAATAATCCCAGTTTGGTCATTCAACTCCATTCTTTGCTTCCAAGGCAAGAAGTACCCTTTCCATTTCCATACTTCTGCACAGAAAATCGTTGTGTTACAATATATGTGAGGCGCGACAGCAGTTTAGTTCCCTCATCCTCTGCTCCAACAGAGACCTACTTCTACAAGTGACACGTAAACAGTTATTGCTGCAAGGAGAAACTACCATCCAGTTTTTTAAGTGACAATTTAAGGAACTTCTTTAATAGTTCAGTCTTGCAGAAAAAAAAAAAAAAAAAAAATTCATTCTTATGATTCTTTTAGTGTTGGGAAGTGCTGGCTTCCAAACAAGAACTTTGTGACCTTATTTAAGAAGCCATTCATTTACAGAAATACATGCTTCCTGAATCACAAGCTGAGTTTCCTTTAACGACTCTGAACATCAATCACTGTGACCTCCTCTCCCAATGGCTGGCGCAGAAAGTCATAACAGACATAACAAGTGCTTTTCTTCCAAAAAATATTGAGCAGAAATTATTGTCACATGGTACAAAAGTCATTCCCATTTTATTTACTGACTTGAATTAAACAAAAATGAACATTCGTGGCCGCTGCCACGCAATGCGAGCCTCAGTGATAATGTAAAAAGATAGTTTGAGGTGTGAAGGTTTATGATACAATGCCATTGAAACAAACGTAGTCAATCTTCTATGCAAGCAGTGCATCAAATTTAGTCCTCTAATAACCTACGCAACCACGCTGCAGTCGGCCGGGCTGTACGGACAGCAGCGCGAGGCGCTGGTTTTAGGAAAGGGTTAAATTTCCAGAGCAATACCAACAACCGATTGTGAGGCTAATCAGTGAGGTTCATCAGCGCCCACTTACACCTCACCTAAAGGCTGATAACACCGAGCTCAATCTGAATCTAGCAGACCGAGCACAGCACACCGCAACAGCAGGGGAATGGCTCAAACACCATAACGCTACTGTCGGCCCTATTTACATTAGGACTCGGAGGAGGAACGGCTATTAATTTTTCTAGTGAGGCACAGCAAAGTTGACTCAAAAAAGTCATAAGGCACCATCGATTCAATCCGGTCTGTATTCTTTTTTTAACACTTCATAGTGAAATAAATACTTTAATACTGATCATATTGTAAATAGCTACTGATATATGAAGCAATATATTGAATGATAAAATGCTGCGTTGTTCTGGAACATATCTAGGGACTTTTATTGCAAAAGATATAAATAGTAAAGTTGCTGTTAGGTGAAAAAAATACCTCTTTCTGCATTGTTGAGCTATTTTACATATATGCCAAACACCCATTCTGAAGAGGTTTCTGTAGTACAAAGAAGTGCTAAAACCCAAGCGGCTCAGGTTTCTTGGCTTGTTGACTTGAGGGCCTTTTACACCGCATTTTAAAGTCAGACGGAAGCTGGTTTGCCAAGTCTTCGGTAGTGGTCCAGAATTTCTGGTCAGGAAACCTTGCTCAAAAGATCAAATATAGGGTATTTTGAATGATGCGGAGAGTTGGCAGAACAACGTGTAGCATTTTCATTGACTTAAAGTAAAACAGTCATGCTGGAAGCGGGTAAGTTACAAAAAGGGTATAGTTTCTGGAGGTTTGGGGTTTTTTTGGCTGCACAGCTATTTGGATATTAATAAGGATTTGGCAGGTCAAGGTACTGCAAATATTGTATTCTTAAATTCAAAACGTTGTTCCTTAGAAAGTTATAAGTGCTTCAGTTTAAAAACATGAATACAATAATTTATCCTTTAAGTTATTATCCTAAAAATCTCATTTGGACTTCTATTCACATCATAATACCCCAAAGAGAAAGGCACTTTAAGTGACACCCGTAAAATACATTTACAAATTCAGCATTGTGCTAGCTTTGATCCCTAGGTGCACCCGTCACATGGCGGTCCCGCTAATGTCTGTTTAAGAAACTCTTACAGCCGCGATCCCGCAATTAGATGTAGATACATCCCTGCGCCTGCGCATTTAATTGCAGGTTCAAGACCATAAACGGTAACTTAAAATAGGTCATTAGATATAAAAGTGTAAAAAACAGGTACGTAGGCAAATGCTATCACAGCTAACAAGATTTTGTAAACAAACACTGAAAAGGGCAAATTAAATTTGATCTGGCCGAATCCAACTCTGTCTCATCCCCTTCGCTGTGGGGCAGAAATGGGATCTGCCCCCTCACATCCCCCGACAGAGCAAAAAGCCCTACGCACTGACGCTTCAGTGGGGTCCACACTCTCTTTGGCTAAATCCCCTAGATTTTCAAGGGCTGACCTATTCTAGCCACAGAGCGTACTTAGGATCACGTCTCCCATGCTAGAGAAACATTTTCTTAACCTATATGACTACTTTTCCTATTTATTTTTTTTTTTTTTTGAGCTACACCCTGTGAAGCATGACTGCTGATACAGGCTTGGTGGGGATCCCAAGGAGTACGCTGAAGAAACAGAAACTGTTGAGGAGACAGAGGAGACATTTTTCAGAGCTAACCTTCAGAAGTCCAGCTGACAAAGAGCTATCATTCAGCAATGAATTCAGCAAATCCAGAATTATCATCTTCAATTTCCAAAGGCATTTTATATACATTTAGATCCGTTTCTAAAAGGCACTCGTACAATGAACTCTTTTCTCATACACAAAATTCCAAAGCCATTAAACATATGAACCAAACGACACAATGTTGAAACACTTTACTCCCTCTCCCGTTAACGTAAGCCTTGCAGCTCTCTGCAGAGAACTCCCTTCAGCAAAGTTTGAAAGGACAGGCTTCACGGTAAACTCGGGAGGCCAAATCTTCCCATTTCTCTTGAACCGGTGCAGCCAGCAAATTTTGGAGGTACTGCTCCCACTGGAACGCACAAACCCCAGACCTCCTTCACTACATCAAAGGGCTTTCACTTAGGCACGTTTTTGACCTCAGCTGCTCTACTGTAACGCAAGTCAAATACAATCTCTCTGAGAGTTGTGACCTAAACCCCAGGAAGCTTTTTAAGTCAAAACCCATCATTTCATTGTACCAAAGAAACAACTGGGAAGCAGTCTGTGGAGCAATGGTGTTAGCGATGCTTTACAGGAGGCTGCAACTACAATAACTGTTGCATTTGCACCAAGACTACTTTCTGAGGGCTCTTCGCATGTAGTCTTAGGTAGAGGGCATTAATCCAGGACACAGATGACTGTGGGCTGGTCCACATCAGAGCAGGAAAGAATTAGGTGACTAAAAGCGTAACACTATTAAAAAACAAGAAAAGAGGGATAAAAAAAAAAAAAAAAAGATATTTTTATGCTGCTGAATTCTTCACTTATACTTTTCTTCGGAAGATTCTCCGCAGACAAAAACAAGGCCAGAGACACTCCATCCTCGGGGCAGGATGTGCTATCTATTGTTTAAAATAAGGTTTGCTTGGCTAAGCTGAGGTGAAAAGGTTTAGGATGAACTCTTGGTCACCACGTAGTAGGTCTATGGCTTGCAGAAGCAGATGGGCCAAGTTAGGCATGCAAAGAAGGATCCAGGGGACTCTTGGCTACACGGATTTCCCCAGCAACTGGTTTTTTAAACAGAAAATAGACTGTACTTTACCATTCAAATAATACAGCCACTGTACCCAAAGTGAATGAAACAGCTTTGTTCCAGCTCTCATTGAATTCAAAGCCAGACCTCCCGTGGAGCTCTCGAGGGGACAGGGCTGGACACGGTAAGCATGATGCACGTATGTTGTGTATGGTCCACAAAATGCCTTTCATGACAGCCTGCAGCATAAGCAAATAAAATTTATAGCTTTGAGCAACTATAGTTCATAAGCTGCATCTATTACTTCTGTAATAGAGACTGAAGTTTGTTCCAGCTGACAAGCCAAAAGTGGAAATAAAGCAAAACAGACAACTTTCCAATGATGTGGACAGGAGAGCTGACTCGAAGGAAACTTGAAAACAGACGTTGCCCAAAGATGGGCCAGAACCCATTTCACCTTGGTATCGGCGGAAGCGGGGGGGCACCTCTTTCTTTTCGGCCAGAGCCACCTAAAAGAGAAGGAAAGTTTTTTGTGTTACTCCTCCAGCTTTCTTTTAAGGTGGGAGTTTACATCCAAGCCATTCAGTAACTGGTGAAGATCTACGCATTTTCTTGCCTAGCCATTTCACTAAAAAGTCTTTGTAGAGTTTCCGGTTAGATTATTAAAGGTCATCAGGACTTCAAACAGCGTAAAAGAAAGTTTTTAACTGACGCTATCCCTAAATGTCAGGAAAGCATATGTATTTTAGTCCTTTGTCCCCTTCTCAAACAGATTGATGGCTCTTGTTAGCCATACTACTTCATGTGAACACATACCTTCTGCAACACATGCAGATTTCAATGGAAGTGGCAAGCTCTAAATACAGTAACATTTCAAAGTTCTTCACGTTTTACCCTATATGAAGATTTTAATTGCAAACTCATGAAAGGAAACATCAAAAACGCACATATTACTTTGCCTTTCTTTGTGGAGTAACACGAATGGGATGAAAGCTAACAGGGCAAAGTGAAGGGTCAGAGACTAACAGGAATTTCAGCTCCAAACAAAAACCTCATCATTTGGCAACAGGAGAGAGAGAGAGAGAGAAACATCTGAGTGTACAGATGATTACAGGATAACTATGAGCCACCGATGTCATTGGTTGTGAAAGAAGTAAATTGATCCTTGGGTGTATCAGGGAAAATATCACTAACGAAGATAGATAGGAAACATTTATGCCGCTGTAGAAGACGTGGTTGAGACCTGAACTGGAACAGCATGTAACGCTGATTGGAGAAGTCAAAGTCAAACTGAAATGTACACAGAGGCAATCCCGATGATCAGAGAACATACCTTGGAAGCAGAGCGTAGTACATCCTGATTTAATCAGCCCAGCAAAACAAAAGCTGAGAGGAGGATACGACTGTTGTCTTAAAAAATATTAGGAGTTTAACACACCAAGGAGGGAGGATAACTAAACTCAAGGATGATGTTGGCACAAGAATAAATGAGTTGTGCATGACTTTAGATGGGAAGTGAGGAGGAAGTCCTAAGGGATTTTGTGGTTCTGGCTGCCTGTAGCAGAAGGGCTGACAGTAATGGCAGAGGTGGACTCTTACAATACATGTTCCAACTTAAAAAACAAACAATTCCCCCCTCAAATACAAGTTTAAGAGGGCTTATGACTGCAAACCTGCATTTAGCTTTTTTTCTGTGGTAGGGAAAGGTGACCAGGCTGTTAGTCTGAGAAGTTTGGAAACCTCAGCATCCAGTCTCTTCCCCATCCACATTGTTTTTAGGATGATATGCTGAAATTCCAACAGCAGAGGTGGAACAAACTTACCTCTACTTTCATTTCTTGCTAGTTTACTGGGATAACTTCTGTTCACAGGTACATAAGGCTCTGGAGGCGGCAAATCAGATATAGGATGAAAAGAAAATCTGCTTTCCCATTCATCTGAAAAAAACCCCACACCATTTACTCGTTAGTTTTGTGACACAGCTTCAGGAAAGTAAATAGACATTAACATCAGGTTTAATGCATGTTTTATATTGCAAAATGCTTACATAGCTGAGTATTGAACCGACACCCTACTGGGAAGTGAGGGAAGAAGATGCTTTAGGTTAGTTTCAGAATGAAAATTATTGTTAACTTTAACTGATCACTTTGCCAATTTAACGCAAAATCACAGATCAGGAAAATGGCCGTAATTCCACTGAAACAAGTGCTATGTTCCCTTCCATGTATAATAGATGTGCTTTTTTAACATACACGTGCATACATATATACATGTTATCACACAGTGTCTCCTACTTCAGAACAGTATTCTGTTCCTGGATATAGAATTTTCAGGTATTCACCCTTTGTTGATATACAGAGCTCAAAAGCATCATTAAAAGCACACTGACCTATAAGCGGTGTTTTTTCTTTCTTAATTTTTATACAGGAAAAAGAAAATTTGGGGCCGTTACGATAAAATTTATGGTGACAGAGAAACCTGTATGTAACTAACGTAAAAAATGGAGAAATGCGTCGGTTGAAACTTTATCTCTCGAGACTAACTACAAGGGCCCTATTACAAAATCTATATGATTCTAAAGAACAAAGCAAGCTGTTCAGTTTCCTTATTGAAATAAAAGGAAATGTTTATGGAGCTCTGTTCTGCACTTGAATTTGGAGGCCCAAGGAAGAAAGTGTGGGCTATCTTAAACTTGGTCATTTCTTCACTTGGTTGCTTCAGGACTTTGCAACCATAACTTTCTTGCAATATTGTTATATTTTATTGCATAATGTAATGAACAGCTGAGTAAGTTTTGCCCAGAAGTTGTACATGTGGTTATTTGCTGGGATCCAGTTCTTCTATGTTTACTCCCAATGGTTGCAATTAGAAACCAGTGTGTAAATGAGCTGCAGGTTCTGAACCCTGCAAATGACTTGTGTAGGAAAAAATGTGTCTGTGACCCACCTGCCTTATCTGACGTGTGAAGATGCTTCACAAGTGTGAGCAACAGTTCTGTTTTCTGCTTGCTTTTCCTAACCTTATAAATGTCAGAAATACCAATTTGGCCTCCCATAATTAGCTGAAAGATTTAGCTGTCCTTTGCAAATAGGGAACAATTAAAAAGACAACCACGATGAATCTTTAAAACATGGTAATCTCTGACCTCACCTTTTCCATAAACACTAGCAAAAAGAGGGAGACTTGAGATTTTCAGCAGTGTTCTGACAATCTCTTCCCTCATCTGTTTGTCAGCTTTCAGCTTTTGAGTCGTCATCTAACTAGTTCTGTCTTCCAAAGACTCTTAGTGTAGCTATGGTTTGCATTCGTAGTAGTGTCAGAACGATCCCCTTAAGCCTTGTTTACGTATTGTAGCAAAGCACGGTGAATATGTTTCTTTTTTTCAGGCTATTTTTCAAAGGGTTATTTTGGAGACTGTATTGATGACTTTGCAGTTCTGCTCTGCGTATGGCATATTTACTCCATTCTTACTTGGCAGGGTTAATTGAGACCCAAATAACACCTCTGTTGGTCAGAAATCAAAGGTCTGCACTAGAAACAAAGCCTCTATCCCAAACTTTTTTTGATGTATTAAGGCCAAAAGCTGCTACACAGTCTCTGCCAAAGGCAAACAACTGGGAGGATGGCTTACCATCACCTGGATCCTGGAAGCCGTTTCTGACAGCCGATGAAGGCGGTGGTGGTGGCGGCGGCGCTGCCGAGCCTGGCCGGTCGGGGGGAAGCGGCGGTCGTGGTCCACCTCTCTGGTTCTCCAGCCCTGCCCGGGAGGGCAGCTGGGGAGTAGCGGGCAAAGCTCTTGAAGTGCTTCCATTCCTGCTTATGGGAGGAGGTGGTGGGAGGGGGCCTGCAGCAAGACAAAAGGCAAGCACACAAACGCCGTTTGCACCAGGGGTTATTCTGCTGGTGGTAAGATGCTACCTGTGTCCCACGGCCTCCCATTAACAAACCAGAAAGGTTGGACTGGCTTGGGACCCTCAGCCCCAGAGGGAATCGTCCTCAGCACCCGCTTCCCTGATCTCCAGGGCTCTCTAGGGAATTGGTGCTTATTTGAAGAGCAGAGATCAGGGGAGCAGGGTATATCTAAGCATAAATACACCTCAGTGCCCATACTCCCATTTCCCTCAGCTACAGAATCCTCTGTAGAGGTGCTAGTCCTTGAAGCCACTTTCAAAGCGCTCTAAATTACGTTGGCCACTATGAGCAGAAGCTGCAGCTGGAATTCAGGGTATTGCAGAGGTCCAACCCATAGCCCATTTCCTTTCCATGTACCATTGCAAGGCAAGAGAACGTGTAGGAGAAGAGCTCTGCTACCCTCAGAGGCTCTTTGCCCATAGGGATGGTCCCCTCTGGGTGTCACAGCCAGGGTCTGCGGTGGTGCACAGGGGAATTCAGCCCAGGAGTGGCAGCGTTAAGCAGCACAGCATCAGCTCGCTCATTTATAAATGTATGTGCTGCACACCAGGTTTTTTGGATAGTTGGAGCATATCCACCTCCCGCTAAACTGGAAACAGACCTCACACGTAGACTGGCACTCCCAGTGTCTGCGTATCTGAGTAACTGGCGTGGGACAGGTCACATACGAAGGCACAGCCCACATAACACAGGACCAGGGCTGTCCTGAGGGCAGGGAAGGTGCTTCTCAGAGGGGAGCCAGTAAATAAAGGCAAGCAAGCTGCTGCTGCCAGAGGTACCCATGGTTAGGACACAAGGAGACAAAGCAGAGGGCGTGGAGGGCTATGTGTGTTCAAAGGTCTCACTACCTCTGTTTGGCAAAGTTGGGCAACTAACAATTATGTTTGTTTTTATGAAATGCTTCCTTGTCCTGATGAAATCTAGCTACAGACGTGCATTTTGAAAAAGAGAGCAGCACATACTGTGTCTCCAGCAACAGGCATTGAAACATGCTTGAAGAAACATGCTGGACTCTGTGGTTTTTTTCTTTTTTTTCCCTTTTTTTTTAAATTTAATATCCTTTTTCTTACAAATTACTCATTTGCCTTCAGGGAATGGTTTCTAAGAATAATAAGCATTTAACTTTCAGAATACTTTTGCTAGCGCTCTCTCTAAACCTACCTAAACCCCATCATCTATATAGAACCGCTGCAGAATGGGTGTATTTATGTTTGTAATTTATTGCTACAACTTCATTCTACTTATTAAGCCAGCAGAAAGATAGCGCGGATTTACTAAAACCATCTCCCTCAGAAAAGAGCCAACTAGGAAAGCACCGGTGGGAAGCAGAGGCCACCACAGCAGCAGCTCTTGGAAGCATCTGAATAATTGCAGACGCTCTCTGCAACTTTGACCCATGCTCCCAGTCAAACGTGACCAGATTTCTCTGATTTATTTACTGCAGGCTGCGCTGGCATCCTGCCACCCTTTGGGCTGGCAACCAGCTCCACAACGCACGGTTTCAGGGCCAGTATTTTCAGGGCCTGGCTGCTTGTGCCTAAATTCTCTCATCTCCAAAGGGAGAACCATCAGGTATTAAGAAAGCTAAGTTACGCTGTGCAATTCTTAAAAGTTATGAACAACAGTTGTCAAAGTGTATTATGAAATAACCCAAAGGAGACAATTCTATTTTTAGCCTCATTTGAAATCTGCGTATGGTAAGTAACAGCAGTTAGTCCCGCTGTAACAACTGCCATTATATTTAACAACTGTTGGCTACGTCTTTTATTAGAATAATTTGTATTTGGCTGTAAGTGCTCGTGTCTCCCAACACGTAGAAGGTCGGGTTCTGCAAACCTCCATTCATGAGAATGCCACCATTAAGTTGCGCTGGTTGACTCAGGAAGGCAAATGCTGTCACCTATCAGAAGCCAGATAAAACTGCTTCTTTGCATCAAAGAACATAATGGGGAAAACCCCTGTTTGCAACCCTTTTTAATTACAGTAATTATAATGAAAGTTGCTGAGGTCTGCAAAAGCAGATGTGAGCAGGCTAGTGATGCACAGTGACTTTCCTTAAGCCACCGTGATGCCTGTGAACCCTCACGTCCAACCCCAGGATCCCTGGTGCCGAGCATCACTGCCTGTCGCCCACGCAAAGCATGGCACGGCCGGCATCGTGCATGGTGGAAAAGCGACACCGCTGCCCAAGCCATGTGATGCTGCTCCTTCTGGGTGACAGCAGGCCATGCACCCCCAGGGCCGTATAGGGGCTGGGCAGCTGAAGATTTTGGGTTCTGCTCCAAGGGGCACAGCCCAACGCTGCCGTTGGGCAAACCAAAAGTTTCCCCCGTCCATAAAGAACCGTCACTTCATCTCACAGCATCCACCCATCCATCCATCCATCCATCCATCCATCCATCCAATCCCCATCACGCTGCTGCCAGCGGGATCCTCAGCCCCTCCAGCTCCCTACCTGACCGGCTGGGGGGGTCTCTGACGGGCGGCGGGGGCCTCTCGCTGGGCGGGGGGGGCA
>VWZL01002757.1:92796-102866 GCA_013396915.1 Stercorarius parasiticus
GCGGCCCCGAGGGCGGCCCCGGGAAGCGCGGCGGGCCGCTCGGCGGCGAGAAGGGCTTGGCGGCGGCGGAGCGGCCTCCGGGCGGCAGGGCGGGCGGGCGTCCTCCTCCCCCGGCATCTGCGGACACAGGAGAGGGGCATCAGCGTTCCCGCTGGGATGGGCCTTCACCCGGGCATCAGCATCCCACTGGACAGGGGCTTTGCCCGGGCATCCGCATCCCATTGGACAGGGGCTTCGCCCGGGCATCTGTATCCCATCGGACAGGGGCTTCACCCAGCGGTTTGCTAACGGGCTGTGTCCTAAGGCACGGCAAACACCAAGGGGGTCAGCCCCGGCATGGGGCGCGCAAGCCTTCAGGGCCTGGCACCCAGGAACACTTATCAGCGATTTTGATAGTGCCGGGGAACCGCTCTGGAGTAGCGGGTTACATCCTGATAATGCCTGTGAGGGACGGCTTGTGAGAGACCAAAGTGGCCCCAAGGTAACACAATGGATGTGGCCATCATGCAGCAAGCAGTAACAGACGGAGGGAAGAAATGGTAAAGAACAAGTATTTGGTACCATCAACCTGAAAGCAAGGAACTCTTAGCTTTTAAATGACATTTAACAACAACAGTCCCGCAAAAGGCTGTTTTAAGCCTGTTCCAGTAGCTGTTATCTAAGGATGTACTTGTGCACGTCAGGAAGAAGGCAGCCAGCCTTGCAGTTGAAGAAGGACTGTTCTGTGATGCCAGGAACTTTTGTATTAATACACGTTCCCAAAATAGACTGTGACACAATAGAAAATACCAGCTCTAAGAGACTGTTCTGTACACGTGATGAAAAATTACGTTAGTCTATAAAATATGTAATGTTCATAACACCCTACAACCCCCATTGCCCAGTCCTCCTTCAACAAGCGTGAAATCCTGCATCCTTAACCTTACAAAACTCACTGGCTCCAGACTGCCCTCATTTCACGGGGCACAAGGCTTCGGGCAGCTGTTTTGCCAGCCAGGAGAATACAGTGCATGCCCCAGACAAGCCTCCAGCCACAGCGTGCACACCAGCCAGCTGGGATGCCTTGTGCACTCCCTAAGTGGTAAATCATGCTGCTGTAGAGCCGACGCAGATGTACTTTCCATTTGGAAAGTAGATCCTTTTTCCTGGTGCACGAGAGAGAATTAACCTGGAGAGCTCTTATGCTCCCCTCTGCTCCTGCACACCCACTGCTAAGGCAGGACCTAGTCTGCCTGACTCTACTTCGCAGGTAGCAATTCAACTTTGCTGAGATCTTTAGTTCTCATCAATAACTAGGAGGATGGGTGGAAAGAGGAGTCTCACCTCATAAAACCTAGCATTAAGAATAAAACAAGACTGAAGCTGAAAATTACATTTCCTAAGACCTTCTAAAAGTTCCTAAGAACATTTGAAGACTTTTTCAATCCCAGCAGGTGATTGATTGCAGTGCTATGAAGGTTTCAAGCAATGTCATTTACTTTCTCACACTGGAAATGCAAGGTCTTTCTTACCGGCATCTCGACTCGCGGCAGATCTGAGCTTTGGCATTCCGGCTTGAAAAAGGCCTCCAAGGCCAGGTGGTCCACCACCACCGAAGCTGCCACCACCACCGCCGCCACCTCCTCCAAAGCCACCACCGCCACCTCCAGCAGGTCCTTTGGGTTCTGTTGGGAAAAAAATGCTCCACGTTAGTGTCCTGCTTTGAGGTGTCCTACACTTGTTGCCGTGGCAACCAGGGTCACACCTGTGGACAGGTGAGGTGACCCAAACCGACCAATCGGGTGTTCCATCCCATCCACCATGCTCAGTAGACAAACTGAGGGATCAAAGGGATCAGGTTGGCTCCTCTCCAAGGACTCCTCTTCTTCGGATCTTCTGCAGTGGGCACTTCTCCAAGGACTCTTTTCCAAGCGCTCTTCTTTGGGTCTTCTCCAGAGGCCTCTTCTTCAATGGCTTGGCTTCCTCAATGGCCCTCTTTCTTCTATGACTGACGTCTGAGGAGGACCCTGTCAGCTCATCTGCCTTTTCATCCCGGTCAGTGTGTTTCAGTTCCCATTCATTACTGAGCCCAGTCTGGAACTTTCACAGTGCCTACCAGCGCCTTCCTAGGAACTTGATCCTAGGTTTTGTATATATTTATTTATATTGTATCTGTTTCATTATATCCTTCTTTATATTATTATTAATTTTTCATTAGTTTAGTTTTTTCCTAAACTCCCAAATCTCTATCTCTCTTCTTCCTCTCCTTAGAGTGAGAGGTGGGGGAGAGCATCTGTCATCTCGTCATTGGCCAACCCGGCCCAAACCACGACAGGTAGAGAAGCGAGACTGATCCTGCAAAGCAATCTCTTTCATTAGAGCAATGCTTGCAGCTGGGGACAAATGGACAAGCTTTCAAAACACACCGGTCCTTGTCCAGGTTGGATCATCGCAGCTACCATCACCACCACTATTGCACCATGGAAGCGGTGGTGCAATAAACGCAGTCACTGTTTTATTAAGCCATCACTTTCTTTTAGTCTGCTCTGGACTGGAAAGTAGAGAAACAGCCACTATGGAGAATTTGGAGCAGCACAGATGGGAGGGACCTCTGAGAATATCATGTTGTCTTTGTTAGCATCTTTGTAGCTGCTTCCCATTTCTTCATACCTTTGCTCTCTTATCCTTCCCCTCCACGTCTCCATAAGCAAACTGAGAGACGAGGCAATCCCATGGAAAATGAGGAAGGAAGGAAGGAGGAAGCCAGAGGGGTCACCTCTTGGAGGCGGCTCTCGTGATTGCTTCTGGGAATGCACAGAACTCTGTCACTATTGATGATGCTGCAACTTATCTACTTATTTAAACAAAGCCTAGTGGGGAAAGAGATTTCATGTCTGATTACTTTCCTATAGGTCCAGAAATGCAGTGACAGGATCATTAGCTGCTAATTTTTCCACTAGGCAGGAATTACTTTATCGGCCCCCCTTCCCTTCCTCTCCCATTTCTCTCTACTGTCAATATTTCTGCTGTGACAACACTGAGATGCTAAAAGTAAAATGAAAGTGTTTCCACAACTACAAATACAGGGACGAGCCCTGTTCAGAGCATCACTGTAAAATGAGCAGGTTGGGATATCTGTGGAGATCAGCTCTCGGATGATGGGCTCCCTGGCTGAGGATCAGCTGCTTTATTTCTTGGCATCTCGATTTCCACAACTTTGGGTGGGTAAAAACTTCACTGACTTCAAAGTAATTAAAACCTGTGGATGAAAAGCACTTCTAATAATCCCACCCAGAAAAAAGAAGGAAGAATGTGTTAACAGGGGAATGTTTCACCTCATCCTCCTCTTTTCTTAAGCATGTTAGCTCAGTTCAGCTCTGACTCATGTAGGGTGTGAACCTCCAGAGAAATGCTACTATGGTTTAGTCTTTCGTCATGATTTGTTAATTCATGTAAAACAAGATAATAGGATACACCATTTTAATCTTACCTTTA
Source organism: Stercorarius parasiticus (assembly GCA_013396915.1). Lineage (NCBI taxonomy): Eukaryota > Metazoa > Chordata > Aves > Charadriiformes > Stercorariidae > Stercorarius > Stercorarius parasiticus. The sequence goes on from VWZL01002757.1 coordinate 96,271, forward strand.
CTCCCCCTTTAATCCCCTTAATGCTTTTTTCTCCAGCTCATTCCAATAGCTAGAACATGTAACTTTGCTTTCAGAGATAAAAATCAAGGTTTTAAAAACAAAGCACCTGGCTGACTGTGGGACTGTATCAATTGTTTCGATTGTTCTTATTTGACCACACTCCTTTGGGCATTTCCTTCTTTCCTCATCATCTTCCTATCACAGTCTAGCCTTTAATTGCATGGCCAGCCCTGGACTGAGTTGTATCACATTTGCTAATCAGTCTGTAGAAGCATCCTCTCTCTCTAGGCAATAAACGCTGTTCCTCCGATGCAGCAGACCCTTATTCCTCGCTCTTGTCCTGTTTCTGTTCTGTCTTCCCAGTACTTTTGCTACAGGGGCTTTTCCAGCCTCCTCTCAGCACCTGCCGAGATGCAGAGCGAGATGCAGCAGCAGCGCAGCTGGAGGGAGACCTTGTCTCCAGTCAGGTAAGTGGAGCTGCTGCCTTGTGCCAGAGCACCGCCGGGGCAGGCTGAGCAAGAGGCTCAGCCAAAAAGATAACACACCTGAGTTACTCCAGGAGTGGCACAACTGCGTGCAGCAGAGTGACACCCAGGTGGGGCTGTGGCTCCTGGCTCTGGTTTTGCTTTAAGTGGTACTGGGGCCACTCACAAGCCAACGGTGTCGTGCCAGGGGTGCCTTTATTTTTATACCGTTTCTGCAAAAGTAGAGTCTGAAATTCCACTTTATTCTCTGTGCTCTCCTCGGTGCCGACGGGGATTTTGTTTGCCTCATCTGCTGCAGCTCCTCAGCAGAGCTCCTGGTAGCGTTTGCACAGTTTTCTGATTTCAGCAAACGAGAAAATGAACTGCTTTATGAGAGTAAGCAAACAAATTAACACTCACGTTTCATAAGCTTGATTTCTGAGCTGACTTAACCCACGGTGAACAGAATAATTTACTTTTATGCATGCCAACTTCTGGCGTTTTATTTTACCTATTTCTCTCAGTTCATCTGATGATATGTAAAGTAATTTTCTGCATTCAGATATGTAGAACCATTCAAACATACAGCAACTCCAACACGCAGAATCATACTTACTGTCTAGAATTGGAGCACTCCTGTCATTAGTAACAGTCTTCTTTAGCTTTTTTCCTTTGGTAATATCAGATAACAGAGCATTTCGCCCTGCTTGTTCTGACCTGCTTAGGGACGGCTTTTCAGTATTTGCCTGCAAAATAAAATTAAAAATGAGGAGGCAAAAATAGACCTCAACTTCTAGCTACAAAGTTCTGCTCAAATATGGTAGTTACTTGAGACCTCAATTTCTGTTTTAACAGCACCGGAGTGGGTAGCATGCCACGTCTGGTTTTGTGAATTATGTTATAGGTAGCCAGCCTTGTTACTGACTCCAGGCCCCAAACGCCGCTGATATTTTAACCCACACTATTGGCTGGAAACAGAACACTTTTATGTGAATTCACATTTTTTTAACTCACGATTTAGAGTCTCTGATTTTTTTTAAAGCCAAGGCACGTATGTGGCAAAATGGCATTTTTGGAGACGGAACAAGAACAGACTCCGCACATAATTTGATGACACAAAAAGGTGGACATTCTTGAAAGTTGTAGTGAAAACTCCTAATATGCAAATTCTGGATAAATCAGAAGAAAGATGGAACTTTATCTACTACTTTAGTTTTGATAGAACTACTTTAAAACGGCAATCACCACTTCAACAATATAGACCTTTTCAAATAGACCCAATAAAACCTTCAGATGCAAGAGGTTTGTCTCAGTGGTCCTCTCTTTTGAGTTTATGTTTTGGTGACACAGTTTTTCAAGGAAGAACCAAAAAAAAAATCCAACATACACATATATGCATACACGCACATATGTATATATGGTTATTTCTTCTAGGAAATGGTGGTTCGTGAAAAAGCTTTCTAACTTATCAGATCAGTGTTATGGAAGTTTCCTGAAAGGTGGTGAGACTTGCCATGGAGGCACCAAGCACTGAGTCCGTATCTTGCTTGTGGTGGAAAATGAGGGAAAGACTCTTCAGTGGCACAGCCCAACAAATCTGTGTAACCAGCTAGGGTTTTTCTATTAAAATACCCTGAGTATTTTACAACGGCATTTCAAGAAGCCTTTTCTTTCTTGTCAGTGAGGTGTCTGACTGTCAGAGGGCAAACACAACCCAATCACAGAATCACAGCTTAGAATCACAGAATCATTGAATCATAGAATCTTCATGGTTGGAAAGGACCTTTGAGGTCATCGAGTCCAACCATACAAACACAAAAAAACCCCCTACAATCTCCGTCACTAGAGCATGCCCTGAAGTGCCAAATCTACACGTTCCTTAAATACCTCTAGGGATGGTGACTCAACCACCTCCCTGGGCAGGCTGTTCCAGTGCCTGACCACTCTTTCAGTAAAGTCATTCTTCCTAATATCTAATCTAAACCTCCCCTGCCGCAGCTTCAGACCATTTCCTCTGGTCCTGTCATTATTCACCTGGGAGAAGAGGCCAACACCCACCTCTCTGCAACCTCCTTTCAGGTAGTTGTAGAGGGCAATGAGGTCTCCCCTCAGCCTCCTCTTCTCCAAACTAAACATGCCCAGCTCCCTCAGCCTCTCCTCATACGGCTTGGTCTCCAGACCCCTCACCAGCTTGGTGGCTCTCCTCTGGACCCCCTCCAGCACTTCAATGTCCCTCCTGTACAGAGGGGCCCAGAACCGAACACAGTACTCGAGGTGAGGCCTCACCGCTGCAGAGTACAGAGGCACGATCGCTTCCCTACTCCTGCTGGCCACGCTATTCCTTAGGCTGCCGTAAGTCAAGTTCGACGTAGTCTCACCCACCATGCTGTGCCAGCAGCGGATCCTCTGCTCTGATACCACAGGCTGGCTGAGGGAGCTGTGCTGGCGAAGAACTATCCTTACTGAATTTAAACAATAGGATTGATTTTTTTCCATCTTGGATCACGTAAGTACTAGAATAGAACGTGGGAGAAGGTGGGAGTATGTGGCTGGAGAAAGGCAAGGGGAGAGCAAGACTTCAATTCCTCTGACTTAGACAAGCTGCTGAGGAGCTGCGCCTCTCCACCCAGGATCCCTACACCAGATCAAACCACCAGTGTGGGAGGAAGAGGAGAATGGAGAGTCAATGTGGCTAGTGACATCCATATGGGCACTGGAAGGGAGTAGAAGTGATGGTCCCTCCTGTAGGATCAATCATCAACCATAAAAAAAATTTTGGAGAGCTTTCCTCAAATATCAAGCATACGCTCATCCACACCTCAGTGCCTCTGGACATCCCATTCAATGTGATAAGCAGGAACAGAAGACAGTGTAAATGGTACATTTACATCCTGTAAAACTCACCAAGGCCAGTGTTGGGGGTGGCGGGGGAGCTGGAGGGGGAGGCACGGGCATGGTGGAAGACTGAACTCCGTCCGGTCTTGCTAAGAAACCTGCACAGCAAAACAGAGAAACGCACAAGGCCTAGAGATTAATAAATCTTAATAAATAAATTTCTACTCAGATAAAAAACATCCTTGCAGCTAACAGGTTTATCTGCTACATTTTCTAAATCTAAATAATGTGTAAAAAGCAATTCATGTTTCATTGCATCCTTAAACGGAGGCTCCCTACATTGCCATACAAACTCATGGACATACATATCCAGTTTTGCACGGATCCCCATTGCCATACAAACTCACGGACACACACATCCAGTTTTGCACACATACACAACCCATGCATTGCTATGGCAATGCCCCAAAATACAATAACAAAACTGAACTCTGTTCAATCCACCAATCTTGTTCCAGCTTCAGGATAATCCCGTAGCTATACCATCAACCCTTACTTGAAGAAGGCATCGTCTCTTAAGGTCATACTCAGAAAGAGATGCTGACCTTTTAAAGCCCTTAAATTGCTGGAAGATTCCACCCCCCTCCACACACACACTGTTATGGGTAGGGTGGAACAGCAGAGCTCTAGGAAAGACTCGTGCTTCTTCCTTTCTCCCTGCTTGCTCTGAAGACTCTAAGCTCCGTCATCACCCCTGAATGCACCTTCCTCCTCCTCAGGAGCAGCACACACAGCGATGCTCTGCGCCCTTTCCCAGAGGAGGAAGAGCAGGCAGGTAGCCCGGCCTCTCAGCCACAGGCTGCTGCGGAGGGAAAAGCCTGGCTGCCAAAGCTCAGCCTTCCCGGAGCTTCCCTGCCGGAGACCAGGGCTTGTCCCCACCCCAAGCAGAACTTCCAACCTAGGGCAATCCTAGGAGGGTCACACCTGACACGTAGAACTTCACTGTAATGAAAAATATTAAATGAAAACAAAGAAAGGACAAGCATCGAGGAATTTTTTTCTTGGTCAACTCACAAGGGCTTTTTGTGGCATTTTGGCACACCGCTTGCTGGAGCTGTGCCTATCGGAGGCTCCCGGGCTTTTCTGACGGTGCTACGGCATTTCAGCATGTGCTCTGCTCTTGCCCATTCACCTGAGCCAGCTTTAGTAACAGGGATTTGCCACCATTTATCTAATGTTTGCACAAGGCAGGTAAACACAATGGGACTAGGAATGAGGGTTATCCGCCAGACAACCCCAGGCTGACGGCTGGGGTCCCCAGGGAAGTTATTTACAGAGAATACACAGCTCTTACTTTCTGAAGTCACTTAACTGTCTTTGATAAAGCCAAGGAGAACTGTAATAGCACAGCATCTGCCCAATCAACTTCAGTGCAGTACCCTTCACAGTTTAAATGAGCATTAGGAAAATGTTCGGAATGGAACAAAATGGCATTTGCAGTGAGGGTTCGAGGTGAGTCGCTACCTACAAAGTCCGTAGCGGCTCTGAGATGCTCCATGATATGTGTGGGAGAAGGAGAATGGTTAGAAGTACAGATTTACCTTGTCAGATGCTTGTGCTTCTAGAGGATTAGAATACAGCTATAAACCCACTCACACCAAAAAATTGCTGAGCTACCTTCCTCAGAAGAAAGCTTTGCTGAAATAAGACTTTAATGGATTTTGTCTAAAACCTTTAGGGAGGAAAGGGCTTGGAAAGGAGTCGGACACATCACCCCTAGCTCTGGCTGACTATCTAGAAAAAAACATGGAGTTCAAAGTGGCGTGAGGCACCGCCACCATCTCTAGTGTTTTGTTTGCAGCTTTTCTTCTTCTCCTGTGCTGCAGAAACTCTTTCTCTTTCCGGTTACTGCGAAAGAGCAAGCGGAGCAGGGGGGAAGCTGGCGGATGGACAGACTGACTGACAAAGAGGAAACTGTGAAGCCCAGCCTACGCAGCGCTGCGCGCACACACAGGCGTTCGCAAAGCCCTGCAAACGGACCGGGGTGCTCTCGTCCGTCCTCTGGTGCGTTCCTGCGCATCTTACGGCATCTCCTGAGCGGCACCAGCTTCGCGTTCAGAGGATCTGCTTGAATGTGGTTATATTCCCGTCTTCCGCATCTCTAGCTCTCAGTCGTTACATAAAACTCTGCACAAAACCTTATCCTCTCCCGATCTGCTTATCCTAAATGCAAAATTTGAAATCTGAAGCCTATTAAAAGCACCAAGACTAATGCTGCTTTGTTCTTCAGCTTCCTGTTTAAAAAAATAGTCAACAGGAAAATTATTTCTTACAGCAGACCACAACCATCCTGTTTCTTAACACAGTCTTTTCACAGCTGCAGTTGTCTCTAGCGTAACTGTGCCATTTCACTGAGCTTTTAACTCCTTCAGCTGATTAAAAAGCGAAATTCTGCTCTCTGCGCTGCTTTGATAAGAGGCCAAAGCAGTCTGGATAACGCGCCGCAAGTCTCCTCGGCGCTCTATGTGCCATGGGAAAGTTTCTGGAGCAGGCAGAATATAGTTTGGTTTAATATCAGACTTTTAAATGAATTCCTTAAGGCAGCTCAGACCTGAATGCAGCCAGTGAGCCAGCTGGTCCTCAAAGAGCTTTCTTTAAAAAGCTGTATTTTCACGAATGCCGTAACCTGTCTACCTCCTTGTAAATTAAACCATTGCTTTCTGCACACTTGTGCTGCTCCATTCTACTTATTTTTTTCTTTCCTTTTAACTGGGTTGTTTTAGATCAGCTTCGCAAGGAATTGGTGGGGACAGAGGGGAAGCGAGGTAACGCTCAAAGCTCGACTTCTCTAGGGGGAAGCCACTCACTACCCAGGGACATATCCAGCCTCTCCAAAATCCTCCCTGCACACATTACTTGCAAGGAGGTAAGAAGGAGAAAGGCACGGGGTGCCCACTCTTTCCCTATCCCATCTTCCAGAGGGATAACATCCTCTGATGTACCTGCAGTCACCAGCTGCACACTACCTCTTCTGGTACCCAAGGGCTTTCTCAACAGGACAGGAGTGGAAATGAGGTACACAGCTGCACAGAATCACAGAATGGCAGGGGTCGGAAGGGACCTCTGGAGATCATCCAGTCCAACCCCCTGCCAGAGCTGGGTCACCCAGAGCAGGTGGCACAGGAACACGTCCAGGCGGGTTTGGAATGTCTCCAGAGACGGAGACTCCACCACCTCTCTGGGCAGCCTGTGCCAGGGCTCTGCCACCCTCACAGGAAAGAAGTTCCTCCTCATGTT
>VWZL01002757.1:103048-137413 GCA_013396915.1 Stercorarius parasiticus
CTATAAGGTCTCCCTAGAGCCTTCTCTTCTCCAGGCTGAACAACCCCAACTCTCTCAGCCTGTCTTCAGGTGCTCCATCCCTCTCATCATCTTCGTGGCCTCCTCTGGACCTGCTCCAACAGGTCCATGTCCTTGTTGTGCTGAGGGTTCCAGAGCTGGACACAGCACTCCAGGCAGGGTCTCACGAGAGCAGAGTAGAGGGGCAGAATCACCTCTCTGGATCTGCTGTCCACGCTTTTTTTGATGCCGCCCAGAATGCAATTGGCCTTCTGGGCTGTAAGCACACATTGTTCGCTCATGTCCAGCTTTTCATCCACGAGTACCCCCAAGTCCTTTTCCACAGGGCTGCTCTCTATCACATCATCCCCCAGCCTGTATTGACAGCGAAGGTTGTCCCGACCCAAGTGTAGGACCTTGCACTTGGCTGTGTTGAACTTCATAAGGTTTGCTCGGACCCACCCCTCTAGCTCGTCCAGGTCCCTCTGGATGACATCCCGTCCCTCTGGCACATCAACCGCACCACTCAGCTTAAGTGTCGTTGGCAAACTTGCTGAGGGTGCACTTGATCCCACTGTCTATGTCATTGATGAAGATGTTGAACAGCACTAAAAAGACCCAAATCCCTCAGCCTTTCTTCGTAAGAGAGGTGTTCCAGTCCCCTAATCATCTTGGTAGCCATCACACTGGTGAGCTTAGCATTTAGGTACTGCTGAACAAGCCCTGTAGCCCCAGGGCAGTTACCAGGAGGGTCTGGAAAATGGTGTTTTGGAAGCACAGGACAAGCTTCTGCAACAGGCCGATCTCAGGCAGAACTGGCTCGCAGTCTAATGCGAGCATCCTGCAGAGTTGTTTACTCACGATATTCTAGAGCACACATCTCCCTCAGGAGCCATCAGAAAAGAGATCCTACGGCATGACTCAGAAACCTGTGCGCCCACACACAAAAGTATAACGCATACACTTACAGAGCCAGTGAAACCCTCCAGTTTGTCAACTTTTAGCTTAAAATGTAAGTTACAGCACTGCTTCACTCTTACTTTTGTCACACACTGACTCTGCTCCCGCTGCTGAGAATTTCTGAAACTTAAGCTGAAACTTTGCAGCAAGAAATGGCACCTCTGTCTTTGAAGCTCTAACTCACCCTGCCGTTCGGTTGTTTGATTTTGTACAGTCTATTTCTTTGTCTGACTTTTTGTAAGGGGGGAAAAAAAAAAAGAAAAAAAAAAGGCGTGCTCTGGATTTTTAGATTTGATCGCTATAAACCTGCAGGCAGAATAATAACGTAGTGAAGAGACCCAGCGTGGTGCTGGGGCTGACCCTTGGGATGAGCAGCACCTCTCGGGCTGCAGCAGCAGCGCAGTTGAGTCAGCACAACGCCGAACCTGAATTCTGCCGCTGCTCCGTTCCTCACGAATTCACAGGATCACCATTTTGCGCATAGAGATGTCCTGAGATGTTACGTGTAACTCTGCAAGTAGAGGGAAGCTCTGCTTACTGTCTTACACTTCATCAATGGACGCAGTTTGTTATTTGCTCTTGGCCAGTGGGGAAGAGTTGGATTTAAGAAACGGACATTATGTTCAGTTGCTAACAGCTGACACTGTAAAATATCTGAAATAGTAACCGATCCACCCAGTAGCCAGGGGGGCCAGCAGGTTGAGGGAGGTGATTCTGCCCCTCTACTCTGGTGAGACCCCACCTGCAGTACTGCGTCCAGCTCTGGAGTCCTCAACACAAGAAGGACATGGACCTACTGGAACAGGTCCAGCAGAGGGCCACGAAGATCATCAGAGGGCTGGAGCATCTCTGCTATGAGGACAGGCTGAGAGAGTTGGGGTTGTTCAGCCTGGAGAAGAGAAGGCTCCAGGGAGACCTTATAACGGCCTTCCAGTGCCTGAGGGGGGCCTACAGGAAAGCTGGGGAGGGACTCTTTATCAGGGAGTGTAATGATAGGACACAGGGTACCGGCTTCAAACTGAAAGAGCGTAGATTTAGATTGGATATCAGGAAGAAATTCTTTCCTGTGAGGGTGGTGAGGCACTGGAACAGGCTGCCCAGAGCAGCTGTGGATGCCCCATCCCTGCAGACATTCAAGGCCAGGCTTGATGGGGCTTTGAGCAGCCTGGTCTAGTGGGAGGTGTCCCTGCCCAGGGCAGGGGGGTTGGAACTCGGTGATCTTCCAGGTCCCTTTCAACCCAAACCATTCTGTGATTCAGTAATAAATGTTACCTATCAAATCTGTTAACAACCAAGTTGCTTATAACACTCGGTGCTGCGGGATATTGAAAAGGAGCCAACGCCAAAGGACCGAGGCTGAAGGCACAGTGGTATTTTGAAACCCAGGACACATGTCCTTGCAAAATTTACCCTACTGCTGAGGAGAAAAAAAAAAAATAATCAAAAAATCACAGCTGTTAAGCAGCTATATGGAAACATTACATCTAGCTGAGCATGGGTGGTGTGGCAGAAAGGGTTACGGTAATGAACCTGCACATGCACACCACAGCGCTGGCCCTGGAGCCCCCAGCACAAAGCCCAGCGTTGTCGGCGAGAGAGAAGGATTTCCACAGCTGGCAGCAGCGGCGGCAGCTGCTCTCCCGCTGTGGGGTGGGCGCCAGCAGCGCTGTGCACGCCGACGGTTCCTCCGGGGGTCCATCGCCGGGAGACGGCACCCCACCGCAGTCCTCACCCTCGCTCTGCACCCCCTTCAGCTACAGCACACCCCCTCCCAGTGCCGGGGCGGCCACCCTGCAGACCACCCCCCCCACCTTCTCGAGAGCATCTGCTGCCTTTTCACAACGCTGGCCCAGCCGTTAGCAAACCAGGCGCCCACCTCATCCCAGGTAAATCATATCATCGCATAAGGAAGCTCTGATTTTTGCAAGCTAGCAGTCGCTATCAGAAACAGTATTAAAATACTATTATATGCAACACATTGTGATAAAAACTGATTTCATTCAAACCCTGAAGTATAAGAGACAGTATATGACGCGTTCTGCAAAGAGCCCCTTGCGCCGTGAAGTAATCCCTAAAGAGCAATAAGCAAAAGTGGCACTAAATTGAACTCGCTGAAGTGCAAACTCTGGTCATTTCAGATTTAATTTTGTCCTGCAGAAATCATTTCAAGAACGTTACGAATGCTGAAAAGAAAAGTTTGCACCCAGTCAGCCATTTTGAGCTGCTTGGAGGCGCCCCCTCTTCAACACATTGAGTCAGAGGCAGACAGACAGCTCGCTGCGGTTAATCATTTCCTGCATGATTAATTTCCAAGCAAAAAAAGAGGAAGGAACAAACAACTGCAGAAATAAAATAGAAGTGATAGAACTCAAGGGGGAGGGGGGGAAAAAACCCCACCCTAAAGTTGCCAATTAAAATGCTGATTGGCCCTCTATGCAAAAGGCCCTAACTTCCACACCGATATTGATTTAGTTTTTTTTCAAAATGCATTACTTCCTGCTAATGAAAGAAAGGAAAATTTTAAAAATCTGAATTTGAGGAAACTGGGCTGGGTTACCAAGCACTTTAGTGAGGTCGCTCTCAAAACAAAAAAGGGCAACTAACTACTATAAACACATTACAAAGTAGTTGGAAAACAATTTAAAATCAGTTTCATACAGATATTTTTCCATGAACTGTTTTTTAATGGGGTACAGAACTATCAAACCATTTTGATAATAAAAAAAAGTTACTGTGTTTTCTTATGAAATTTGTTTGAGTCCCCCTGCTCCCACTTCCCTTGGTGGACACGAGTCATTAGCAAGTCTACACGTCCCAGGTTCCTCCACCGTATATTCCAAAGGCCGGAGGGGCTGCGGGAGCGCGGCAAGGTGTGAATGAGAGCTTTAGAGGATGCTGAAGTCACTCCTCCCATGCAACAAACACCATGCCAGTAAATCCCATCTGAAAAATACCTGATGTTTTTCCTCTTCTCTTTTGATTAAAGTTTCTAAAAACGTAGAAAACTATAAATAAATATGTAGATGGATGCTTTTAAACCCCCAAAGAATTCAACGAGGACACCAAACTCAACCCAGCGCAGCGTGAAGCTGCCCGAATATACTGAAGAGGGATTCCCCTACAGGGTGAAGAAAGAACATTTAGGAGACTCGGGCCTCAGTCACTCACCCAGAGGAGGCCAAAGCCTCCGACAGGCGCTAAAGTAACCCAAAGCAAGATCTACCTGAGACACCACAGGACTGCTGTGTAACTGCTCTATACTCAGCACTCCTCCTAACTGGGATAAACCTTCCAAATTCCAGGAGCAGGAAAGGGACATTAAAATGCTACTCGCAGTATTTTTGGGTCATTTTACATCAGTGACTGGTCTTTTAAGGATGGCTTCTGGCTGAAACAACACTCCTTTTGGTGCAGGGATTTCAAGGCTGTGTGGCCTGAGAAAGGACATTATAAGGGCGTGAGAATGCAAATTGTCCTGTCCCGTCCCGAGGAAGTTGTGGTAGCAAAAGGAGGCACTAACGTTTCACCCTTAAAACCACTTGCAGAGAACTGGACAGCCAGAAGAGAGACCAACAGAGGAGAAGTTACTTTGGATGCGTGAGACCCAGGGAAATTCTGGGGACCTGCTGCTGCCAGAGAGAGGAAGCCAACTTTATTTGGGACTTTTTGCATTTCAAAGAAACTCTCCACAATACCTGAAATGAGTGATATGACTTTCCACCCAGACTGAAAAACAGTCCACCCCCTAAACAAAATGCCAGGGCAGAGAAAGTGGCCGGTACCAGCGATGCCAAAGAGCTCTTGCCCGAACCCCAAGTCAGAGCGTTCTTTCTCTTTCCACAAGTGGCCCTCAGAGAGGTGACAGACGATAGGCTTCATTCATGGGCACACGGGTAAAGCGGATGAGGTCTATGTCGCCCAAAAATAGGACTTAGCCCAACCTGAATGACACAGAGGGGCTGGCAATAACAGGAAGATCTGCCACGGGGAACCGCACCTTCACAAACTCGACAGTGACCAACTTGGGGGACGCCAAGTCAGGTGCCAAAAAGAAGAGGAGGGGAAAGCAAGAGCCTGGAGGTCTCTGGCAGGAGTGCACGGGGCAGTTCTTGGGGAAGAAACGCATGTCAAGCCAGTATCGCGGTGAGCATTTTTTCAGCCCTACTTGGCTGCAGAAGGATAATATATTTTTTGTTTCGTTTTGTTTTAGACATAACCTTTTCAATAAATCGCAGAGTTCTAATCTTTTACCTCTTACAGCAGCGTAACTGAGCTATGTGAAAGGTGCAGGAGGGGCTAATGAGGAGCAGTAAGATAAATAACCGCAACAGCAAACAAAGCACAAGACTAGTTCGAAAAAAAATAGGAGAGGATGCTGGGAGGTGCTTTCACACTTCCGTGTGTGTTACCCCAGGCACCCGCACCCTGCCAACCCTTCAGCATCTCCATCTTCCTCCACTCCTCATGCTCACCTCCCTGTGATGCTGCTGCTCACACTGGGCAATCCCCTAGAGTCTTAAAACCCCCTAAACGTTTTCGATCTACTTCTTACCATCACAGGAAAACAGTAATAAAGCAGGTTACGGTAACAAAGTCTGTGACAAGTGAACTATCAAGACCACTGAGCCAGCGCACGACCGCGGGGCACCAACAGCAGTAACGGCCCAAGGCACTCCTGGTCCACGGCAAGTTGCATCCAGCAAACCTCATCTGTCAAAGGCAACCAAGAGTTATATGGCGTAAGTCCAGCGGTGCTGCATCCATGGAAAATTACAGCTAAGAAACAGGCTGCTGTGGTGTCAGAATGTTGTTTTAATCCAAGTATTTTTAAAAAAAGTATTTTTTCTTTTCAGTGACATATTTTTCAAGATATGCAGAGGATCACAGGCAATGGCTAGCTTTGGAGGACTGCCCCCAGTCACCAATATAGTCACTATTTGGAAGAAACAGCAAAGCTTTTGGTCAGTTAAGTGTTTGGATGTTGGCTTGAGAAAAGCTGATAATGTAAGAGCAAATACAGTATAGTGGAAAGTATCTCTCTGACTCACCAAAACCAGAAATTGCTTCCATCCAGTCTATGCTCCTATCATTTCTTTCAGCCAGTGCTTTCAGAGGAGACGTACAGAAATATTCCTGTCTGCTCAGACTCCCCGAGTCGGCTCGCCATCCCCGCCGCGGCCACCCTGCCTGGGGAGCAGGACCTCAGCCCCGCAAACGGCGCTGGCAGCGAAGCCCCGGCACGGCGGGAGGGAACGTTTTAAAACAAGCACGTGTATGTCACTCCTCAGCAGGAGGTTGGGGCCAAACGCAGCAGAGAAATCTACAGTTCCTAGGCTATATCCCAGCCCTCAGAGCGGGAAGACTGGTGAGGGGTCCGGAGAATAAGTTTTATGTGGAGTGACTGAGGGAGCTGGGGGTGTTCAGCCTGGAGACAAGGAGGCTGAGGGGAGACCTTCTCGCTCTCTACAACTGCCTGAAAGGAGGGGGTAGCCAGGTGGGGGTCGGTCTCTTCTCCCAAGGAACAGGCGACAGGACAAGAGGAAATGGCATCAAGTTGTGCCAGGGGAGGTTTAGACTGGATACTTGGAAAAATTTTTACACCGAAAGGGTTATTAAGCATTGGAACAGGCTGCCCGGGGAAGCGGTTGAGGCACCATCCCTGGAGGTATTTAAAAGACGGGTAGACATAGTGCCTAGAGATATGGCTTAGTGATGGTTTTTGTCAGAGTTGGTTTGATGGTTGGACTGGATGATCTGAAAGGTCCCTTCCCACCTAGGCGGTTCTATGATTCTAAGACACAACTTGAGACATTGCAACCTCCTACAGCTCCCTCCCCACTCCCGCCTCCCTGCCAAAAAACGAAAAGCCCTTCCCCCAGCCCCTCCACAAGGAACAGCCCTATAACAAACAGCTTCACCCGCTCTCCCAGGCAGAAGCGATGGTTCAGGACTGACCTGTTTGTGCCTGAGCTCTTCCTTCAGCTGTCCAGAGCACAGCTGCCTGCCATAATCACCCACCATCCAAGGCCGCCTTCAGTCAACCCGAATGTTTGAAAGGACACACATGGCTGTGTTATCCTGGGCACGCTGCCCAACGCAGCCAACGAGGGATTCACCCAGGCTGGAGGCGACCTCAGTGTGCAGCCCTAAAGAAAGAGACCCTTGTTACGGTGTAGGCTGTAGGGACAACCCCTCCACACAGGGACAACACGCCTAGGGCAACAAGGACCTTTTGTCTAAAACCATCTTATTCTCTCGCCTGTTCCTCCTTGCGAACATTTTGTGTTCACAAAATACTGTTCCTAATACATAGCCCAAGAGCTTCTCTCCGATGGGGCTGCTTTTTCCAATCTCTCATTATTGCAGAGGTGACCACGCAGTGTCATGTGGCTGTGCAGCAGCATGTGCTTCACTGCACAGCTTTCTCCCCTAAACTTGAGCCGCCTTAAGCTGTAGGAGCTGTTGGTAGGGTGAACAGGCTAGCTCAGACATTAAGGATTTCTGAGTATCACCTCCAGCTTATTCAGTCCTAAAGCAGAACAAAAAAGCATTGCGTTAAGCTGGAAGGAATCCTGAAGAATGGGGCATTTTCCACCAGCTTGTCCTCGCAGCACAGTGGGGCTCAGCTCCCCGAGGGGACAGGGCCATGGGTGGCCTGAGGGTGGCAGGCAGCCTGCGCAGAGGCCGGCGGAGGGCAGGGAGGGATATTTCCCCACACCTGGTGACCCAGGGGTGGAAAAGCATGGGCTGGCCCTCGGAGCCCCTGGCTTGTTACCATGGGAAAATAACTTTTGTTCACGTTAGCGTCCCCGCCTTTTGCCTTTCCACCTATTGCTCCAATTTATTTATTTTTTTTTTCTTTTTAGGATGTTACAGGTCTGACCACTTGTTTGCTTTGTGTAGCAAGAAACAATTTCTGCCATTTGAACCAGATCGACAGAAGCCTGGAGGATTTTTTTTTTTTCCCCTTCTCTCCACTGTTTCATGGCATAACAGGCCAAAAAGTATCAGAAATTAGTCTGAATGGGGTTTTTGCTGGACACTTGAGCTGTTGCAACTTTCGGCCAGCATGGAAAGAAGTTATAGGAACCAAATTTGGTGACCGAGCCCTGGGATTTTGCTGGTGGACTTCTGCCGACCCCCTGGCACGCTGTATGTCCCCTTCACAGCAGCGGTTATAAGGAAAGGGGCTTCTCTCTGCAAAACCTGAGGCTGGCATGAAAAGAGCCTGTCTGGAGCCAGAGGTTACATGGTGGGAGCTCTGGGACACCCCACACTGCACCCTCTCCTCGCCCAGGGCACTAATAACGTTGTGACCTGCGGAACGCCACTGCTGAAGCTGTCTTCATTCACCTTTCTCTTCTGACCAACAGGACGACATGAAGCTGCAGTCGAAAGCATTTCACCATAATGAAGGCATACAGAAAAGGATCAAGGATCTCGCACGCTGCCAGATTATTTTACTTCTCAGTAGGCGTAGGTTTAGAATTCAATTGGCCCCAGCGTTCAAATAGGCTTTTTTAACATAAAGTGTTTCCTTCATCACAATCAACGAAACTAAACGCGCAGTGAACTGTGACTGGTCTACTAAAGCCAGCATTTATAAAATAATATTAAAATAGCAACTACCTCTAAAGGGGAAATCTGAGGCATATAAGGGCCAGACATGTGGAATGAATTTAGAACGCCGTTTTCCAATCCCTCTCTCTTGTAAATATTGCAATATTCCTACAAGAATGTTGAAAAACTACAGCGCACAGAGATTAGGTCAGATTTCACATCAAAAGCCCAAACAAAAAGTTAAGTGGCCTGGGCAGTCAGCGGGGAAAGAGCAACTACACAAGCAAAGAGTTTTTACAGCCCAGGTGTCGACATGAATTAGAAAGTAACTTGAATACCTGTCATTAGAGGAGCAATCAAAGACTGACCTGCCCAGAGTATGGGAAAAACAAAACAAAACCCAGCCCCAGAGCTGCGCAATGTACGGCAGCCCGCGCCGCCAAAGACAGTTCAGACAAACCAATACCACCTCAGCGCCAGGTTACTGTCAATAAAAGCCTCAGGTTCGGTGCAGCAAGCCCCATAAATCAGTTTTGCGAGAAACAGGCAACCCGGTCTGGTAGAGATTTTAATCAAAAAGAAAAAAAAAAATAATAAAAAAAATCCAAATTTCCATTCCGAAAGTTAATTTTGGATGATTTGAGGCTGCAAAGTGCCGAGACTCCAAACCTCCACTAAAATGGGTGGAGATGGAGAGTCTGACTTTACTCTCGGAGTTCGTGGAAAGGCTCAGGCCAGTTTTCAGCGGGAGCTGGAAGAGACCCATCGTACTTTATGACTTTGCTGAAAGTGTTTGAATTATTTGGGACGATCAGACTTAAAAATTAAGAAGAACTCCCTTGATGTTCTCTGCTCTGCAGGGATTTTTGCAGTAGATCAGGGTTAGTCATAAAACGAGATCATTTGTGAGGCACTGAATCAGATTTGCACAGAAGTAATGAATTTGAGGAGCGTCGCGGTCAGCAATCAAGGTTGGCGTTGGCTCCCACAACACCGTCTTTTGGATGCAGGACCACAGCCACAGTCGGCACAGAGGTGCCATCGCTTGCGTTCAGCGCTGCTGGCATCCTGCTTCATGAACTCAGGGAGAGCAACCGGCAAGATACACCGTCATCTGTCTCAAAGGACCACGACCTATTGAAAAACTCCCCGTAACTTTCCCTCTGTGCCCTGCTCACAGACCACAAACTGAATAGGAACTCACGTCAGACCTTACAAACCGACTAGATACTGAAGGAGGACTCATCCTGCACATGACTTGTATCCCCTGTGTTCGTAAACCTTCTCTGACCTCTGATGCAAAAAGCTATAAAATAGCATTTGATCTGCCACTTAAATGCTTATTTCAGTAACATGGCCAGGAAAAGTTCAGGTTTTTTGTAGACTCTGCTGGGCTGTTACAAAACAATTACACTTTTTAGAATTCACATTCCCAAAGGAATTAATGCAAGCTTGCAAATAAAGCAATGGAAAATTTTCAGCTTACTGAGGTGTAAATGAATAGACACAAAATATACCATTACTTTGCACACTTTAGAGTTTTTAGTTATGTACCAGGATTGGTATTTTATCACAGATCCTCTGCTGAGAATAGCTACAAAATGAAACTCCCTCTAGCATAATTTGTTTAATAACTAACTTAGAGTAAAAATGAATATTGCTTTCAAAGGCCGAAAACCCTGACGTAGGTGAAGCTGGGCAGCGCGCGCCGGGTTATCTGCACAGGCAGGGAGTTGGACGACAGAGCGTCCATTTGCACAAGCAATCAAAGCGACTCGCGGCATCCGTTCTTGCTCGCTTGGAAGGGAGCCTCTGCCCTCTGAGGTTTGGCCCGCTGCGTAGCTCATACTGCGTCTCAGAAAGCTTTCAGATGGGCTGCTATGGTTTCAGTAATTATTTTTAAAGGTTCTCGGCAATATAAAAACAAATCTGTGGAAGAGGTTTTAAAATCGGGATGGAAATAATAAAGTGGGGGGGAGGGGGGAAGAGGAGGCAAAAAGTAATCTGAAACAAACAGAGGGGGCTGCTTCAGCAAACAAACCCCTCCCCTCCCCAAACTCCAGGACTTCAATCGCCCCTTCTTCATGTCGGAGCCAACCTCAGCTCACCCCAGACTACTCAGATGCTGTGGCCAAAAAGGTGATCATCTTTTCAAAAAGGTCTACACAACTTCTGAAACTGCGTCCAAAGCAATACAAAAAAAAAAAAAAAAAAACCAAACCCAAGGTGAATTAAGGATAAGAGATTAATTTTAATCATAAATACCCTACCGTACGTATTTTGGTTTGAAATGGACTCGTTTAAAAACAACAAAGAAAAGCAACAGTGTTACTGAAAACACATTATTTCACATGTGAATTTACATGATCACCTAATATCCTGGCAGCACTGGCAAATGATGACTTTTCCTAATCCATATTAAAAACAAGTCCAAAATGTTATGTTCCTGCACCACCAGATTATTTGCCTGGTTGGAATCCAGCAAGAAACTTCTGCAACTTACTTCAGAGAAATAGACGGAGGAAGCAATACATCATTGCTATTAAAAATTGTCCAATAAGAAAACACAAAAAACTACCTTTGGAAGGCTTGTACAAAACTAACAGACCAGATAATCATTAAGTAAAGTAGATTGAAGGTTGCTATTTTCTCCGTATCGTTTGGTTCTTTGTATCATCTATAAAATCTACTAATCAGACCATCTTTTTCTCTATTTTAAAAAACATAGCTTTTCTAACATACCCGTATTAACTGTGTTGATCTAGCGCCTTTATTACTACAGGAAGAAAAGCTTTATTTTAAAAGTCGAATTTTTAAATAAGAGTAAAAGGTGTATCAGCTGATAGGAACCGCTCTAGTTTCACTCCAGATCTACAAAATCTTCTACCAGAGGAAGATATGGTCAAAAAGTAGCAACGTGAATCTGTGTGATAAGTGATGAGGGCTGCCAGTTGAAGCTCTAGGGCTAAAGCAGACTACCAGCAGGGAAGATGAAGAATTGTCCTTTCCTGCTGCGATACTGAACCACTGAATCCATCACATGCCTTATTCTGAGCTGGCAAGCACTTCCCCGCCTCAAGACCAGTTACCAGACAAAACAAACTGCTACCTAATGGAAATACGTATAGAAACCCTGCAGAGGATCTCCTGCTCTAGATTTGTTTTTTTGGGAAGAGCAGCTCCAGAGCAAATTAGTGGTTTGGTGACTGCCCTTGCTCCATTCACCTCCAAGCCAGGGGCCAACCGAATGGATGGGTGGAGGAGCAAAGGCAGGAGGGCGCTTGGAGACACCTTCCCTCTTTGGTCAGCCTGGAGATGAGCTCCAGATCATCCTCCTGAATCGAAAATATGTAAAAGAGGTGAAACCAGTGGTGTGGTGTTCAGAGAGGTCCCCGGGCAAGGAGCCTGATGGCCTGGTGGCTGCTATCTCAGGCTCCCATTCACAGCTGGAGCAGTGGAAGGACAGACCTGAAATTCTGCCTCCTCTGTTTGGATTTAGAATCATAGAATCACAGAATGGTTCGGGTTGGAAGGGACCGTAAAGATCATCTAGTTCCAACCCCCCTGCAGTAAGCAGGGACATCTTCAACTACATCAGGTTGCTCAGAGCCTCATCAAGCCTGGCCTTGAATGGCTCCAGGGATGGGGCCTCCACCACCTCTCTGGGCAACCTGAGCCAGTGTCTCACCACCCTCATTGTAAAGAACTTCATCCTAATGTCTAATCTAAACCCACCTGCTCTAGTTTAAAGCCATTGCCCCTCGGCCTATCGCTACATGCCCTTGCAAACAGCCCCTCCCCATCTCTCCTGTAGGACCCCTTTAGGTATTGGAAGGCCGCTATAAGGTCTCCCCGGAGCCTTCTCTTCTCCAGGCTGGACAACCCCAACTCTCCCAGCCTGTCATTTACTTTGGCTCTTTGTGAAGCAGTAAAAATCTAACCCATGGTGCACTGAATACCTCTCCATGTGTGACAGGAGAGACCTTAGCCTTCAGCATCTGAGTTTGCCTGCGTGCAAGTCACCCGCGACGCTCATGCGCTGTTCCTATCACTGACAATTTCCATTTGGTCCATTCCGGAAAACATCCTGAGTAATACAAGGATGAATTTTTCTGTTAAGTATTTCCAACGCTGGCTTTTGGCAAGAAAAAAAATGTCAAAAGTCACTTGGAAAAGAAAGGTACAGCTAAGAGATGTTTCAATTATTTAATAAATAAGCTTCCAAAATGCAAAGAGTAAAATCCAGGCAATACTAATATTCTTCATGTTTATACCATTATAAGCCAAGCAGAGAGCAGAGTATTGACCAACAGCAATTACATTTTAGTTCATTTACTAGAGTAGAGCTACAACAAAAATTCAACTCAAAACAGCTTTGTAAAGCCATTTTTACATAAAGCTTGGGAGTTTTGTCTCCTTTTGCAGCAGGACTTGATATTTATGAAACACAGATATTTAGGAAACATAGGTGAGAGAACTTTGAAACAGAGGGTTCAGAGTTTACACCTGGCACCTTAGGTGAAGTCTCAGCCTTGATATTGGGACTATGAAATTTGCACATTTGCATCTGAGTACACAGTACACATCTGCAGCAGGTGATGCCAATTTAAAGACCTACAGTAAAGGCACACAGTTAAGCTGTTCATACCTAATCCCAGGTTTTCATTGTCCAGTTGAAAGCCCTATAAGCAAGGATAGCCTCTGAAGATTTCATTTATGAAATACACTTCATTACTTGTTTTGGCAATTGTCTAATAGACAGCAAGATACAAGTTCTGTTTTGCATCACTCTCCGGTTCTTTTAAACTCAAAGCAATTGTAATGTTCTATGAAAGACTAACTCAGTCTAGGAATTTAGATTCCCTGTTCTACCTGGAGAGGTACTAAAATTTGTGTATGTTGGTATACTACAAAATTTAATAATGTGGGGTTTGGGGGAAAGAAAAAGAGAGAAGTAGGAAACTAATTTTATGTCCTGTCCGGCCAAAACCACGACACCTGACAAAGTTTGAGACATGAAGAGATTTCTATCTTAATCAGGAATTTAAAAAAAAAAAAACAACACAGTTTTGTTGTTAGAAGCGCACATTTCACCAGAGCCTACATTTGCTTCAGGTATTTTACATTTCTTTTAAAAGATTATTTTAGAATTTTTTCATATCTGAAATTTAACTTTTGTGGCAAATTCACCTTTTATGTCGGAGAGGGGAAAAAAAAAAAGATTTTGATAAATGGATGGTTTTAATTAGAAAAGCTTTTCAATAAAAATATCCTGAAAAACTGTAACTGCGATCGTTAACTTTGACATCCAAACAGAAATTTTCCAACTTAGGCATCTCAACCCTATTGCTAGAGGCTTCTGTTTTCATAGCTTCACTAGTGTACCGTCATGCTGACCCAGCACAGGGACTCCCTTACTGATTCCTGCCTGCCTTGATCATCCCCTGGTCCCGGGAGGGAGATGGGGTGAGTCGGTGCCGCCAGAGCTAAGACTGTGGGGATGCCGATGCGGACAAGCAAGGGAGCCCAAAGTTCTGCAAAGGGGACTAGTTTAAAGCATGGCACAAATCAAACCAAAAGCAACCGAGGACAACAAAGTGAAAACGCCCTTCTGCTTTCCTCCACGTCTCCGATTACAGAAGTCTTTGCTCCAATTTGTTTCTCTTTGGAAACAACTTTTTACAGCTGCACATGGCAAGTGCTGCGCTAGCGAGTGAAGAAGAGAAGCTGGAAAGAATGATTATTAATGGATTCTGCCAAACAGACAGGCAGGGCAAAGCCTTTCACGGCTTAGCGCAAGACCTAGTCAATCTTCCCCTATGCAAAGAGGAGGCATGTCCTGCGTTCCCTTCCTGAGAAGGAAAACGGCACCTGCTGCAGCAACCCAGGCAGGACCCCGAGGATAGATGCGACACCCCCCACTTTCTACTTGTGAAGCTGATCGAGTCCACACACATGAAAAGACGGCGTTTGCCCAAGTCATTGCCAGTTAAAACCAAGCGATCCCATTCATCTACCTGCATTTTATTTTAAGCTTTAGATATTTAGATCTCCAACTGTTTTCCATGACCTTTGGCAACCAAGTGTTTCCATGCAGCAAGCGTAGTCAAAGGCAACATGCCATGATGGTGCCTGCCCTGGAGGACACAGGTTTACCAGGGGGCTTGGGACTGTAGTGACATCACACATGAAGTCATATCTAGCTGACTGCATAGGTCAGACCCGGGCAGACGTGCTAGGCAGGTGAATACTCTAAGACGGACAAATCCATATCTTGCTTGAACTCGGTGGGAGCTACAAGCCATTGCTTGAGGAGAGAGACAAGGTGCCCTGGCCAGCGGCTCTGAGGCCGGCAACAGTTCCTTGTTCCTGCCAGGTTTTTGGAAGTGGTGCCCAGGCAGCATTGCACCTCCGTATTAGCCGGCAGCTCCGAGCCAGCCTGCTCCACAGGAGCTCACTGGGAGCCCAGGGAACAGCTGGTTTTGGAGGTTATTTACCTCCATCCAAGGCACCAGGTCTAGCTGAGCTCCTGCTGGTATTCCAAATGCAGCTTTTTGCATAAGAAGTAGTAGTTTGGTGCTGTTTAATCTAAAAAAAAAGATATATATATAAACGTACGTATGGCATAATACTGCCAGGAAAAAAACATACCCACAAAACCAAAAGCAGCCACATACCATCATTCAACACTTGCATTTCCTCTTTAGAGCACTTATCGGCAAGTTCTCTTACTCCACAGGGCTGCTCAAATTTAACCTTGCTAATGCCCATCTACCAGAAGCTCAGAGGAGAAAACAAATCAGCCATTGCAGGCCGGAGTGCTCAGTGCAGGTGCCCTGAAACAGCAGGTATTGGAGGGTGGCAGCCAATTTCCCCTTTCTTTGTAATAGAAGTGGTTGTCACAGTTGTTAAACCCTAGCTAAAGTTAGCATCACATCTGCTGAATCCTGTAAATATGGCCGAAACCTTGATCAAACTGGCTGATGGGGTTGGCTAGCTTGCATGAGCAAAAAACAAACTGGTTTTATTTTAAGTAAGTTTGAAGACTACGTTTAGCACACGGCAGACTGAAGTACGACTTCTAACACCACTGCTTTCAAAAACCAGAATTGGTAATTAAACAGAGAGTTTAAGAACCACTTCAAATCTGAGGCGACAAGCTTCCAGATAAAAGGACAACTTTTTCCTCAGAAAGCTGTTGTATCTGGATCAAACCCACAGCTTGGTTTTATCGGGTCCTAAGACCTTATTACTCTCACGAAGTCTACTTTCTCTCTTAAACTGCAGTCCTGGTGACTGGCAGTCCTCAGACTATTGCAAGGATCGCTGTTTTCTTCCATATCTGCCAAGGCCCTTACAAGCAGGCTGGCCCACAGCGGGCTGGGCTACAGGTGGTGCTGGTCCGGGCACCGGCACCCAGAGAAAAAGCCCCGCTTCTGCCCAGAACGGGCACGGCAGCACCAGGGCTGTCCCGCGAACAAAGCCTGGACCTTGCAGGCAAACACTGCCTCAGGCAAGCGGCGATCCATCAAACCCGGCTGTTAGGAAAGGCTGTTCAGTGCAGACCAAACTGGTTTTGCACGGCCAGCGTTGAGTCTAAGGTCTGCCATTAGTACCAAAGTTTTGAGACCCATGATAAAATGAGCAGCTTTCTGTCTTCCCGCAACTGTTCACCTGAGAAAGCAGCACAGCCTGACTTTTCAGGTTTCCCTCTTGCGCCAGGAGCAGACCTGGTAGTCACCTTGCCAGCTGCTAGTGATAACAACTCCATACCCTGCCACAGTCCCCAGTATAACGCACTCATTTTCTCTGTTGACTCTCAAATTAGAAGAACAAAATCTCCTCAAGAAACTCCGGAATAGCATATCACCTTCCCTCCCTGAAAAGCGGAGTATGGGATATACTGTACCATACCTATGGAAGTGTTTATTGCCTTTAAAATAACTATTCAGCTGTCATCAATAACCAGAAAAATTTAAAGTCACTGTCAACAAGGGATTGAAATACAGAATGACCTTCACCTGAGCCACTATCAATTATATCATTCCTGGCAGGTATTTATCACTTCTCTCCCTAAAAATCTCCAGTGACAGAAATTCTGCAATATCCCTCAGTCACCTACTTCGTTAGCCTTACAGCTAATGAAGCTTTTCCCAGTACCTGATCTAAACCTCCTCTGCTGTGTTTTCATTTGCTATTTCTCATCCGATTTACAACCCACGTGCAGCGTAATTTATTCCTCTCCTCTTTGTGGATATTTGAAAACTGTTTACACGAGTCTGATCTTCTTTAGGCTAAGCAATCCTATTTCCTCCAGTCTTTCCTCACAGGCTGTATTTGGTCTGTCTCTCATTACTGCTGTTCCTAGGACATTTCATAATCCCGCATCATATTTGAAATGGGTGAGGGTGACCCAATTCACCATCTTTATCTCAGTATTGCATTGTACATTCTTTTGCAGCATCCAATTCACTAATTTGAAATAAAATATAAACGACAATTTAAAAACACTTATATTTTCCCTGTATGCATATCTCCCTCCTGCAAACCAGCCGTCCTTTCCATCCATCCGCAGTGTCAAAACAGGTGTGTTTGGTTACTGATCACACAGTAGTACCATCTTTTTTGGTCCTCTAATATGGAATAACTCCCCAAATACTAGGCTTTGCACCAATCCTCACCCTGGCAGCAGTTCATCATGCTCGATATGAGTTGTGGAGCCACGAATGAAGCAAGATGTTTGTCTGGTCCTACGGCTAACTCTTCCCTCTCGCATTTCCCGAGCCCGGCAGCCAGATTTCTCCAGCTTGAGGTTTCCAAAGCAAGCGCACTGCTGAAACTACACCAAAGCATCGAGCCTCATGGACCAGCAACAGACCTGATCAAGAAGCCCAGAATGGTTTTTGTGCTCACATCTACAGAGAACCAAAATCCCAAGCACCTCTGGGACCCTCCCAGCATCAGTTCCTACCTGCCCACTAATCACAAAGAAGCCACGGTCAGAGCTTACAGCACAGTGCATTGAAGCTAGGAAATAATATTTGATCTGCTGAACTGCACCAGCTCTAGGTCAGCATGTTCCAGCTTATCTACAGCACGTGCTTTCTGCTTCAGCCTCTACTGCAATGAAAAAAAAAAAAAATTAAAATGTAAACTCACTATTATTTCTTTTCTTTCTGAGTCACTATGTGTCTCAGTGGACCTTTTCATACCATTTCTGTTCATTAGCACCAAACTCTGAACATTGCAGACTTCACTGTGCAGCTTTCAGGTGTAACGTCATTTGCTCTAAAGTCAAGTGCAGTACGAATTCACAGTGCCTGCTCAAAGCATATCTTAGGTCTCCTGACCTACTTGTGAAGTCTTAAATCCCTCCACTGTTAGACATGTGTTACTGGAATGAAAAAAAAGAAAAGACAACGAACAACCCACTGCACGTGTTAAAAACTTGTGGGTTTGGCAGCAAATTTGATGTAACCTAAGGCACCTAAATCTGACATTAGGAAAGGCGTGCCACATCGGAGCATGTCAGTAAACTGGCACTGCCATTAATCCTGCCCTGGAGAAGAATGACTCCTGTATTGTCACACTGCAGATGAAGACATGAGACAGCTCTGTGCCTTCTGCCTGCGATGGGCCAGGGATGACACACGCCGGAGATGTGTTTCCCTGTTCCGCGGGTCACACAGTGACTCCTCCCCGCTCCCATCCCTCTCCCAGTGCAAACCCCGCGGGCTCTGTACCTTGTCACCAGCCAGAGAGACGCTTGCACAGAACAGGAGGCCTGCCAAATTCAGTCCAGAATACACTTGCTGCTAGATGGCAATAACATTTCCCAGGGTGCACATTCCTGCAGGGAAGAAAAAACAAAACAAAACAAAACAACCCCAAAACTATTAATTGTGAAACCGAAATGTTAGGGACCACAGAGCCTAGGTACATATCTATTATGCATTTCCTTGCGTAAGCAGAAATTCTGCATGAGAAACTGTCAACGTGTAAAGAGGAGCCCGCCTCCATCTAAAGAGGAATCGGAACAGGAAAATACACCGACTGTGCTCTCCATATCAGTCCCTCAGGCCAAGGGGCCCAGTTTGTTCTCAAAGAAATTTAAGGCAATTCCCCTGACTTCAGCATAGCATAGTAAAAGCCAATATAAATGGCGGAATGAAAACAGAAAAGCTTAAAAACACGTGTGGATGGATGTGGTGGTAAAACTGAACAGAGTTACCCACTGCTAGAGTTGCTCCCCTTAAATGAGCCATAGTTCACTGACCAGCTTTGTAATAAGGAGGTTTCTATAATTTAGTCTAGAGAAAAATGCATGCAAAAGCTGAAACCAATCAACTAAAAAAAAAGTAAAACCAACCTCCTTCAACCTCTAGATGCATTTAACAGCTAATTACAGCAATGATTTGCAGAACTTACATTCAAGTGTGCGGTGGGGCAGAAAGGGGGAGGGAATGGCCAGCAAGACGTGACCGAGATATGCTGCAAATAACACCCCAGCAAAAGATACCCTTGTCCATTTGATGTATTTAATATTAAAACAACAAAATGTCTTCAACAATCCAGTCAATTTAAAATAAAATACGAGAACAGCAACTATTCGGCATTTTATGGATTTACTTCTATTTAGAAATCAGAGTCTCGAGACTCCAGTCCCTCACTGGTGTGAAACCTTTGCATACACCAGGCGGTGAAATGGAACCCACGAGGGGATCCCGCTATAAACTCTCCAAAGCAGTTCGGGTTTGTATTCGTTCATCTTAACTCCTGTTTTTTCCCTTGCAGAGAGAAGGACAACCCTGTGCCGTGGATGCAAGTGCCCAGTGGACACAAAGTCAGGAGAGCAGTGCGGCTGAGTAGCTTTTGGGGAGCAAAACTGGCCAGCGATTAAAGTGGCATCCCAAGCAGTTCATTCTGTTTGCAAAATTAAGGATATTTTAAAGCTGCTTTCATCTAACTTTGAAGCTCTCTCAAACTTACAAACTTTTATACTAATACTGCCCAAGGGAAAGAAACCAAAAGAAATAATTTAAAAAAAAATCATACAGGAAAGTGAATTTTTCTTCCATAGATGCTATGCGTATATGAAAACGCACACACACATTCTCCCTTCCTTCTGAAGTTCAGTAAAAGGAGAGGATTTTCTCCTGAGCGCAGCATTTGTCCCCATCTGGTTCCATTTTTTACTATTTTCTTTTTTTGGTTTCCTTCTCTCTCATTCCAAGCCATATTTATTTCCTTTTGTTTAGTCTGTGCTCTTTATTCCCTTTCCTCTTTTTGCAGATTTCCTTTTTAATTTGTTTGGGAAAGAAACATTCTTTCCCCGGTTTCCATAACGCAAGCTGGTGGAACTGGCCCATTCAGAAATCCCCCCTCTCCCGCTCTTTTCCTCCTCTCTCAGTCTGGTTGTCTGTGCTCACTCTTGGGAGCAGAGCAAGAGTGTCAGGCTTTATTTATGTAAGACAGTGTATCGGTTTATTCTTTAATTCAGTTTCAAATACCTGGCGCAAACCACTGTGTGGAGGCTCAAATACATTATTTACGAGCCATTATACTTAGCTTAAAACAACTCATAATCTATTTGAGATAAGCCGCTGTGGGGCAGGATTAGGCTGAAATGAAAATGTCTGCAGCGGGATTTTACTAAATTGGTTTTAAATCACATTCTTAGTTAAACAGAGTTGAGTTTCACAGTGCTCTGGTGAAGGCTGTAAACCCTAATAGAGCAGAAAGGCTGATTTTGGGCAGAACTTTTGCTCTCTTTGCAAAACTTGCTGGTTTTACAGAAGCTGAGAAGCCCAGTTAAGGCCAGAGCCTTCTGTGTGTGAAACTCCAAAGCTCAAAACCTGAGACCAAGCTTTGAAAGGCTGTGGAGAGAGACAGGCACAGAGCTGTAAACTGCCAGAAAAGGGACACTGCTATTCCCAAATGGCTGAGACCCTCAGTGCCCCGTGGCAGGGCCAGACCCAGCACCCGCCTCCCCAAGCAGGAGGCAGCGAAGACCTGGTCCTTCCTCAGCCACTGCGTTCATTTTTTTTATGCTGAGATCAGGATGAGTGGTGTGAGGAGGCTATAACAGCAGTGCAACTTAGTCTGTTTTTCTACATCATCAGGGAAACGTTTTTAAAAAGATTTAGGAAGAAGTATGGACAGTTTTAGGAATACTTGCCTGACACTCAAATCTCTGATTTTAACGTCTGGCAAGCCCTTGGTACGGCATCTGTCATCCCCAACAGCTGCATTTTGTGCTAGACCACGACCGCTTCCACTGCCCAGCTTGGCAAGCTGTGACCTTGCCTAGCGAGCCAGGGAGTCTCTGCACGGGGCAAGCACCTTTGCCACCCACTGCCGCTGCCAGCACAGGCTGCGCAGCCCTCGCCTCCTCTTCCCCCCACGCTCTCCCAGCACCACGTGTGCCCCGCGCTGGGGTTTAGTTTTAGTTCAGGTTCCGTGATGCGCTACTACAATACTCTACATTTTATCATCCCGAAGTTTATTTTCTTTCAAACTTCCACTCTCACTTTGCGCTCAAAATTGTTAATTAACCACAATGGCCTGCTAATGTTTAGAAGTAATGGATGTATTTTTGTGCAGGAATACAAAACGTACATCCCATCAAACAGCCTCCCTCTGAGAAGTCACAAGCTCTCCAGCACCAAACTGGTGCCAATTCATTCCTGATACGGCGCATTCCCAAGCCAAAACCCTCCAGCACAGAAAAGCCGGGATGGAATTTCTCAGCAGAAATCACCAGGAATGAGAGAAAACCTTAACAAGAGACTACACCAATAAAATCGAACAGAACAGCTATATACTTAGTACGGCCAAATCAAACAAAGTGAACTTCTCGCTATAGTCAATAGCTTTAACCTCTGCTTGGAAAAGCACTTCCTGGTATTTATTAACGCTGAATGCTTCTATTAAAAATCCAGACCTTTTGCTTATTATATGAAAGTCTTAACAAGACGGGGAAGATTTCATTCACACTTCTAAGGTGATTCAGGTCCACGCTGCTGTTATACGGCAAGGCAGGCTCCAAGCTTCTCACAAACCAGGCTAATTCTCAGAAGAGCTTCCTATTTTTGCCCCATAAGGTCCTGCTCTGAAAGCCCACGTCGCTCACTACCTGCTAACTCAGATGCTGTATGGACTACTTCTTATCCACCCCACCCCGCCACAAATGTGTGAAAATACGTATGCAGAACCCCAGCAGGATGGCGAGAGACATTTTAAGAGGACTAACCTGTGCTATTTGAATCCGTTGGAGGTCACCCGGTTCTGAACTTCCCCAGCAGCTTCAATCTCATTTCCTGTAGAGCTGCATGTGACACCGCACTTCCTCACCGCACCTTGCTAGGCTCGCTTCGCTTACTTTTTAAAACCAGATGAAGAAACTAACTGTCCTTTACGGCACGTTTAAGAGCTTTCCTGCTCTCGTGTTGAACCGCTGACATTTCTACATAGCCAAAGAGCACTCCTCTGTCGCCTTATGAGTCACTCCATGATTCAACGGACCTTTTTGTACTATTTCTTTGTATTAATACCAAATGCTGAATGTGATTCTGTCACAGTATGCTCAGTGCCCCCCCTCTTCTTTTAAAGAGGAAACAAATGCAATAGCGGAGAATGTAATTACACTGCAGGCGTGGGAAATTTCACTTCCAGGATACCCGTTTATAAAATTTTCAGAGTGGTAATGAATTGTTGCACTTGAGTAGATGCGGTTATCAGCAATTTTCAGGAATATTTTCCTTTTGAATGTGGCAAACAGTTTGAGTCTTATGAAATATCGCTTATGTCTTACGAAAAGTAGATATAGAATCATAGAATGGTTCACGTTGGAAGGGACCTTAAAGGTCACCTAGTTCCACCCCCCCCGCCATGGGCGGTGACACCTCCCACTAGACCAGGCTGCTCAAAGCCCCATCCAGCCTGGCCTTGAAGATATCCTCTTAGTTGTAGCAGTGTGCGTACATATATTGTCATCTTGTGATGGGACAAACAGGCCTGAACATATGTCACAAAAGGAATGAGGACAGTAAATTCCTAGATTGGAAGAGTATGTTTACAGGATTAATCAATAAGTGGTGCTTTAGTAGAATTCTTTTTAAAGACATATGAATTTTGGAAAGGCAATCTAGTCCTGAGAACAGCCTGGAGATAAAGTTTGAAGACTACCATGTCAGAGGAGACACAGAATAGTCTTACCAAGGTCAGCAAAGAGCACTGGAAGATGCTCCTTGTGGAGCACGTTAAACACCCTTCAATTCGGCTAAGGGGGGCAGAGGGGGAGAGATCAATTAAACATGCCTTTATTTAGTGAGAGCTGAAATAACACCAGCCAATGCCTGGGGCACTGGCCAGCCTGGCAAGGACTGGGTGAAGGCAAATGGGTTACACAGACCGAGGGGTTCCCTTGGAGACTGACTGCAAACATCCGTGCTGGGGCACTGCTGGAGTTAGCTGCACCTAAGCGTGGGCGTGAAGAACCTGAAGGCAGGAAGAGAGTGAACAGAGAGACAGCGATGCTGCACATTTGGGATGCACAGCTTGCATCAGCAACACACTCCTTTATGGCTGTCCTCCCACTGCCATTCATTTCTCCCTCCGTGCCCCATGGCCCTCTCAGGTGTGTTGGCCCAGTCGTTCCACAGCCTGTGCCATGGACCGTATTGAGGAACTGATCTTACCTGCAAAAGTTGATTTTTTTTGTTGTNNNTTTTTTTTTTTTTCTTTTTCTTACTGTCAGGCAGCAGGGGATAACTGCTAGCACGAAGCTGGCTCTGCTGCTACCCAGGCTGTAACACAAAGCCACAGCTCACAGCGAGAGTCCCGCAGCAAACCAATGGGAGCTGCTGCTTTGCCCATTGGTTGGTGCATTCTATGTAATTTCTGCATAAATTAAGAGGTTTCCACTAAAAATGTCATCTTTTAAATTAGACTGTGCCAGACGAAGATGTCAGTATTGCGAGCAGCCTCCCAGTAACCACCAGCGAAGGATTACCTCCCCAGCTGCTGCCTTGGGGCTCCCTACCACTGCTCACTACTTTACCGCTATCAAACGAGCCAAATTAGCTCCAATAATTTTTATCAGTGGGTTCAAGTAGCCTGACCGATCCCACTGGAAATCAAGTGGCAAAGGTTTCGAGGATGCCTCCTACCCACAGAGGTGGGGGAGAAATGACCTCTGGCAAAGACGCAGCCGCAAACAAGAAGATTTCAGCCAGCAGCACGTGCCTGCTGCCGATGTCGCCAGCTGCCAAGTTCTGTCCTTGTGCAAGAGCAGCTGTGCAAGGATAATCCCACCCTCCCTGGAAGTTGGCAGACGGCCTATAAAAAGTTGCCGGATAAAGGGACAAGCTCAGGAAAGGGGTGGATCCGTTCAGGCTGGCAAGGTGAGAACAGCACAAACCTTCCCAATTCAAGGAACTTCAGCAGCTAAGCGTTGAACAAATCACAGAATGGTTTAGGCTGGAAGGGACCTGGAAGATCATCTAGTTCCAACCCCCCTGCCCTGGGCAGGGACACCTCCCACTAGACCAGGCTGCTCAAAGCCCCATCCAGCCTGGCCTTGAACACCTCCAGGGACGGGGCAGCCACAACTTCCCTGGGCAGCCTGTTCCAGCGCATCACCACCCCCATAATGAAAAATTTCTTCCTGATATCTAATCTAAATCTACCCTCTTCTGATTTGAAGCTGTTACCCCTCATCCTACCACTACATACCCTTGTAAAAAGTCCCTTTCCAGCTTTCTTGGAGGCACCCTTCAGACACTGGAAAGCTGCTATAAGGTCTCCATCGAATCACCCCCATCTAAGAAGCGACACAAGTATTTTAAGTGTAAACATACAGAGGATACCCACGCAAAAGGAAATACATGTATGACTGGGAAAAAAAAAAAAGGCTAGTCCACAAAATGGATGCTTTTGCATCAAGACTCTTTTTGGGCGCACACACGCCGGAGCTCCCGCGGCTGTAGCGGGAGCGCACGTGCAAACACATGCCAGCAGATGCACCTGCTCTGCCCCCATTTAAGAGTTTTTGGGCCAAATGGCCAAGGTATTATTTACACTGGAAGAGGCTGGAGAGCACTGCGGGAGGCGTGCAGCTTCGGCATTTATTTTCCCCTCCGTACGCGTGCAGAGAGGCGACAGGCCAGACCCCGAGCTTCAGAGGCGGCTGAGGGGAAGTTGAAGAGTTCAGGAAGCGGCCATGTTCGCTCTCAGCACACTGCCTCTTTGTCCTCCCCCCGCGGCTCGCCCAGGGGCCTTCAGGCAGCCCGAATCCCTCACAGGAGACACGTTATTTCTCTCCGTTTTAAGAAAGGGCTACGTTTACAAAGTCACTTTTAATGTGTCAGCCGCCGTGCGAGGATCTAGCGGCGTACATCGGACCATGCCAGAGCTGTGCTTGGAGTCGCTGGTGGGGCAAACGGACTTTTATATCCCGCCCCCCCGCCAGATACTCCGGGGTTGTTCAAGACGGGAGGAATGTGTTCACCCAGCAGGTAACTCCCAGCAGTCTCCCAGCTGCTTTTAAGCTATGCCCAAGGAAAACGGCCCCCCAGGGCATCGCTCCAGCCGAGGTCGCAGCGCAGCAGCACCTCGCCGTGCCGGTCAGCGGGGCCATGGAGATGGAGCCACAGGGAGAGCAAAGGCAGCTGTGTGACACCGGGGGGGGACTCGCGTGTCCGCAGAGCACAGACGGGTTTGCTGAACCGCCAAGGACAGCAGAGGATGTGTCAGCTCTGACCACTGGTCATTAAGACATGATGGGAGACATCTGAAGCCTGATAAAGTTGGTCGTCTCTAAGCAAACCACTCATTTCTCCATCCTTGTCACAGATGGGGAATCTGTGGACTGGCACCTTCCAGAGGACTGAAGCCTTGACAGGATTTTCATCAGTAATCCCACGTGATAAGCCAACTGCTTGTAACTAATGCTCTATCCCACCTTGTAGATACACAAGACAAAACCATCTCTTTATCTTCTGAGTGAAAAGTATACCTGAAGCTCCTCCTTATGTACACCCGGGTATCTAATGGAGACATGTGCTAGTAACCCTGCAGATGGCACAAGTTGTTTTTAAGACCGTAAACTGACTTCCCCTCACTTGCCACGAGATCAAACAGTGTTTGATTTATGGATAAAGGACCACCCCGGCAGCAATAACAAGTTGCACAGTGGCCTGACAGATAAGCTACACCAGGATGGTAACAGACACAGCTGTAAAACTATTTATACAAATAGTTTGCTGTCCTGTGCTATGGGGATAAAAAGGCAATCACGGACACTGAGAGTTTTGGTTTAGAGACGTGCACTACCCTACATCCACACATTTGAGTAAGCCCGGATCACCGTGTCCAGTAAATGGAGCATGCTGAACCCCAGCACTGAAACCCACACCAATACCACTTGCCTTACAAAAATGGGCTCCATTTACTCATTCTATGGAAACTCACCCCCTTCACACAGAATAGTGGATACACAGTGGACTCTATACACACAGAATAGTGGATCTGGTGGGGACTGTTTTCTATCTGGTACCTGTCACCAGCAAATATGAGCAATTAACATCTCGGTGATTAGGCAGAGCAACCTGTGTACTGCTTCTGACCTCGAGCGGGCACAACACATGCGACCGCAAGAGTAAGCCATCACGTGGAGCTGCTAATATGCAGCTACAAAAAAACCTCCAAACAACCCACCCCAAATCTGTTTGCCAAATCACCAGAGCCAAGCACTAATACAGAGGTGTTCAAACTTCAAAGCAGGAGCACAGTCGGCAAGAGTTTGTTGAAAGAATTACAACCAGGCATGGAAACTGGGACTTCTCAGTAGCATATAATCCCTGCTGTTTCCATTTCCTCTTGCTCATTATCGGCACAGACGGGGGCTGAAGATTAGTAAACAGTGGGTGTTTGGGGTGAATTAGAGCATGTGTGATGTAGAGGTAAGTTTCCTGGTGGCATCTGTATGACTTTGCAGAGAGATGTAAATATTTAATGTTGCCCACTACGTTCCTTCAGAATGATGAAATATTAACACGTTCCTTGGGGGTGGGAGAATCGCATCATAAAACAGAGAGTCTATCTTGACCTTCATCCAGGATGTGAACAAAATCTGACGGTCAAAAAATTTTCTGGCAATACCCCCTTTATAGCCATGCGTGTGTGAAAGATGAAGAGTTTTCACACTGCTCCAGTCCTGTCTGAAACAGGAAAAAAACAAGTTCTGGGACAAAAAACCAACATACAGGTACATGTGTATGAGCCATGAGATTTTCAGCTATCGCCCTTGGTTACCACAAGTTATCCTTTCAGAGGACAGCCACATAAATAAAAGCCATTACTAAGACAATGCAGTATGCCTAGAAACGCCTACAAATTTCTTGACTCAAGTGAAAACTGCTGAACTGACAAACCCTGCTCTCAGAAAGTTACTTGTCCTCCCTGCCCCGATAATACAGATGCTAACAGACTCCTGAAAAAACGTCCTGCACTGCACGCGTATTATGAAATATATCATGAAATATATTTCTAAAAGGTGAACTCTATGGTTGTGGAAGTCTCTTCATATCATTATAGATATTTCAAGCAACCTTAATTTGTTCTCAGGAACCAAAACGCGCTTAAAAGTAATGACACTGGTCATTGCTTACAATACTTTCACATAAAGCCTAGTTTCTTAATTTGCAGCCTTTTTACACAGTAAGCTTGAGACACAATTTCTCTTTGACCTGATCAAAGAAAATGGAATTACTTAACACGTCCACCAACATAATAACAACGTATGCTATCTTTCCAAAGAGCATTTTCAACAATTTCTGCTCAGTAAAAATTGCCGAGCTGTTTTTCTAGAGCAGTTTGTCGTTGGGGTTTTTTTGTTGGTTTTTTTTTTGTTGTTGTTGTTGGGTTTTTTTTAATACCTTGCCAATGACAAGTATCTTGTTCAATACTTGAACATTGCTATGATGGTGATATTAAAAGGGATTTATTATTGAGCAATTTGTCTTTAGCTATTAGCATGAGTCCTAAAGTTTAGAAAGTTTCAGGTACGAACAACACGATGAAGAGGTTTTACATACTAGGCTATTTCAACAGAAAGCGTCAAATGTTTTAAAAGATCACACTTAAATCTGAGTAATGCTTTATATTCAAAAAATCCCCATCAGCATTTGTGTACATATATATATACACACACATATACACAAGTGAAAAAAGCTAAACAAATCTGTTACCTTAGAAATCATGACCTACCACAACATTTTAAAGCCACAAAAGTAATATTCATTGACAAGAGCAATTTTACATCTGACACAGGCCATACAGTTTCAAGCGGTTACTTCTGCTTAGTTTATTTCCCCTTTAAACCCGGAATCTTCATACTAGAAGCACTGAAAACCTTTCCCTAGGTAGAAAATAGGGAGCTAGCTACAAGCAGGATGATACGGAAGTATACCTTGGCATGATTTCACTGGAGTCGAAAGAGCCATGCACCATTTTATAGCAGGAGCATCCCATCCAAAGCTCATACCCTTTTATTTATTTATTTTTTAAACTGAAAATAAGTCCCAAACAGTGGGAACTTTAGTCCATTTCTTGCATTCTTCCCATGGGTGGTATATTCCACATCAGGAATATTTGGATGCCAAATATAGACACAGCTCAGAGTCTGTGCATACTTGCTGGGTGATTATAAAACAGAAGCAGCTTCTCTGCTGTGTAACGGATAAGATCTTTTATTCCTTGCTTAGGTACAAGTGCCAGCAATCCCATACTGACTGGAACTACGCCCGAGTGAGGTGAGCAAGATCAGATCATGCGCAAGATCAGATCATACATTTTTCTTTCATTAATATTTATTGAAAACAATATTCTCCCAAGCATAAAGAGGAGAAAGGGAGGCTCAGTATATGAATATGTATATCCACTGCATGCCACATTCTCATTTAATTATCTATGCAATTACTACGAATCAGGAGAGTTTATTACTATGAATTAAGAAAGCAGCAGTTAAGAAACTAACAGGGAACTGCAGGGCCCATGAAAAGCATCCAGGTAAGAGCCTTGGAGACTAAAGGTCTCCGTTTCCTCAGTGAAAAATTCAGCCCCATTGAGAGATCCTGCATCTCAGTCATACATAAGGGGCAGCTACATGGGGCACGTCAAAGCGAGATTGCTCACACCACCATGCCCACCAGTGTTGGCCCTGGTCTGAAAGGGTCACTCACTAGCCATCCAGGAAGTTTCAATCCTCGTTCACCATCTGACTACTTCGTGATGGCTTTCAGCACGGAAGTCAGACAACATCATTTTGAGCAAGAACTTTTGTCTTACAGACCTGTGATTACTGACTCTTTGCACTGAGACTACACTAAAACTGACAGAAAACAATGTTTAGTCACGGCTCACCTGGCTTACAGGTAAACTACCAATCTAGAAATAAAATGCCCTACATTGCCAGTCACCAAAACCCCATTTCATCAAGTGCTGCAGCTGAGTCAATTACCAGGAGACTGCACTCAGAGGGCAAAGCAACACCTCTACCTCAAAAGGGTAGGGGGACATCCTGTTGCCCCCACAGCTGGCGAAATAAACGCAGCTGGGCTTCTGATGCCTTGGCTACGCAAGTTCCCATACCATGCTTGGGAACTGGCGATCAGGATAAGCCCCGGGATGTGCAGGCTGAGACCGAGAGTGGAGGCAGCAGTTTGTTACTCTGGCTCGAAACAGCTTGGCACCAGGTCTCCCTTGTGAGCAGAAGTTCTACACAAGAAGATAACTGAACTTGTAATCACCTGTCTGTATCCCACTCTGCGTGTGTTTTGTTTCTTCGTTCCTCTCCCAATAGCAAAAGGCCAGGTACTCAATAGGGAGCAGAATAATTAAATTTATAGCTAAGTATATGGCTTACAGCTCTGAGGATGTTACCTATGCACAACAGAAACTCCCACTTTATGTATTTTGAAGCATGGCTGTCTGAAAAGTTGCTGCTAACAGAGCAGAAACGCCTTACAGTCCAATTTCTAGACTATTCAGCGAAGCTGGCTGGCTCCCCTGCGAGGCTGCGCCATGGCGATGACCTAAGAACAGCACAGAGGAAAGCAGCGGGGGCCTCCTAAAACCCTCCTGCTCGGCCGGAAAAATTACAGCTGCCCCAGAGTAAGTGGAGGGGAGGGGGGGGAAATACAGTATAGGCTCCTTGGGGGAGGCAGGAAGATTAGTCACGGGCATTTCGGTAGAGCCCACACTTCCAGTTGGTCTGTGGGCCAGGTCCCAGCAGAGCCAGCACATCCCAACACTGTCCCTCATGGAGGATGAATTGTGAGACGATATTCCCTGGCTGTCGTCGGTGATGCCCCGAAGCATCCCCGCACACTGTAGGAGTCTAAAGGTGTTTCTTCACCCGCTTCCCTGTTGCTACACGCTGCCAGCGGGGGCTCAGCTACACCAGCTGTGATGCAGGCTGTTTATACCTACTTGAGGTTTCATGATGTTAATAGTTTGGATTTAAGTAAACTTTGTGACATAATTTAACTTTGGGCTTTTTGCTGCTAAATGGGACAAGGACTGTTCTGTCAACTTTTAATGCCAAAGCCAGCACCTCGTGTTGCTTTTGGGAATTCCAGTTTTGAAGGCCTGTGATTGTCCATGAGGCTATTTCCATAATTATATCCTTAAGAACTATTTAAAAAAAATCCCTTGGTTTTTACTTACCCTCGTACCAGATAGAATTCCTTAGTAACATGGTCTGAGATCCTGCACTGATGCACGCTACAGAAAATGACAGTGATACCGAGGGTCACGTGCTCCGTTGAGAAATGAAGAAACCAGGACCTGAACACGGCAGAGTTAAATACAGAGAAGTGGGACTGCAATTTGTGACAACTGCACTGTAAAGAACTGAGATTTCTTACATCAAACATGCCTGCAGATACTCTGGGATTTTTTCCTCACCGGTACAGTCATGTCACAGCAACCATCAAAAACTTTAGAAGAAAGATGTCTAAGGCACTGGAACTTCAGAATAGAAGAAAGAGTGATCCTACCTTCAGGATGGCAATTTCCAGAAATAACCAGCAGCCTCCACCGGAGACCAGAGGGAGCACCTCCAGAAGCCTAATGGAAAACAGCCCTGAGGAAAGACCGGGAAACGCCGTCCTGACCTTGCCTGGAACAATCCTGCTCCACTGGTCTCTTCTCAGCGCTGATGCCCCACAGCAACCTTACATCAAGGGCAGGACTGGACCCAAGGTGGCACCTACCAGCCCTTTTGTTAGTCCGGAGTTATTTTTATTTTTGGTGTGTATCTGTTCTCACTTCCTAGGGCATAAAGTCATGCCTAGCTAAGAAATGGCAGCATCATACTTCCTCCTTATCTCTATATAAAGAGAAGAAGGTGAAAATACATTATATATATTTTTTTTTAATTGTTTTTTATTTTTTTTAAACTTTCCCTTCTTGCAGGGTTTTTCCATTCTACTTTTATTTGCTTCCGTCCGCACCTCACAGCGGATGGCCTGGAGCAAAAACTTTGGAAGCTGTAAAGGCTGCGGTATTATATACCGTGTGGTATCATTTCTTTAATGCCTCGTCAGTCTCACCGATTAGTGAGCAGGTGGTAAACAAACATATTTTGAGAAGAATAAAAAGCTTTCAGTCTAAGCAAAAAAGAGAAGTCATATACCGCTCTTACTGTAAACAACGTTAAACTCCATTATTCCTCCTAAGAGGGAACTTTCTTGGGGAACTTTTAAAGTAACACAAACCAGAAGACAACAATGACAGTTCTTTCCCTTGGAAGCACAAAAATCCCTCAGTGTTCTCATTTAAGTACTGCACATGATGACATCCAACTGGGTTTTACCCTGCAATTCACTCGCATTATCAGGGATGTTCTGCTAAACAACTGGCACATTTTAGATGAATAAAGAGGGAACTTGTCCAGTCATCTCAAGCTGTTTGTCAGTTATGGAACGCTTCGTTTTCTAGTTCCCTATATCAGCTCAAGTTAATTTGTCTTCCTCTTGCTGCCAGTCAGCATGCACACATTTTTAAGGACGCACAAATGAAAAAAAAAAAGCTATAATAAAACTTGGAGACCCTGACCCTGCAGAGAACTGCTAGGAAGAGGATAACCAATAAATGAAGAAATAAATATTGCTCTGGCTCCACTCTAAGGGGACAAGTATAAGTATGTAGCTACTTTACAGAGTAAGATGCTTCACTTTGAAAAGCATCATCTTATTTGAAATTAAAACTAAACAAGACAAGAATATGAGCTGTTCATTATACCCAAGAGACAACTAGTCAATTCAATTAGGGATAATCTATTTAAAGTAATTTGTGCCACAAAACAAGTTTTCTGCCCCTCCCCAAGCCACCTATTCAGTTCAAATGCATTTGAAAACACAGTAGGAAAGTCCATGGAAGAACTATTTCCTTGTGGTTTGTTGCTGCCTAGTATTAAATAAAGTTTTGGGGCTGTCTGCCGCCGTTTGAGAGTTTCGGGTTCCAAGAGGCCACCAGAACTACTGATTGGAAAAGTTGTACTGTTAAGGTATATCTTTCTCTCAGTTTCAAAGTAGTATTAGTCTGGGGTGGTTTGAAAATGCAACCTGCAGACAGGAACGACGATATACTGGTATGTGTCCTCTCTGAGGCCTCAGATGAGCAGCGTTCTCTCCAAACCCAAAAAAGTCATATTTGCATACCTTCCTTACCACCACATTGCTATCATTTGATTTTTCATTTCATCCTATTGGAATAGAAAATGTATTCTACTGGGCATTGGTCAAACGCATTCCCTTAAAATCAAAGCGAAGGTGTGTAACCATACGAAAAACAAGAAGTAGCGTCTGACCAAATAGAGATACATTTAAAGAGATCAATACATTGAGTCATGCAAACTCACTTAAGTGTGTGAGCATGTGGTTTGTTTACTTAAAACATGTGCAACACACGGCACCCTTTACATTTAAAACTTCCTTTAAAAACTGTTTTCAGTAGCTTCAAATGCGAAAGCAAGAGTGAAAATTCTCTATTTTGCATTTCCATGCCAGAAAAAAACCCAAACTTTCGGAAATATATTAGGCAAAGCGGGCCAGTCAATGCTGGGTAAATGAGGAGGAGGAGAGCAGTGGCGGACGTGATGGGAGGAGGGATGAGTCGGGGTAAATGGAGGAGAGGACTGTCGTAGCGCACGGCTGATGGTGGCTGTGTCTGCCAAACTGCGATCCAAATTGATCCAAAGGAGTGTCAATGGAGTACCCTTGAATTACTGCCTGAGGAGCATTTCCTCAGGTAGGAGGTGAGGGGGAGGATAACCAATCCTTCCCCCCACCCCTCAAGGTATTTTTCATCATCTGTCTTCCTATTAAAAATCTACCTAGCTGATTCTAGTTACAAAACCATTTACCTTCCTGTTTAGGCTCCTCATAAAAGGAAGGTTCCTGATTCATGCCACCCTCTTACAGCTCTGAAGCGCTACCCCACCAGC
Source organism: Stercorarius parasiticus (assembly GCA_013396915.1). Taxonomy (NCBI): domain Eukaryota; kingdom Metazoa; phylum Chordata; class Aves; order Charadriiformes; family Stercorariidae; genus Stercorarius; species Stercorarius parasiticus. The sequence goes on from VWZL01002757.1 coordinate 136,077, forward strand.
CGGAGTTTGCAAGCTGCCTCCAAGCACCTACATCTTTCCTCAGGGACCAGGGTAATTTGAGGGCGGCTATAAGGTCCCAACATGTTCGGATCCTGCCGGTGAGGTGAGCTAATGAGGCACCGTCTGTTGTTCCCAGCAGAAATAGCAGAGACCCCACAGATCTAGGGCAGCAGCTCTCAAACTTAACTGCTCACATCGCTGCTTTAAAAAAGAAAAGATAAAAGAGTTGGAGGGGAAAAAAAAAAAAAGGAAACTCAGGCAAACTCCTCTTTCACTTCTTGAAAAAGGAGCCAGGGCAGAGCTCTGAGCCACTGGGTGCACAGACTGGTCTGGAGGGACACTGAATCTGCTGGAACTCATTTTACCTTCTCAGTTCCCACGGACAAGTATTTTAAGGATTGCATTTTGCACATTTGATAAGACTGCACTTACGCTTTCACAGTCTCTCTTGCATGTGGAGATCTTTAAACCAGAAAAAGAGAAGAGAAGAAAAAAAATAAAAGAGAAAACAAAACCAGAGATCGGATCAGAAAATTCATTACTTAGTCTATGATTTAATACCCAGAAGTACAGGAGATTAAGTTTTATATACCCTCAAGGTTAAGTGGGAAGAAACTTGTGCTGCTCACCAAATCCTGCGGCGTGCTGAGCCACCATTATGAACCCGGGGGCACAGCCTGGACCTGCCGGCCTTGTGCACTGCAGCTATTTCCCTCACCAAGAAATCCCAACTTCTCAGCTCCGCACGCGTCCCATTGCAAAGATGCCTTTTCTATGGTATAAGGCAGTTTGTTGTATCCAGCTGCATCACTGAGCATGGCTAATTTGGGATACATTCACAAGCACCCACACTTGCGCTTCCGTGGCAGGCAGGCGTCACACCCATACCTATCTTCCAAGCAAACCTGCCCAGACAATTCATCTTTATGTAGCTGGCAGGCTCAGCTGTTACAGGCCATTACTCCGACACGCAGCTCGCGTATAATCGGACAACAGGTTGTGGCGACAATAAAACTACACATTATCCTACGCGATTCCTAGGACTTAAAGGATTTCCCAACTTTCTGTGCCTGCTGATGCCCTCTTAGTATTTAGATACCCGTGTCAAGTGAGTTACAAAACCAATCTGTTATTGTGGTGAATAAGTGATGGGCAGATCTGCTGAATGATGCAAGGCTCCACTGACTTTTAGTTATGCTTATGTAAGTCCATAGTCTCACAGCTGTTAATAATTAGCAGATGACCTGCATAAGTGCTAGACAAAAAAAGACAGGAAAGGAGAATCCTGCTTCATCACTTCAGAAACAAGCCACCAAAACAAGTGTAATGATTCTTCC
>VWZL01002757.1:137433-195732 GCA_013396915.1 Stercorarius parasiticus
TCTTTTTCTCCTCTCGACAGAATTCAAACAAACACAGCATAACGAATTCAGCATAACTTATAACTGAAGATCTGAATGGTCCCTTGTTCGTAGCATTTGGGTTTGAAACACAGATGCAGTTAACTCACAGCTTAACTCCTTCCATGGTACTCTTAAAAATGCTGATCTGTGTTCTTCTCAGCTTCCAGATTTTAAAAAGTTTTCTTCAAGTGATTTTTATTTTTTTTGAACAAAGAGAGATTCAAACTTGGATTCAGTGTACAGCTTCCTCTGCTCTTTTCCTCTCTTAAAAATAAGAGATTAATTGTTATGCAGCAAACTGGGAATAACATCACTTTCTAAAAATTTCCTATGCAGCTCTTGTCTTTATTTCACCAAATTCTTTTCCAGATCTGATGTTCTGAGTGTTTCCTGAAAAAGTCAATGCAATAAACTGTTCTTTAGGACTAAAAAAGCCTATGAATATGACAGATAAAGGAAAAAAACCAAACAAAACAAAAGAGAGAGATCCTTGGAGGGGAAGGGTACTCTCTGTTGCCGAGTGATCTGAAAGTAGTTGAGTAGGGAAAGGAGACGGTTTTATGTTTAAAGACAACATGCTTTAGCTACTAAGGCACTAGTCTGCCAGTCAGGAGATTTATGATCCTCTCCCAGCACTACCACTGACCTGCTGCTATGAGACTTTGGGCAGAGCCACTTCCCCGCGCTACGATTCTCCATGCACTCCAATTTTCGAAGTCCTTATTCAGACTTCCCAAGGCCAGTTTGGGATGTTTTGAGACCACTTTTACTCCCAGGTGTTCTGGGGACAGACAAAAGCAGCCATGCTTATCCAATAATGAAAAAATACAGCATACAGCCGGCTGGAAGGAACCGCTGGATCCCATCTAGTTCAGAGCAGGGCTAACCTGGCTTAAAGCAGATTGCTTGGGCCTTGTCCAGTCCAGTTTTTAGACTGTCTCCAAGGAGAAAGACTCCACGATCTCTCTGGACAACCAGTTCCAGTGCTTGGCCAGTCTCACCATGAAGGACCTTAGTAGCAATTTCGGTGGGGAGCAGCGCAACGAGCGGAGGAATGCAATTTCTTCTTAGGGCTCACTTCTGGTCCTCCTAAGTCAGGGTCCGTAAAAACCTCAGAGAGAAACCTGCTTGATGCTGCCTGCTCTTCGTGATAAGAGGATTTTAGCACTTAAGGACAGCATTCACCAAAACTATTAAAGAGAGGGAGAAAGAGGGAATCACCCCACTTCCTGAAGTTATCACAAGAGAAACACGCACAAGCTATTTTGGGCTCACTGAAGCTGCTAAGAGCATTTAGTTTAACCTCTATATTGCTTCCCATTAAAGAATATCCCGTAGTTTCTTCGGCAGGAGAGATGTACTCAAGTTTAGCTCAAATAAGGAGGAGAGCCCTCTCACGAAAACACGCACTAGAGGACAGGAGGGCCCTTCACATGGACTTAGTCCCAGGAAGGGAATGGCAAGAGCTACACACATACACACACCAAAAAGATTAAAGATGACGGGTGCCACAAACAGCTTAGGAACTTTAGCTTCTGCAACATTAGTAGTTTAAGGAGTTACAAACGTATACATTTTAACTCCAAAATGTACTTACGTGTAATTGGAACCAGATGTAGAAGAACACTAATGAGGTTACAGCAGAATCAAGTGTTACAAAACAGACTCTCAAACTACTCCTTGCGCTTCCCGTTTATCTCCTTCCAGGAATAAGGAAAAAACTTTCTATTCTGAACTCCTTTGATCTCTCAGATTTAGACGAAACTGCTCCCTCGCCACTTGCGTCTCCAGCCTTAGGGACACTCTTCACTGATCTTTGTGAACCGAGCTGGATGAGGCCCAAGGACAGCTGCTCTTTCAGACCTGCGTGCCTGCAAGGCTGAACAGCCACCGCAGTTATCTTTCACAGCCCTGATGTTCAGGATTGTTTCGACTGAAAAAAAAATAATCTTTTCACAATTCAGACCACTCAGAACTCAGCAGCGGTGGCACAGTGCTTGCGGAGGATCACAACTGAGCACTGATGGAGTAAGCAGTTCATTGATTTCCTTCCCCTTGCTCCTCTTCGGGTGTCTTGACATGTGCACACATGTGATGCTACATGAGAGCACCACACTGCTATCATACTGGTCACCACAAGCCTCCAAAATCTTTTAAATGAAACCTTCTACTAAAGCATGATTCTAGACATCTTTACGAAATTTAGTTTTTAATAATCCCTTTTCTGGGCCATTTGCCAACTAACAGTTCAGCAGTTATTATTCAATAACAGAGAGATTTTCACGTCCGTCTTTGAAGTAAGGAGCTAAACCAGAAGGTGTTAATTGCACGCCCAACAGCACATAGAACAGATGGGTGCCTTGAAGATTTGTGGCCACTTCCAGCATCCTCATCTTTGGTACCACCAAGACCTCTCCTACCAACCCCAAACTGAACTATCTCCCAATATAAAGAATACTCTCCCCACCCCTGCTCAAATACCGGTAGCACCATGGATTTTTGAACCAAGATACTCAGCAGTCCCTTTTTACAATGGATCCAACAAACACAAGCGTTAGAGTGCACCACACAAAGAAAAGGAGAAAGCGACCTCATTCGAGCCAAGAATAAGAGAAGTCAGTAGAAAGAACACAAAAGCATTTAATTAGATTTGAATTTTGATAGCACTTCATTGTTGTGAAGAAGCCACAATTAAAATATGTTTGCCTTGGCAAAAGCATAAAGAAATCCTCCTCCCTCCATTGCATCGCTATTTCTCATGGTTTCTATACATAAGTCCGTTATCCAGATGGAAATTCAATGCACAGAACATTTCTAAAGACATTTACTAAAGTGTGTATATACCAAGAACAATATACGTCACTCTAAAGGAAACTTACGAATTCATGTCACATTTGTCAGATAACGCCAACACACACTCTCTTCTTTCTCCAAAAAACCTCAGTGTTTATACCAGCAAGGCAGAAAACTACTACCTACAGTGCATAAAGTACTAACAGGTAATGGAGAGCAATACTGCAGTGTGTTTCCTTCACAAAGGGCTTAGTGTTGCTCCTGCTCCTCGGTGGCCTCTCCGCCAGAAGGGGGTCTGGAGGTCATCCAATATAAAGGTCATACCTGTTGTCACAGGTGGGAAATTGCTCCCTTTTAGATAATACCTTTTTCTTTCAACTCTGACTCTACTGCACTAGTAAAAGCACTGAAGCCCTAATGCAATTTTGTGATAACTCTGGGTTTCTCCTCAGAAAAAGAAAAAAAAAAAGAAAAAGAAAAAAGAGAAAGGTCTAATAGTCTCGTAGCAATGCAACCCCCAAAGACAGCACCTTGCTACCTGATGCTGTTCAGAGAGTGATGTAATGCTTTACGAAGTTAAAAGTGGACTTTCAGTAGAAATACTAAGGCAGGCGCAGAAGTCAGGACACAGCTGGAGAGCTTCAACTGTTTTAACCCCCACTTGCAGTCTCAAAGCAGGAGGCAGAGGAGAGGCAGAAGGGCTGATCGGGGACATTTGTAGAGGCAAAGGGAGGGGCTGCTGCTCCACCTCCCCTCTCTCCTTTTCCTGAGGTTTTTAACCCACATTGCTGAATCTTCCAGCAGTTCAGTTCACAGCGCAACCCCACGGGTAACTGGGAGAGGCTGAATGAGCTGCAGGAACAGGTGACCATCAATAAGAGATAAGAGAGGGGTGGGGGGGACGGGAGTGGAGGCAGAAATCCCTAAGCTGCCAAGGGCAACGTGGAGAGTAACCGCAGCCTCCAGAGCACAGCCCCTGCCCCGAAGAGCTCGCACCCCAGTCAAGGCCAACCACAGGAACTGGCGTGCCTCTCGCTTCACATTCCTTCGGAAACTTGCCTTAACCAACTATGGAAATAATCATTTCATGTACAACATGGAGAACTACATATTTGACAGGCAGACGCTAAGGGCAATGTCCTGCGCAGCTTGAGGTCAGAGGATGCTGAAGAGCCTAGAAAAGCGAGGGAGAAAGACACACACGATACCCAAGGAATGAAAAACAGCACTTTCTGGAGGAACAGTAACAGGGATTCAAGAGACACAATCTCATATTTTTTAGGATATTTGCTCTTGCCCCGGCTAAACTGATGTTCAAACAAAACTTGTGCACACATAAAAAGCTTTTCCTCTCCATTTGTTGTTTTCCTCTGTCCCCCCCAAACCTCCAGTTCTCTCTTGGACTCTCTTCCTGAATCTCCCTTTCTGCGTCTGTCCTTCCCTCACGTGCTCCCGCTGCACAGAGGGCAGAAGTGCTCTGCAACAGCTGTATTTCCTCCTCGCATGCTCCTTCCCCTCGCCGGTGGAGGGGAAAGTACACGCCAGCTCAGCCCGTCTCGTGCTCCACCGCACTCAGGCAGGCACCCTGCCAGAGCGGGTCCCTCCAGGGCAGCACGGCCGTCCCAAGCAGGGCACGCCGCAGGTAACATGCGGAGGCTAAACAGCCTCTGAGAGGACCTCTTCTTTTTCCCCGTGGCCTCCTGGGCCTCTGCGCTCTGCTCCCAAGTTGGGCTCGGAGGAGCTAAAGGGCAGAAAAAAAAAATAGATGGAAAAGTAGAAAGAGAGTGAAAAAGGGTGCGAGCAAGGAGCAAAACATCCTCTGGACGTCAAGACAACCCAGAACAGCTGCTTATTACAGCCCTCTCTTTGAGGAAGCATTTCAAGAATAAAAGAACAACTAAAAAGTACCTCACTGTGGGTTCCCGAACATGCACATCTTAGTGCCAGAGACCGTGCTGTGTCACTTTTGTTTCAAATAAGAAGCCTGAGCAGGGCACGTGGAAGCAGCTGAAGAGCACCTACTCTCAGAGAAGGGATATAGCCCCGCACCACAGAAGGTGTTTATTAAAAGCCAAAGCACAGTCATTAGAGCAGCAGAGGCAAACAAAGGGGAAGACAAGCTAAAACTTTATGTCTGTTTACTTGAGGTTCCCAAACTTGACTCCTTCAAAAAAAGCCCTCAGCTTGGAGGGGCAGAGACCTGCTTCGGTTGCCTCCACCATAAAGCTTAACGACAAGGTCCACCGCAACCTTTGCTGCAGACGAAAGCCGTCGAGGGAGGGAGGCTGCAACACAAACACCTCTGTGAGCCAGCAACCACAATGGCACCCTGCTTGGGTGCCACATACATGGGCAGCGGTGCGTGCCACCCCCCCAGTATGGCTCGCCACACCAAGTCGGCATCTCGCAGCCAGGGAAGGGACACGGATGCCACCAGCCCCCTCCATGGAGGTCGGGGCTGAAGAGGTGCAAGGCGAGGGGCCAGACACCATCCTCCGTCCCGGGCCACGCATCCCAACCCCGCGGTGGGGGGGGAGGCGGAGGGCGGGGGACACACACACACACAAAAAAAACCCAAAAAAGCGAGAGGGAAGCGGGGAGGGATCCCAACCCCGCCGGCTGGGCTTCGGAAGGCAGGAGGAGCACATCCCGAGACAGAGAGGTCTGGAAGAAAAGAGAGAAAGAGAAAACAGCCACGAAGAGAGACTCGGAAGCCGTTGCCCCTTGCACCAGTGGGGCGACCGCCGCCGCCGGGGCCCTGCCCGCCCCGCACGGACCCCCCTCGCCCCGCAAAGCGAACCCCATCCCGCCTCCCCCCGGTCCCCTTACCGCTCTCCCGGGGGGGGAGTTAGACGGCGGGAGGGGACGGCAGCTCCCTCCGGAGCTCCAGCCGCTGCGGCGGCCGGGGCATGTTGGTCCGGGCGCGGTTATTTATAGCGGCAGGAAGAGGCTCGGCTCGGCTCTGGGGCGCCGCTCCCCCGCCGGCCGCGCCGCCGCACATGTCCCGGTTCCCCCTCCCGGAGAACGGGGGGCGATGGGTGGGTGGATGGATGGGTGGATGGATGGGTGTCCGTCGCTCCCCCCATGCCCCCCCAGCCGAGAAATCCCCATGGGGTGGCTCTTCCCGGGTTAGCGTTGGGCTGGTGGTGAAGGTCCTTCTGCCCCCCAGGTGTTCCACTTGGAAGGTAAAACCAGAGTTAATGGGATAACCACATGGCAGGGAAAGGTTTTCAGTGTAAACAGCCCCAGCGGTGAATACTGGGAGCTTTTCCAGGGGTTCACCCGGTCCTCCAAAGCCTCATGGGTTCCCTGCTTGCACCCATGACTACCTGCATCTGCAACTTTTGGCCTCCATCTGCAGCTCTACTTTCTGCAACCTCTCGGCCTCTGGTGCACCCACCTGCCCAGCACTGCACCCTCCTGCCGCAGCCACCGGGGAAAGCCCCAAAGGCCCTTAAGCAGGGTCTCCTCTCACCCCAGCTCCCGACGCTCTGTTGGCCTGCAGAGCTCTCAACAGCGCTTCATTTTCCTTACCTGCCTCTCATGGCCTTGATAGCAGCCAGCAGGGGAGGGGTAGTGGAGCTTGGGGAATGGCAAGGCAGCAGGCAGACACACACACAGTGCAGTAGAAATGTAATTAAACAGTGGGAAAGAGGTACTTGCTTTTTCCCTTTTAAGGTTTGCAGTGTGCCGAGGTGTGGGAAGGTCAATTACCCCTCTCTACATGATGCCCCAAAAGGCATTTGTGCTTCTTACCTCAATTAACTCACGCAGAGATTGCTTTGCCAGACAAGCAATAGATTGTCAGCTTGACTTAGTTTTCTAGAAACGAAACTTCGGTTAATGTTTTTGGGTCCAGCACTGAGGTCTTGAATGGAAAAATGCCCCAAGTATATGTAACGGAGTAGCATGGGCAAATAGGAGCAAGTTTTGAAGGGTGAGAACTGCGTTCTGAGCACCTATTTGAGCTGACACGTTGATACCACACGCTTTTGTCTCTGTAGGATTTCGCATTTTGGAGGTATTTGGATGTTTTTGTGTTTACTCCATGCATGAGCATGCTCCAGTCCAGCAGCTACATAACACTGTTGTCTAAAATACACGAATGTTAGGGACAGGTTTCCTGAAGAACTTAAATATGTTCTTGATTCACTTGTAGCAACATGTCCCAGCAAGGTGAAAGGCTGAGTAGCCTGTGTGCTGAGCTAACTTGCTACAACTTTCATGTTTTGACCATGACATGACCAGTTGCCCAAAGACACAGCATTATGGTGAGACACACTGTCCCGAGAGCAGTGGCATTAACTGATTTGCCTTCAGCATAAGGTTTCAAAACTTGCCAGGCTTTTATGTAGGCCATTTCTCTGTGTCATTGCATGCTCAGAACATTACAAGATGGACACAAAAACAGGTACAATTTTTTCTCTCTACCCTCTTCTGATGCACGCACACAGCCTAGATTTGCTTGCAAGCAAAAGTTACGGAGCTCACAAATGGAAAAACTGCAGGTATTCTGTGTTTACTGTCTTTACAGACCTAAAGCTCCCTAAAGAGGGTCACAAATCCACATGAGGTTCCTAAGCACGGCATACCGCATTTGGGTCATTGGTTAGCTGAAAAGTCACGTAGAGGCAAACAGCTTCCTCTTGACTACGTACTGGAGAAATACCATGTGGTGTGTTTATTCCAGGCTCCATATGGGATAAATAACAAACACCGATACAGATCTGCTTGGCTGTTGGAAGTCGGGAAGATGCGCTGCGGTGGGAGGTCTGTGCTGGGATGACAGGAAACAATGACAGCCCTTTGGGGAATCCACCGAGTGACCCATCATCGTCACCGCACTGCGGTAGCCTATAAACTGCTTTGGACTCTTGCCTGCAGGTCAGTCTGGCCTGTTGCATGGTAACAAGTGAGATTGCCCTGTCCTTGTTGTAAATAACCCACCTACAGCCAATGGATCTCAGCAGGGCTCTCGGAACGAGCATGGAAATGGTGGCTTGCAGGTTGGCTGTTTTCCAAATTGTGGACAGTCTTTCATACTTTATGAGGGACTGGATATCAGGAAAAATTTTGACACTGAAAGGGTTATTAAGCACTGGAACAGGCTGCCCAGGGAAGTAGTTGAGGCACCATCCCTGGAGGTATTTAAAAGCCGGGCAGACACAGTGCCTAGAGATATGGTTTAGTGATGGTTTTTGTCAGAGTTAGGTTGATGGTTGGACTGGATGATCTGAAAGGTCCCTTCCAACCTAGGCGGTTCTATGATTGTTTTAGAGAATCTTTTGCAAAGCAATGAGTGATTGCCCCATCTGTAGTTGGGATTTGATTTCCAGAAAGGGAGAAAGTACTCCAGAGCTTTCTCAGAAGCCAGTGTCTGCACAACATTCATCTGAGAGGAGCCTGGGAGACTTTGTACCAACTTCACGATATTTCAGGAAGAAAAAGAGGGAGGGAATTTACAAGCAGGAGTGTGCCTAGGAGCATGGAGGCCCTGCTAGACTTTATCTATCACTAGTAAACGTACAAAAACGTGAGGTCTTGCAACTGGATCCACGCACAGCAACCCTCTAAAAGCATCCAAAGTCAAAAGCATATCTGATGTGCTAAACTATCGGCGACTTTAAAGGCGACACCTCGCATGCCGCCATACCAGAAGACAAACTTTTCAGGGGGGTAATGTGCTTCCTTTCTCCAATAGCAGCACAATGTTTATGTGTGCTTTGTGGGTCCTGTGGTCCACAGACTCTTTCGCCTTGCTGTCCCTGCCCACTGCGGTTTGCTTCAGCTATGGAAACAGGAACTGCTTGGTCAGCACGCTGCTGAAACTCGGGCTGCTTTCACACATCTCTGGGGAGACGGCCACAGCAAGGAGACCAGCAGCAGCTTACATCCTGGAGAACAAAATGAGTACTTAAATTGTCTTACAATTGCCTGAAACAATAATCTGATTTCTTAAAAACTCCCAAACTGAAGGCAGCTTCAGGACCCGAGCACAAGTTGCAGGCAAGTGATGACACCTGGCATATGCAAGCTCACGATCAAGCGTTTAGAGTTCAGTGAATGTCATTTTTCTGCTCGCTGTTGATCAATTCAACTATGTTTTACAAAGCCGAGGTGCAACTAGCTAAATAGACAGAATAAGGCCATCAAATTTAGCTCATCTGCCTGGTGATGTCAGAGAGCAGCAGCCTGTTCTGATTCCAGACTCACGCAGAGGTGAAACTGCTCCCTTGGAGCTGGTACAAGGTAATGGACTTTTAAAAATTCAAATAAACCCCTCAGAAGGGTCAGGTCTCCTGAACAGCACAAGTGCCGTAAGGAAAAGAGATCTGGGGGTGACCGCATCTCTGGGAGCAAAATATCCATGGCACAGCAGAAAGTAGCTGAAGGTCAGATAAAGGGATGGGAAGGGGAAAGTTAATTGCCAAATTGTTTAAAAATTGGACTCAGATGGAAGAAGATGGAGATGTTCCAGAGAGCCATTCTATTAAGGACACAAATAGGGCGTTATCAGCAAGCTCAAAGTGAACAAAAGCAGCTTTAGTAGCAAGGAGATGGCAGCTAAAAGAGGGACACATTAACTGCTTGGAGAACCATCGCTGTCAAAGCCACACCTTCTCAGCCAGATCCTGGTCTGCCGGCATTTAGATGAGGTCTACTTACTTCAGTGCCACGGTGTTTGCATGTCATTACTTTTTTAACACGTATTAGAGAAATTTAACAGGGAAGGTGTGAGGCCTCTTTCTTGTTTTGCTTAAAATCAGAATTGTTAGTTGAAGCTCAGAGCCGAAACGTGCCTGTTGAAGGCAACCAGGCGGCGGAGATGCACGTGCCCATGGCACGAGTATTATCCATCCAGGGCCACCTCTCCAGGGCCGCTGGTGCTACCCACGAAGGAGAGAGGAGAGTTCAGTGTTAGGATTGCAGGGAGAGACTACAGGGCTGCGAATGAGAAATCGTTAGACAATACGTACGTACACACTGACAGGAAATTAGCTTTGACAGTGGCTGAGACAGCATATTTACCACCTCCAAAGCTACTATTTTAGCAGGCGTACAGATGTGCTGACGTGTTAAAAGGACAGTAGCAGATGAGAAGGACTAGTCCATATGTAGGTAAGGGTACTCTCTCTCTTTCAGTAGGTGGATTCTGGTAACAGGGAATGTTGGTGGTATGTCAGAAAAACGTGCCACAAAGGTGAGCTAGGAACACAGAATCAAGACTGGGACAGCTGGAGGGTTCAAAGCAAAGCAAAAAAAAAAAGAAGCCGATGAACTGTCTCCTGAAGTATGCTGATTGATGTCTGACAGACCACCTGTTTGGAGAGTCAGAGTACAATGCCCGGATTCTGCAGCCTAAGAAGGGAAGTCGTTAGCATTTATTTTTACCTGGTCACCTCTTTTGAGACGCGAGTAGTTCATCAAGACTCAGAGCGATAGGAAGGCAGAAGATTTGCTGTGCCCGTTAGACAGATCAAACTATCACAAATAAAAAATTTCAAATAAGTAATTTCAATATTAATTTCTTTTTCCCGAGGAAGTGGAAGAAGAGCGCTGCAGCCTGGTAGCTAGCTGTGTATGTGGAGAGCTGGAGAAGCGAGCAGGCATGTGTGCGCGCACGCATCCCGCAACACAAATTGGTGGAATTTGGAGGCCAAGACCCAGCTCCGCCTTCAGGAAACTGGGGAAGCTAAACAAAGACACTGTGGATGCTCACCACGAATCTTGTTACTTGATGTTTATTTTTAATGCTAAGATTCAACCACATGCTGCTCTAAGAGGATTCTTCTGTCAATTTTAGTGCCAATCACAGTCTCCCAAATTAAGTCCCAGGCACTGTTAGGCTGCAGCTCAGCTCATCCTGAGCCGGGGAACTGCGTGACTCTCTCCGAGGGCTGAGAGCTGAAAACTTAGGCTGAAGATAAACAGAGCTGCAGCAAGCACTCCATCTGTCAGCAGAGGTTTCGCCCAGCATACATCTTCAGGCAATCGTTTACAGGGTTAATGATCATCCAGGGGGGCAAAGATTACCGTCATCTAAACCGTAAGAGCTGAGCAGAGTGTTACAAGTGATCGATTGCCCCAGACAAACCCTTTGCTTTGCTTAGGACTGCAGCTCACCAAAACATTGTCCAGCAAACACCACGCAATGATGGAATTATTGCACAAGTGCCTAATTTTCCCTATAGAGCGTTTCAAATGCCTGTTCTCCGCAGACATGACACATTCCTGTAGCACAGTACCATAATACAAATTATTTTATTAAACTCACAGCAAATTATTTACAGCTGTTAACAAAGCAGTCCTATTGGCTTGGACAACCAGCTGGGAAAGATGAGTAACTTGTATCAGTTGCCCCACCTCTCCTTATTTTTTTTTTTTTGAGAAAAATAGGCAGCACTGGTAGTATTTCCATGCTGCATTATTGAAACACACATGGGCTTGTTGCTTATGTTGAATATTTATTTACTAAAACCCAAAGGTCTTTGGCCAACAGCGGCACTACTTTGTTTTAGCCACTAGAGCGAGCTGCTGCTCAACATTTGGATAAAGTTTGGGTGATTATTTGTGTTGCTCAGAGGAGGAGGTGTCCTGTCATTTTGTCATACGTAAGTAGAACTGAGATCCGCATTGCTCCAGGAATGATCTTGGTGATGCTGTGTCTGGCTTTAGTGCTCATGACATATTCAGCAGGGCAGGGGACAGTTTTCGGTGAACAGAAAGAATTGTATTTAAGATGTCACACCGAGCACCCCCAAATTTGAAGCTGCCTCCACATTGGGCATCACTCAAAATGGAGAGTGGAAACCAACCTTCCAGGAGCAGAATAACAGAGTACAGAGGTTATCCTATGGATATCATCCTTTCCCCTCTGGCCTAAACTTTTTCCTTAGGATGCCACTGCAGAACACTTCTGTTGACAACTGAAAAGCCTGAGCGTTAATACATAATGAATGTGGGGCTTCTTATAATGAGTATTGGCAGTTAAAAATAAGAGGGCAGTGACTGCAACATAGTCACTGGGATGCCTGACGGTCACAGAGCAGGGCTCAGTGATAAAACAGGGCAAAAAAATCCTCCTCTAAAAGCCCTTTATCAGGGGACTTGACAGCAAAAAATACCTGTGGGACCCAACTGGCTGAGGCTGGATCCTTCCCACAGTAAAGACCAGTCCCTCCTCTTGCTACATCAAGAGTTTCTACGGGTAGCGTCATGTACGACAGTCAGTCGTTTTGGATTTGTGCATGAAAATCAAGTGCTTAAGCTTGGAGTTTGAGATATTTCTGCTGGTTACGTCTGGTGTTACAAGCGGAGTCGTTTGCGACTGCCAGTACAAAAACCACAGAGCAGATATTGAAACCAGCTTGAATACGGATTTACAGCTCAGCTAAAGCTTATTACACTGCTATCGATTTCACTGGAATTGTATCTGTGGGTTACGAAGTCAGACAGTCTTATTAATACATTAACATTTTTAATAAATGGTAAAACAGATCAAAACCTGGCTGACAGCCATTCAGTCTACCAGCAACGCAGGCGTTTCTTGTTGGCAGTGAAATGCCACTGAGCAGCGGCTCAGAAGTGCTAAGTATGGAGCCTTACGTTTTACTGTTCCTGCTCTTTCCCAGCAATGACCCATCCCTGTCTGTGAAACTTTTCGGAGGCTGGCCAGGTTTTGATGGTTAAGATGCTTTCAGATGCTAACCAGGGTAGCAAATAGTTTCCAGCTGATGTTCATCCTTGCTGATTTAATTCGATAAGGCGACCAGCGAATACAGCTAATGTTCCTATAATACAAACTAGCATAAATATGCCAAGGAGAAGATGATCAACCACCATCGCGACAAACTTCCATTCTTCTGCAGCCTGGGAAAGAAACAAAGGAGATGGTAAAATCTCTGCAGAGCCATGTTTGTTATGGGCATTCTTGTAATTTACTGTCTTGAACAAGGGAAAGGCTCTTCCTTAAGTTCCACTATTATTATGCAAAAAATACTCATTTTCTTCTCAAAAGCAGGTCAGAGGCTGAGAAAGCCTAAGCTACCTAGAAATGCAAGTTTCAAGACTAAACTGTTTACAAACCCTGGCAATTTGGTGAACAATTTTGTTAAAAAGAAATGTTGAAAAGCTTAATTTTTAGTCAGAAGGTTGCTTTTGAATGAGATTTTAAAATGTTGAAAGCAAAACACTTATTTTGACCCAACTGGTTTTCTATTGCTTTTTTATTCTCTCGGGGTACCTAAGGAATTGCTGTTAATTTAACTCTAGTCCCTGCTTTCCATGCCTCATATCACTCTAAGGTCTAGGAAAACCTTCTCCGTAGCTCCCTTACTTTTTTCCAGTTGTGGGACACTGTGAACCCCGTGCTCTGTGACCATGTTTCCACTGGATGTTTTTGTGGGAACCCAGCACCATAAGAGCCAGCAGAGGTGCTAAGACCCTGTAACTCTGCCTTACGGAGTGACGCGTACTGGCCTAAGACACCCTCCACTTTTGCCTTAGTTGCCCCACAAGTAGAAGAGACTGTTGTAAAATATCTAGAGGACACCGGTAATCAATGCTGGTTTGAGGTTGTTCATAGGTGAGTAAGTGAATGCAATGAAGTGGCAGCCTTCAGAAGCCACAGCCTTCAGTTTATTTGGGGAACTTGACTTCTGAAACCCCCTGGAAGTGGTATCAGTGGTGCCCAGATGACACCAGCAGCTGGGCTCCACTTCCGACGGGAGCGCTTGCCGGTAACCCGAAGACCCTCCTTGTAAGCCAAGGAGGAAGCGTATCCCAGAGGCGCTGAAGCCACGCCAGCTCTGCTGAAGGCAACACTTTATCTGCAGAGAGGCACAGGAGTCACGGGGAATGTGAGACCGCAGCCAGAGCCATTCCACACGCTCCAGGAATTTGGTGACAGGAACAAACACCGTGGTGTAAATCCTGCCCGTGGGAAGGAGACGCCTCCTTTTCAAGAGGATGGCCGAATTATTGTCCCGGAGAACTCTCTCCGTGACTTCAGGGTAGCCTGCAGCCCAAGAGGAAAGGTCTACGATGATTTAGAAAGGCGAAGCACCGGGACCGACTTACACTTGCAAAAGCCATGGGAGCTGTGATAACTGAAATAAAAGAGGGGGTTAATTGCACTGAATGTGCTAGAAGAAGGCTGAGCTAGGTTTTCCCGGGGAACACTGCCATATGTGACTCTACACGCATTTATCCTTCCGTTGGCTTGCAACGTGGAAAAAGTCGGTCATCAGAGTTAGCTCATGACGTGCTTCGCTTGCAGGGACCACTTGTAGCATTCAGGAATAAAGCAAAACCTTGTCAAAATCGGAATTATCATTTGTGAGTTACAGTTGATGCTTCTCAGACAAAACTACTAGCCTTTTTGGAGTTTGGCTTGCTTCCTGGCTTTTCGAAAGCGACAGGAGCTTGCTTACCGCAGGGGGAAGATGCCCGTGTGGGAGAGAGGAGGAATGTGTTTTGGAACTTGCTTACAGTTCTTGAAACTGCTTTGCTGCTCACAGACACTCCATCTCTACAGCTTCACACACCACATTTAGAAAACCTTAACACTGACACTGCCCCCCCCCTTCAATTGCCATCTGTGACAATTATCTGTCACTCCTTGTTGCCTGCATCAAGGGGAGAAGACTGTCCCCTGCTAAAGCCAAGCCAGGGCTTGGAGTGTTTTTTGTGAGGTGGGGACATTTTGCCAAAAAAATAAGATGAAGCAATTTAAAAAGCAAGAAATGAATCATGCACAAAAAATGCCTTACATTACTGGCTTCTTGGTCCGATTTCATCGTTTCCGCAATGTATTTGATTCCCTCTATAGCGTTTTTCACATCTGGGTTTTTGGTAAGCGGGGAGTAGAAGTTGACAGGCACAGAACCTGCCTTCCCAGAAATTTCAGAAATATCGATATCTTCCGCAAAAATATTTTTCTCTTGCCTATCCCTGGACGGTCGTTTCATCGTAGAGAAAAACATGATGTTTGGGATTGTGTCGATAAAGACCTGAAAGCAAAGGGGGAGCAGACGACAGTTGCTGGGCTGCGTGGCTGCGTTGCAGATGCAGCTGTGCACGGAACAAAGGCGAGCCTCTACGCTCCCAAATCGCTTCCCGCCCTGGATCAGCTACAGATTCCCTCCCGGAATATGTCACAGCCTCCGCCACACTGGGGCTTTTGTCAGCCTTATGTCCCGGGGCAGATGGAGTCACCCGCAGGCCCGTTTTCTGGAAACCATTTCCCTCCCATTTCCCCCATCTACACACGAAGGTGGGGTGCGAGGTCCCAGAGCAGACCCTCAGCTGGTGGGAGCCGACAGACCTCTACCAATCTCGTCTAATTTGGAACATATTGCCTACAAATGCGGCTTGAAGAATGGACTACAAAGCATCTCTTTTGGCTACTGACGTTTGACTTTGCTATTACAAATGTTCGTCATACCTGCGTATAAGGTTTACAATAATGTCCTTCGGAGTAACAGAGGCTTGCTGCCAGAGCAATTTTAAGCACATGGCAGCGTTTGCCTGCTGAAATCTGCCTTCTGCGGGGATTGTTTGTGCTGCCGAGTGAATTTGATGTAAGCTGTAGCCTTAAAAGTATTATTAGAAATACACCGAACAATCTCCTATTCATGTCAAGTTTTAATACGAACCCAGGCAGGCTTAAAAAAAGGGCAAGAATAACCAAATGGATCCTCTTTGGTACCGTCTCCCTGGCAAAGAACTTGTAATGACAGGTATCCAATTTTTTCTACGTCTTGTGGTTACCATTTAGACTACCATGCAAGGATGTCCTTGCTTCCCAAGGACTGCAGAGCAACTGTATTCACTGGAAAAGCACAGGGAAGATCATAGCTTTTGCTAAACTGCCTTTTGCAAAATGGGATGCTGAACGCAGGTATCCCCAATGGCCCTTGTGCCCCGCACTCACACGGGCTGGCCAGCTCGGCCACTGGCAGGCAGCAGTGCTTTCCAGTCAGGTGGAGAATTAGACTAGGAAATGTAATTTGAGTCCAGCTGAACATTTTATTTTCCCTCCACCTTCAGCTGCCCGTGTTTTGCCTCATCTGCTCCCTGCAAGACTCTACCCCAGTGGACAATTCTCTTACTTAAAGGCACACTTCAGCAGTCTTGATGACTTTATGCACAGCTAAGTAGTAAACACCGGCTCTTGTGCCTAGAGAGATTTAACGTGATGCATTTACTTCTCCAATTCTTGTTGACTTTTATTGGAAAGCCTGCCAGTAAAATATGGAGTGCTCGGTGGAAACCAGGAAACACGCAAAGCCGTAGAGCTCACCTTCCTGACCCAGTGCGGCATGGTGTGAGTGCTGGGGGAGCGGTGGTGGGTGTTGATGACGATGACCGTGATGATGATTGAAGCGATGACAAACACCATTGTAAACAACATGTATTTGCCTATCAGGGGCACCGCGCTGGAGGTGGAGGGAATCAGCTCCACGATGACCAGCAGGAACACAGTCAGAGACAGCAGGACAGAGATGCTGAGAGTCATTTTTTCACCTGCCATGCAAAAAAAAAAAAAAAAAAAAAAAAAAGAGATAATGCCATTGCTGCTCCTATCATTCAGTACAGAGAGTACTTCTCTGAGAAGATAGGATGTGGAGGATGGCTATTCACACAAGTGTGCATCTGGACTGCTATCATCTCTCCCGGCATCCAAAGCAGTAGCTAGGCTGGCTGAACACGAGAGCCTGACGCAGCATCAGCTCCAGCATCAAGGTGGGAATCACCAGGTATGACTGGGCTGAGGTATGGGTGATGGATATGGAAAGCTCACTTGCCCGGGAGCACTTCACGGGCTGTGCATTTTGAATGATGAAGTGTGTGCGCCTGCTTAAGGCTTGCTCCACAGCCTCCTGGGGGTTCGCTTGCCTCACTCTCTGGCAGGCTTGTGCTGGGCTGGCTGGGCGGACAAAAAAAAAAAAATCACACCTGACACCAGACGTCAGTTGCTGTTTGAGATCTTCCAGTATGCAGGATGTCAAAACTGAACGACAAAACATGATTCAGACATCTTTTTTTGTACTCAGTTCAACTTTCTATAAAGTTTTCCACTGAAAAAAAAAATAATACGCGAAGTATTTCATAGAATGGGCTCCATGAAATTCAGCAGTATGAAAAGCTGACACAAGATAAAATGAATGAAGCCGAGGAAACGGTTGCAGGGAGCAAGAGCGGCTCAGCAGAGACAAAGGAGGCCAGAACAGGCCAGGATTACTCTTTGTGTCCCAGGAGGTGATGTGCGTGAGCAGACAACCAGCTCTCTGCTCTAACACGCTGCAGAAGGGCCTCAGTCACCCCTGTGCTCACTTACTGCGTGACGCACTCACACACCAACCACCTACCTATGGCAAAACATAGAAGTCAACTAGATAAATCTTCATTTAGCAGAAGTTAACCAGACAGTCAATCCATGGCTTCTGTGGAAAATCAGCCCAATTTATTTATATCAACAGTTCTAGCTTTCAGCGCTCACCCTTTATTTGCAGAATGCTTAGAGCCATTATTTTGAGCTGAAATGGCCGATTTTAGTAAGCGTTGCCCTTCAAGTTGGCTGGTGATTTCAAATACTGAGGATTTCCCAGAAACTTTTTAGAAACTTGTTAGAATTTCTTTGGCAGTGGAACGAATAAATTTACGTACCTGAATCTGTGGGCAGGTAAAAAACGAATCCAGTCAGAAAGGAGAAGAGCAGGCAGGGAATGATGACGTTCATGATGAAGTAGAGGGGCAGGCGCTGCATGAGGAAGTGGTAGGTGATGTCCAGGTAGGGGGTGTCAGGGCAGCAAGCGTAGTAAACCCAGTGCTTCCAGCCACGGTAGTCCTTCATCACCCACTCCCCACTCTCCATGAAGTTACTCAGATCTGGACGATCGCTCTCCTGACAGCCAAAAAAAATACGAATTCTTAATATTAGACGTTCTGAACACAATCAAAACTTGGCAGTCACTCAGGAACAGGATTCCCAATAACTCAGGCACTTCATGCATTTTTTGCGAGCAAAACTCTCTTGTCTATGTTATTTTGCCTTAGAATATCATCCTCTACACAGCTTTCAACTAAATATTTTACAGAAACAGTCAGCGATAGTTGACTAAAGAGAAAGACTGATTAAATACTTGCAGAGACATACCCGAGGGGACAGGGAAAGAGTCCTTGGAAATGGAAAGTCATGAGCAGAGAAAAAGCACACACCTCGTCGCCCCACCCCTCCCCCAAAAAGAAGAAAATAAACAAAAGTAAACAGGCAGCACCATAAGGAGTGGTGTGAAGCTGTTGGAGGACAGGCAGGAATCTGCGTATGCAGAATTGTAGAAGCCAAACCAGGAAATTTTGTGCTAGATCTACAAATAGGGCTTTTGTATTCTACCGGTGGTGCCTGCTTATTTTTCAGTCAAACTAAGGTTATATTCCATTCTAAAGCTGAGATTTCCCTAAAAACATATCGTGGTCTTTATTACTTTTCCCAATTACAAACTCCTTGCTTACCGGGTTAATAACAACCACTGTACCATCATACGTCCAAGTTCCCAACTTCATACTGCAGTTCTGCTGGTCAAATGGGAAGTACGTGACTATAATTTCACAGTAACTTTTAAAAATAGCTGGTGGTGCCCAGGTGATCAGGCCTGTGTGCTCCAGAAGGACTTTGGTGTATTTAACGATGGCAAAATCGCCATCTGCGCTGCAAAAAGAACAAGGACATCAACAGCAGTATGGGCAGCACAATTAACGTCGCCACAAAAGGATTTCTTTCGGCCGCGGATCGACTGGTCCCCATTGTGCCTGCTCCTGGAGAAGCCAGCTCCGAGGCATGCTACCCACTGGCCCAGGTGTCGTGGGGAACCAGCCCCACCATGGTGGTGCCATGGGGCAGAGCTACCCCTCCCTCCCCGGGCAGCTGGCACCCCTTACTTGTTGTAAAGAACAAGGTCCGGCCTCCAGATATCATCCGAGGGGATGCGGATTTGTTTCACGCCACCATAGTCCTCTGGATTCCACTTGAGGTTGACGTCTGTCCATTGCTAAAGAGGGAGGATTTCAGCCACTGAGAGCCCCTTCCAGCACTTCTGGGGGCAGGTTTGGTACTTTCTAGAAACATGCATTTCCCTTGCTTTGGCACATGTAAGTAAGCATAAACATATGCTAATGGGATCCCCAGCTAATTTTTTACATTAACTTAAATTTTGGTTTAAGAAGCTTATAAAAAAAAAATAATAAAAACAACGTAAAAGAGAAATATACCAGAAGTCTACTGTTTGAAATACAATGCAAAATGCTTTTCTTAAGGCTCTTACTGTCTAGCACATTTTATTCTTGAGACCCCAGAAAGAAGAAGTGCTCTGCTAGCTGACCCACCTGTCAGAGTTCCCCCTGAAAATATAACAGAGTCACAGAGTCACAGAATGGCAGGGGTCGGAAGGGACCTCTGGAGATCATCCAGTCCAACCCCCTGCCAGAGCAGGGTCACCCAGAGCAGGTNCATAAGAGAGGTGCTCCAGTCCCCTCATCGTCTTGGTAGCCCTTTGCTGTCCCCTCTCCAGCAGTTCCCTGTCCTTAATTCCTGGCTGTGTCCACTGTATTTATTTGAATTGCATGAAATGGTTAGTAATATTTCGAGTTACTTGTTTCAGGCGCACGTTGGTTGTCACAATCTGATTTACTTCATCCTTAAAAAAAAAGAAGAAAGAAAAGAAGGCAGTAGCAGCAAACATCAGGATTAAAGGAGAAAAATTGTTGCCTTAGAAAAATGACACCGTTTGGCACTATCATGTAAGTCAGCATTTCAACATGTACCACATGTTCATATCGTACCACGCTAATAAGCTGAATGAGCTGCAGCCCAACGGTGACGACGACGGCGTCCCGATGGTCCTCCACTGGGCGCACCACCTTGTTGTAGTCCCTGAACAAGTCCTCGACGAGGCGAGTCTCGTCTTCGTAGCACAGGGCCAGCCCAGCTGCAGAACAGTGGGGGTGGCATCAGTGAGATGGGACAGGGAACAGGCTGAGATGGGTGTGAAGGACATACTGTCAACAGCAAGCTGCTGGTGGTGGCCGAGTCCTCTGTGTGACTCCTCATTTCAGGTGCGCATTGGAAATACCGTCAGCAGGGGTAACTACCTATCTGATCTGGAGGTCAGCTTAGGAGTAAGGCAACATCAGCCTCCAACCAGGAGATGAACAAAACCAAATAGCCATGATTGCGGACATCAGACTGAGCATTAGGGATCTCCTCCAGGCTCTTCCGACCCACAGCTGTGCTTACATGTCATGATTGCGGACAGTTAAAAGCGCAGAGAATACCCATAATCAGGGATTTTTAATGTGGTCTTCACCTCCAACTCCACGGACTTGACTGTAACAGTAACATTAAAGGACAGGGCCAAGCACAACAGTCATTGAGTCCTTGCATCTGAAGTCTTTGCAGGACAAGAGCTCCACTCCATGATGGGAGTTGCTCAGGTTGTGCTCGTGGTGAGAGAGAAGGAAACCATTCACAGTGCTCCCCTGTGTCTCCTCAGGGAAGGTCTCAGCCTGTCCCTGGAGAGCTCTGCCCACACACTGCTCAGCGTGACTCGGCAGTGCTATGCCAAAGACCCCTTGGAAGAGCATCGTGGATGAAAATGGCAGGTAGCAGCTTTGTTTCAGTGTGGCTTTAGCCGTGCATCGTATTCCCAAGGGGCGAGGGCTCAGAGTCCCACCTCACAGAAAGCCAGACGAACCCTGTTTCCAGATAGCCTGCTGCAGAACTGTGCTCAGACACCGGTACAGGGGAGTAAAGCAAATGGAAGGGGGGCTTGGGGGTATTTTTGTATGTACTCCCTCTTAAAGGTACTGAGAAGGAACAGGACAGCTGAGCCTCGCCACAAGCGTTTTTGGCAGTTCCCACCCTTGCCTTCCCCTCTCCCAGTTTGAATCCCCGGCCATTGAACCCAACAAGAATTTTGCTGCTGGCTCCAGCCTAAGCCAGGATTTCCCCTGGTTTCCTAACTGCCGTTTCATCAGCTCCTTTCACGTAGTTGAGCTGAAATGCCAAGGATTTTGTCTCGGCCTTGTCCTGCCACGAGATGACATGAAGACACTTGGATGCCACTGGGAAAAGCTGTGGCCGCGGACAAGGCCTGCTTGCTCCCCCTGCCAGGGCACTGGGGGTGGGCAGGACTCCTCTTTCAAATTTTCAGTTATGATCACAGCATTCTATCCAAGTCCAGCTCTTTGCTATGCTTCATTAACCCAATTAAAATCCTTCGCATTGCTACCTTCTGGTGTGGCTTGGTAGGAATTCAGCATACTGCTTGAGTTAGTTACAAAAGTTTTTAGGATCACGATTACTCTTTTAAGGGACAGTTTTAAAAGAATTATCCTGATACAGCACATGCAGCCACAAATCAATTCTGCTTCCTTGTCAGTAGTCCCACAACTTGCTGGAATTCCTTGTAATGAATTCTTACATTTCAAGCCATGTTTTTCGCACATTTTGAAATACAGGTAGCACTAGAGTATATGGGGATGTGGCAAAAAGACGACAGAGAGAAAAACAAACACAAAAGCTTCTCACTTCCAAATATCTGATGTCTGAAATGATAAATACCTGAGCTGTTACCGATGCACCCCAAAGCTCGCATTTAAATGGTTTGGTGTGTTCATAGACGCTTATCAGCAGGACAGGCTGCTCCCAGAACACACATTCGCTCGTACCAACACATACGCAAAGCCCTGGTCCTGCACGCTCCGGAGGGAGCCGACCCCCGCTCAAGGCAACAGCTGGACCACCTTTACCTGCGGAGAGGAGGAGGAGGAGTATGCGATGGACCTTCATCATCCCAGCTCCTTCTTGCTGCAGTCATACAGACGGAGGCACACACAAAGCGCCTTTAACGTCTCTTCAGAGGAGGATTGTGCTGCCTCCTGCCAGGGTGCCAACGAAATATAACCGCCGAGGTATTGATTTCCAGCACCTGTTTTTGGGAATGACAGCTGAGGGCCACTGCACCGCCGGGCTGGAAATGGGAGCACAATGTGTTTCACCAGTCAAGTATCTTCTGCAGTTTACAGAAGGTCACTTTTTTCTAAGTGATGATGTGATTTGTGACTTAAAAAAAATAAACGTCTAAATGAAGGTAAGAAAGGATTATCTGTAGAGCAAGTGAGCATCTCGGCGAGATCTCAGAAACTTCCCGAGCTGGAGACCCAGAACCGCGCGTCACCCTTTGTGACCAGAGCAACTCGCCAGGTTTGGGATTTTGTTTCTCCGAGGGAAAACAGATCGCAGTCATTTATTTCTGACGCACCCTCAGCAGCGTCCAGACTGTGCGCGGGGATGAGGCTGCTCCCTTTGCTTCACAGAGGGATCGGAAATCTTTGAAGAAGTGAACAAACACGTTCAAGAAAGATCCATCTCCTCAATCTCCTGGGTATTCTGTGGAGTCACCCCCTGTTGAAAGCTGTTAACTAACCGAAGTAACCTGAAGTAAGTGGGAAAACCCTCCCATAGATACCTATAGACTTACGGAGCAGTGAAAGGCAAATGGTAGGAATGCTAGTGCTTGCTCATTATTGTCATAAATCACCTGGAAAAGGGAGAAAAGTGAGGTATTTGGTAATAATACTGTTATTCAGGCTAGCAAAGAGAACAACCAACTGTGAAGAACTTTTTTTTACATATACGTGATGACCTCCTCTGACCTCACCGGTATCACTCAGGAACAAAACCTTGAGGCAGAAGGTTCTGCGAGGTGCTCAGCAGCGTGAGAAAAGCAAGTCCATCAGTTCCTAGCAAAGGAGATGAAGCAAACAGGAGAGATGCCACTATAAATCCATGGCATCCTGAGCGCTCTTTGCAGTTCTGGTCCTCTGGTTTCAAAAGGAGACTTGAAAAAGGGCCAGGAGAAAACGACCACGACATCCAAGCTACAAACTGGCTTCCATGCCTGGAACGGATAGATAGTATGAACCTTCAGTCTGGAAAAGAAGCCAGAGAGAGAAAGAGCTTTGGTAGGGTCTGTAAAATCCCAAATGGTCTGGAGAAGGCAGATTTGGATTGACTCCCTGTCCTAGTGCAAACGAGTAGAGGGCATCAAGGGAAACTTGGAGTTGGCAGGCTTAGCCAAGACACCCCGCGCAGTACCTCTGCGGTGGAACTCGGTGCCACAGGAGCGTCTGGCCGCCAGAAGTTTGTGTGTATTCAGAAAAATTAGTTTGATAAATTAATTTCATATTATTAAATGCCGCCCCCTCGCCTCCCCAAGAAGTCTGTCACAGAAGAAGTCCCAGAGTCACAAGTCCCAGGAGGCTGGCGTAGTGTCCTGGGGAAATACGGCCTAATGCTTAAGCCGTTCTCGCGCTTTTCCCTAGCGCCTGCTCTTTGGAGACGGGACTTTGCGGTAGGTGCCCTGCCACGACCGTTCTTACATACTGCTCCAAATTTTCTTTTCCAGAAAACATTCCTTACAAAAACTTTTCTTAGCTTTGCCTCTGGGTGACACCAGACGTACTTTCTATTTCATCTGGATATCCTTTTTGCTGTCCGCCAGCTGGTTTGGTGTTTCTTACTGGATGCCTTTATTATTATTTCATTTTGTTTTTTCTTTTAAATCACTCCCCCTCACTCCCCCTCCTCCACTAGCTCAGCATTCAGCCTCTGCGCTTACATTTATCCTCCAGTAAAAACTCGCCATCTCCATAACTCTGGCCTCGTCCCTGGCCTGTGCCTCGGCCAGCAGCTCCCATTGTTGCAGGTATCTGATTTCAAACAAGCGTCTGGCTGCTTCCAACCTTTATCCCGGGCCGGGCAGCTGCCATGCCCAGCGGAGATACAATTGCACAGAGGCATTGCGGGAATGCTAACGATGCCCCTCCGGATCCTCTCGGGGTCTCTCAAAGCATTCCTGCCCACTCAAGGCAGGCCTGGCAGGTTCGCTCCGAAAACAGATGTAGGAGAGTGTCGCCACGATCTTTGGCAAATTATAGCTCTTGGGTAACACAAGTTTCTGCGTGTCCACCCTGCAAAACAAAACAAAAAAAGGTCTGGCTGCTTGGAATCAGCAGGATGCAGAAGTTGCAGGAGCCCCCGAAGGTCTGGAGCCTTCGCGTGGGTTATTTCTCTTGCAGCTGGGCTGAGCTGAGAGCAGCCCCTGACCCGGGATCCAGCTCCACCAGGCTGGCTGGAAGAGGCAGGAGCAGGTATTTGGAGAAGGCCTTTGGGAAGCGACAGCCTGGCTGCAGGGAATGTTCACTGGCAGAGACACAAGGTGGTTTCCCTCCCCCAAAAAATCAAGGAAACCCGAGCTGCTGTGCTTAAATACGGACAGAAAAGTGGATGCTGCTTGTTGTAAACAGGGGAATGTGACCTGTTACGACCAAGGTGAAAAAGCAAGGGGAGGGGATGAGCTACACCGAGTGCCTGAAGTTGATCCATTGGTAAGAAGGGTATTTTTTTTTGCCTTCCAAGTATTCAGAGGTTTTTTGGACAAATGTTCTATTCCCACACAGAAAAACCCTTTTCACATCTACCTCAACTCCAAGGTTTCTGGCTTGGGTTTTGAGCCCCCCCCCCCGTGCCACACAAACCCACTTCCCACCATGCTAACCTGGCAGGCCAGCTCTCATTCATCTCAATTGGAAAGAAGCAGAACTCACTGCTCGCTGAATTTAGGGCATCGCTCCTTCCATTCGTGTACCAGGAACAACTGCTGCCCACCCCATCCCGAAGGAAGTCAGCCATGAACAAATGCTACTGCAGATAAGTCTTTTTGGCAGGGTGGTATCATACGGCCGCGATCGATAAAAGTCAGCAGAATACCTAATGCTTTCGACAGAGTGAGGAACACAGGATTTTCACCGAAATCTTTGTCACAGAACTGCAATGCAATAAATGCAATGCCCAGGTAGAAAGAGCAGGGGGCTCCAAAGGCTGCAGGGCCTGCACGGGGGAAACAGAAGTGAAATTAATGAAAGGTATAGATAAGAGGTAGATATTACATCAGGGAAATCAAAGGCACAAAACCTGAAAAGTAACAGCAGTGTCCATTTGGGCTTTTTTATCTTCCAAATGCAGAACATGCCTTTTTAAATGCATTTTGGTATCAGAAAAAGTGGCATTGCTGGTGACAGTAGATTATGGCAGCACTGGGTAAGAGAAGGCAGATGGTTAGACAAGCAATTTGTGAATTTGCCATGTGTTTGTTACCAGATTGCCCCTAGTTATAGACAGTACGGCACACATTTCCCACTGGACGCCATCTCGCACGAGTCTGGCGACTCAACGCTGTTGCCACCAGATGGCAACAGATGGCTAAGAAAGATGCAGCGGGCACACGGCGGGCATTTGAGCGAGCACGATCGCAAACAACCCCTTGCAAGAGCAAACCAGAGGGAGTAAGTCTTGCCAAGAAGAAATGCATTCAAGGAATTAACTTCAGTCTTGAGACGCTAGTGAACTGGACTTCCCCTGCTTGTTCCAGTGCCCACAAGAACATGCTAAGCCAGGAACGTTAATATACACATTAGTACGCATCGACAGATAGGATTTCAACCCACACATCAAGAAATTCAAAGTTGCAGTTTTCCGTACTGAGACACACCTCAGCCATCCTGCAAATATATTTTTCCCTCCTGGATGTTTGTAGCAAATTTCTTTTCAGCATCTCTTTTCTTTGTTTCGTATCACACGTGCCAAATGAATCCAAAATATCAAGAACTCACTCTAAAGTGTTGATCTTAACCTCTACAGTTACAGAGTTTACATATTATAGCATAGACATGGTGCACATTTATCTAATTAGAAGGATGCTTCTGAAAAAAAGGACTTGAGTCTGGAAAGAAAAGCAAGGAAAAGGTCTACAGTCAAATAGAGAAACCACAATCACAAAATACATAGTTAAATCAGTGGCACAAGTGTTAACCTATTGCAGGTGGGGAGAAACACCGCTCCCCTTTAAAGGGGCATCAATCCTCACGGCCAAGCTGCTCAGATAAAAATACCACTGGCAACAAATGCCCGTTTACCCGGCTGGAGCAAGGCATGTGTGGCAGCGAGAATGGAGACCAGAAATAACTGCAAATACAATCGACTGAGATGACAGGCACAAGCTGACCAGCACCAAGTGTCAGAGCAGTCGGTAAGAGGGTTGCAGCTTCACACTGCCTTTCTGTTATGGAAATTCCAGGAAACCAGCCCTGGAGCTGAATAAAGTTGCTGAATAAAGCAGCGGTGAATTCATTCCCAGCTATCATCCCTGACAAGGCTGCTTCTAGGGCTTCTGTCGGAGGACTAGGGCTTATCTCTGGGACCAAGATGAGTCATGCTGGAGAGCCAAACAAGCCAGCGAAAGACGACAAGTCCGTTAGACGTGACGTTTGCTCTGCCTTGCTCCTGTGGGCCCCTCTGTCAGCACGGCAGCTTGCATGAGCCACGCTGGAGTGGCAAGGACAGCAAAGGGACAGCTTTGCGGGTCCATCCCCTCACAAAGACTTTCCTGCACAGCAGGACTCCTCAGATACGCTGTTTCTGTGGCCGGGAAAATCTCACTTATACTTGGATGCAGTTAGATGACACCTGTATTAAAGTTACTGAAAACTCCGCCCTTTCCCAGCGGCACAAATCACCGGCCGGAAAATGCACTCAGCCTGGTACAGACCACCACTACTATCTGCTACTACAGAAAAAAAAAACCCATCTAAGAGATTTGTCCTAAAGATATTAAAAGAGAGGGAAAGAGCAATTTGATCTGAACTGTTATTCTCTAATTGAACCAGCAACCCCATCTTCCCTGTGCCCAGAAGCGCTATCCCACCAGTGCCCAGTCTAAGAAGCATATGACCGCACAGACTTGGCTAGGGAGGTAGAAAACACACGTGGGCTTCACTAGATGTAAACCTATTCGTACGACTGCCACAAGCTGGTGCCAAGCCCAGCGCAGGTTCAGCAGCTGCAAAGCCGTTCTTGCAGTTTGCTCTGACCTTCGTCTGCAGCCAGCAGGCAGAAGTTTTCTCTCTGCAGAGGCAGAAAAGCCCTGTGGGGCACAAGTCCGACAGCAAAACTGGCTGGGGACAGTGGCCTGGGTGTCAAAGCGGGGACCCAGGTGGGCACTGCCAGCTCTGCCACATCCCGATGGTGGAGACATCCAAGGCGATGTCTAAGCAACTGTTGGGCTTCCAAATGCTCTCCTGGAAGTGCCTGCTGCTGGAGATGTCATTATATCGTCATATTATACTTTGGGTACGTATTCTGATGCTGATTTGCTTTTGTAAGCATATGGTTGAGTTACTACAAGTGCAGAAAGTAGACCCCGGCATTGGAAATGCCTGTGTATCATATCACACCCCTACCTCATTTCATACAGTGACTTTCATGAGTGGGACCACAGAGAGCACATAACCTGAAGGATATCTCTGGATGCTCACATTTACATGTTTAAATACACATATCTCTTTTTAAATGCAGGTGACTCTCCATTGGAGTGATTGCAGTGCAGACTGTTCCATTTCAGCTTTACGTAAAAGCAAGCCGCTTGTTCAGCTCTATGAGGTCTGCCATTTTGGCCAGTATTCCGTAATTCAAAGTTTTCCTGAAGACATTCTGGGGAGAGCTCCACTACCTGGCCAGCGGACAGAAGAGCTGGCAATGTGGGAAGTATGTTTTCGTGCTTAAGAGCTGCTGCACCAGTTAGCTGCTTCTCTTATCCAGTTCACAGGGAAAAAAAACAAAACAAAACCAAACAAAAATCACATCTTAGCTCTTAACTGACACAGGCTCTTCTCTGATTGCTGGCATAAGGAGATAATTGACTACAACCCTTTTGCAATGTCATCACTCCCAAATACAAAAGCAATTGACTCCTGGAACATGGAGCACCCCACGGCACATTCCCCACAGAGCCCCGGCTACGGGATGAGAGCACAAACATCCGTCTGGACCTCACCCGCTTCCCATGGAGCGCTCGCACCGTGGCGAGAGGCAGGCATGCTGCGCCATCCCGCATCACACCTGCACCCTAAGTGCAACCGGGGTAAACTTCTGTGACCCTGCGAACGCCTCCGTAACCCCACGAGAGCCCTGGGATATCTAGCTTTGAGGTGCAGATTCTCTCATTACTGGTGTTAGCTGGATAAACATGCAGCAACGAGTTTATTTTGTTTTTAATTCTGCAACTAGGCCAAGCAGCAGAGCCTGCCCTCCCTTTGCGCACAGCGCTTCCCCTCCCTGATCCCAGAAAACACTGAACGGGGGACCTCTGCAAAGCATCCTTCTCGCCTGCAGCTGCAGTGGTCGCCTTTAAAAAGTCAACATTTACCTCAGCGTGCTGGCTGATCCAGCGCAGTCTTTTAGAGCAGGAAACACCGTCCTCTACCCGTGCTGTCCATTAGCTCCCAGGGACGGATTCCTGCTCCTGCACGTGACACACTTGGATTTGTTGACGCGCGCTTTACCCGGGACTGACCTCGTGCCAAAATACGCACTTTTATTGCTTGCGTTGGGATCTTTGCCAGCACACGCGCGGCGTTTTGCTGGCAATTAATGGAAAATACCGACTGCTGCGGTTCCTGGTGTGTAGCTCTCACCTGTCACACGGAGTTTGTTTTGCCTCCTTGGCAGGCGCCGAGATCTTTGCCACGCTCCTCTTGTGATGGACAACAGGGAACTTACAAGCTTGTGTTTGTAACGGATAAAACAGGAGAACAGAAACGTGCCCTCAACTCAAGAAACACCTTCAGCGTGCTAACTAAAAACTATTAAAAACCCCCTACTTTTGGAGTATATTTTGCAGCGCGTGGGGGCTGTGGGTCCCCGCAGCAGGGGTGGGGGCTTGCAGTGGCGAGGCACGTTCTGGTGGGACCGAAGGCCGGGCAGAAGCCGGGAGGTGGTTCCCACTCCTCTGACAGCCCGCACTAGCTTTGTACTGGGGATTGCACACAAAGCCAAATTCCAGCTTTCCCTGCTCACCTGTATTTGGGATTTGACAGGCGTCCAACACACCCCACTCGAGATTTGGGGGAACGGCTTGGTAAGCACACACCGCAGCCGGGGGGCAATGGGGGCTAGCGAAGTGTTGAGCTCACTGTTCAAGTTACTCTGAACAGAAGGAGACTCGGGTGTAGGTGCACTGGCAGGTTAGTTTTCTGTTCTTAATCAACACTGTTAACAAACTGACATGATGGCTTAGGAGCGAGGCTAAACCTGGTATGAGAGCTGCAAATGGAAGAGGGAACATCAGTGGGGGTTTTCCTCCCACCAGCGCAAGAGAAGGAGAATGTCGGATCCCTCCTAGTGCTGGGAGAGATCTCCAACCCAAGGATGGACACAGAACAAGCCAACTCACGCTTTCCACGGCAGTAGCTCCAGCTCCTCCTTTAGCCTCCTCCACTGCCGATACCCCACCAGGCAATGCCCCGTCACTTCTTCGCCGTAACTTCAGACCAAAACTTCTTGATTTACACTACGGAAAGAGAACTTCAAAGTAAGCTGTGGGCAGATCACAACTCTCCCTCCAGTGGCGGGGCACGAAGGAGCTGTAGAGACTCAGCATCACACTATGTCTGAAATGATTAAGAAGGGTGAGCTGCCCATGGACTATGGTGGGTTTGTTTTTTGGGGTTTTTTTTGTTTGTTGTTTTTTTTTTTTTTTTTACAAGATTGAAAACCAATGAGTCCACTGTATTGTAACACATTTGGAAATGATGCCTGTTCTCTGAAAGGCAAGATGATGTGTGGGCTGGGGAACTACTTCCAGGAGGAGTTCACAGTTTTCTGTGAGGAAGGGATTTGCAAGCATCGTTGCAACTCACCTAGGGAACAGCTTGCGACGGATGCTACGACTCCTCCACATGTATTCGATTATTGGCTTCTGTCTGCTTCCAATAAAGGTGCTCAGCTGGGCTTTGAACTTCTTTTTTTGTGAAGCGCCTTGTAGTGCACCACGTTGGTGGTGCTTATCCCACCTTGCAGCAATCTCAGTGTGTACCTGGATTCCAGTAGTTTACTGGAAGATGTCGGGTGAGAGTTACTGCGTGGTACAAATAACGTATGTCCAGCATCACAACGCTGGAGAACATGAACGGGGGTAAAAGAAAAAAAAGCAATTAAAGGAATCATAGAATCATAGAATCTTCATGGTTGGAAAGGACCTTTGAGATCATCGAGTCCAACCATACAAACACAAAAAAAAAACCCCAACAAAACAAACCACCACCAAAAAAACCCAACCCCCTACAATCTCCATCACTCGAGCATGCCCTGAAGTGCCAAATCTACACGTTCCTTAAATACGTCTAGGGATGGTGACTCAACCACCTCCCTGGGCAGGCTGTTCCAGTGCCTGACCGCTCTTTCAGTAAAGGAATTCTTCCTAATATCTAATCTAAACCTCCCCTGCCGCAGCTTCAGACCATTTCCTCTGGTCCTGTCATCTCCCTTTTGAGAACGGAGTAGGGCTGGAGATGAGCGATGAGCAACAGCATCATGCTGTGCTAAGTCCTTCTGGGTTTAGTGAGCGATCCTTCAAGCAAGCCTTAGGATACACCACCTTATGAATATTAATCTACAAAAAGAGTAATTTGGCTATTTTGGACAATCCTATTTGCGTTACCGACGCAGTTAGTAATAAGGCGTGGAAAAAAAGAGGCAAAAAGAAAACACTTTGCTATCAAGCCTCGAGTTTGAATGCAAGAAACAAAAATTACAGGCGACACAGTGCTTGAAAATGAATCCTGGCTGGCTGCCAAATGTATTTTTCAAAACAATGCCTAATTGCCTCAGGAAATACATTAATCAAAGGCTCCCAGAGGCCTAAGAACCGTTTGCTCCAATCCACCGAGGCAGAATAGCGATAAAGACCTGAGTAATACAAGGAGCTACGTACGTCCTTGAGACAAAATACTTCCACGAGAAATAGGAAAGGATACCTAACTGAAAGCTTTTAAACAAATTCTTCGAGCAGCTTATTGACATGACTCTTGGGAGGGATCAAATACGAAAAAACGGTACTCTGACCACGAAACCAGCAACAGACATTAGAGAAGTTCATGGATTGTGCTGTCCAAATTGAGATACAGAAGGTGGCATCAAGAAGATCATCCCTGTGGTGCGGCCCAGACCACGTAGAGAGCAAATCAGGCCAGCGTGAAGAAACGATCAGTCTACGCAAGGGTATAACCTGAAACGCCCATGACCACAGGCAGAGGAAGAGCGTGCTGAAGAACTGAAGAAGAGTTGGATCACTCAGTGTAAGGCTTCCTCCTCTTGGCACATCAGCCTGGGCTCCTTGGGCTCTGCTGGATGCAGGGCCAACTGGCTGGGTGAGCCGAGAAGGAATGCTGGGGAGGGATGGCTGGGGGTGCAATGACAAGCCCCACACCCAGCTTCTCTCGCCCTGCTCTCCCGCACGTGTCCTCTGCCGGCTGCTCGTGCTCCTGCCGCAAGAGAAGACACTCTTCCCATACACGGTTTGCTCAGCAATCCCTTTAATCCACAACACATCTCCTAACCCTCCTTCCCTCGCATTACATAAAGCTTCCGAGGGCCGATGTGCAGTTGCTAAGCAGTAATTTTGCATGACTAAAAAAGAAATCCTTGATTGCTAGGTTCACTAAATGTTGGGTGTCCCCCCCCCCAGACTTACTGCAATATAATTATAGCTATAATAAAAACATTGCAGAACATTCATCAGCATGCAAAAATTAGGTCAGGAACAGAGCAAGGATATCATCTATGCCTTTTAGAAGCCTTTACTTCTTCCTTTGCCGACGGAGGGGGAAGGGCAGGAAAAGTTTGGTATTGCATAAAATCACAAATAACAGGTTTTTCCACCCTGTCAGCTGATCTGGCCTAAGCAGAAGTTCACATTCTTGTTTGAGAAGGCAGCTTGCTTCCCTCACCCCAGTCTGGGCCGGGGATGCCGACGCATCCCTCCGGCAGGGAGCTGGGACACCTTTCCCACCCAGCTGCAGTTGGGGCCCGGCCGGTAAGAGGTCAAGCAGCCCTGTGCTAAACCGCTGAGCTGAGCTCATTCACCGCCAGGACGCTTTCCTGAAATTGCCACAAGAATTTTTTTTTTTTTTTCCCTTTTTCATGCTAAAGCTCCTAATGATGCCCCCAAGCACTGTCCTAAATATCTTTTTTCCCCCAATAGTTCTGACATTTAACTTTCACTAGACATGCATTTTTACCAGTTATTCACTACCTCCGTAATTTTTAATAATTTTGCCTTCCTTTAGCCACATTTAAGACTTGCTTTCCCTCATACATACAACCTCATCAAGGAGGGTGTAGAGAAGCGGGGGTGGGTCTCTTCTCCCAAGTAACAGGCGATAGGACAAGAGGAAATGTTGCGCCAGGGGAGGTTTAGACTGGATATAAGGAAGAATTTCTTCACAGAAAGGGTTATCAAGCATTGGAAGAGGCTGCCCAGGGAAGTGGTTGAGTCACCATCCCTGGAGGTATTTAAAAGACAGGCAGACACAGTGCTTAGAGATACGGTTTAGTGATGGTTTTGGCAGTGCTAGGTTAACAGTTGGACTTGATGATCTTAAAAGGTCTCTTCCAACCAAAATGATTCTAGGATACTGTGTGCAAGTTCCTTGACTGCTACCAACTCGGACTTCCTGCCAGTGCCCCTTGTTTCTCCCTTAGAAGTCCGAGGAAGACGTTTTTCTCCATTTAATCCCTTCTTTCCCATTTCTTTTTTCACTGTGGCCAACTGTCTTTCGACGAGACGTTGCCAGCGAGGTGGCCCCGGTGTCTGCCCAGCCCCACGCCGTGCTGCAGACACGCAGCCCGCGGCACTGCAGACAGTAAGGTCAACTCCTGAACTGGAGATAACATGCATTCGTCATGGAAATCAATTCGTTTAGAGAACAAATCAACTCAGATAACCTTTAGTTTCTATAGACCTATGTCATTTATTGTATTGTCATCTAACTAACGTAAATACTAGAAACACTAGTTCTCTGCACTCAGTTAAAAATTTGAATAAATATAACTTAAATCACACAATTGCTTATATGCCCAAGCAAAGTATCTTCCTGGTTAGCAAGAAGAAATATCAAATTTACTGCAAAGACAACACTTATTTCTGCACTACCTGCTTTGATGGTTACTGCTCAGGAAAGACCAGGGTTTTGTTAGCATAGTAACAAAAACAAGAGTAAAATGAAGGTTTTGCCTACACACTTAATGGAAAATCATGATTAAGTTAGAGAGATTAAAAAAAAAAAAAANAAAAAAAAAAAAAAAAAAGAGTCAACGGATACAGATTCCAGGGATTCAAAGTCAAGCAAGTATTTCATTGACCGGTGGGCTCCTCCACCCCACATTCCTAACACAACACACAACCTGGGTATTTGACTCCGAGAGATGCACGCGTCGGGTGGGCAGCGCGGTTATCAGACGCTGCCAGCCTTAATTATTTGAATATCGGAGATTATTTGGTGTTAAACATACTCTGAAGTTTTATCGTCACTTGGCGCGCCGTTGCCTTCGTATCTCATCAGAATTTGAGACCAGGAGAGAATAAAGCGCGCTTATTCCGGCAGGGACTCGGCTGCCTGACCTCCCAGCTCCCATAAGCCCTCATTAGGGAACTCCCAGGGGAGGGGGCGTGCAGGCGTTAAAGAGAAACTACGCTTCTCGAGCTGGGGTTTTGGGGGATTTTGGGTTTTTTTGTTTGCTATTTTTATTTTTTTTTTTTTCTGTTGGTCAGCAAACCCACTGCCCTTCTCTCAGCAGCGGGTCCCCGTTTAGGTTTTCTCCTTTCCTGCAGGAACTTCCCCGGTCATAAGTCACTTGTTAAACTCCGCTGGAGAAAAGGCACCTCCAGCAGGAGACCGGCGTCTGGTAGGAGCTAACAAAACCCTGTTTGCCCTGAGTGCATCGGAGGGGTTGACTATCCCCAGTGCGAATCTAGGCTTGCTGGTTTGGGGATTTTTATTTTTTTTTCCCTCTGACTCCGATCCACCTTTGCACCTTTCATCATCGATTCTAAAGGCAGTCGAAAGCATCCGCACAACGGGGAGAGCGGCCGTCACTGTCAGCAGCACCCACCTGCGCTCCGCAGAGGCGGAGGAGCTGGGTATATCACACAGAGGGATGATTTAGTTATCCTAATTACTCCTATTTACTACGATCTGCTTTAGAAGTGGGACTTCGACTACCTGGTTCAGGCGTGGCTGCGCAGCGATGGGGAACAGCAGATGCCCTTTGCTGAGTTAAGCCAAGCGCTCCTCTGGCTCATCCACGCTGCCGAAGGACACCGGTGCCACCACCACCACAGCCAGGGCAGCCGAGGCAGAGCCACGTCCTCCTCCGGCCGTGTCCCCTGTCAGCTCCTGCCGCATGCTTTGAGAAAAGGATGCTTTTGCCACGGCTGGCTGTGGTGGCATTAGGTGTCAGGGACAAACACGTAACAAGGAGTGCAAACACCTCGCCACCATTATTTAGAAAAAACCCTATCTCCCGATGACGGACACGATGACATTAGGAGTAGAACCATGGGAGAGTGCCACAGCAGGGAGCTGACTGCAGAGACAGGGCCAGCCACAGCGTCCCTGCCGGGCGCCCTGGAAGGGAAGGCGGGAGCGACGGATGGGCTGAGCACCGGGATGCACAAGGCCGTTAGGCGACATGGGAGCGAGGAAATGCATCGCGTGCTGCTGAGGCGGCGGGGGGAAACACGGTATGTTTAGGAGCTGGCTTGGAGCAAGGTATCCACGAACACAGGCGGCCGCTGGAGAGCACGAGGCAGATGTGCCTGGGGAGCACATGGGCCACTGCTCTTGGTCTGGGCGGGGGGGCAGGGGCAAGACTGTGGTCGGAGATATACAGTTTTCCAGCTGTGTCAGTTCATTGGGATAAATGAAGTGATAATGTGCATGAATTAATACATGAATTATAGCAGGAACTAACTTTCAGTGCTACAGAAGGTTAAGAAAGGCGGGGGGGGGAAGAAAAGGATGATCCTTTAGATTCTCTTAAATCCTCCCCCTGCTCTGCCTCCCCAGCAGCCCCCCAGCCCAGAGCAGCACTCACCACGCTTACCAGCACGCACCTTTTCCTTCCCGGAGTCCTTCATTCCCCACTTCCAGAGGGGCTGGAGGAGAGAGCTGCCTTCTCCTCTCCTCTCCTCTCTTGGCTGGGACACGAGGGAAGGGGTGGGACACAGGGAGGCTCCGCGCTGCTGACGGGAGGGCAGCACAGCTGCTCGCAATTGCCAGGGGATTGATTATTCCTCCTCCTCGGGATGGTGTTGGCTGCCTGAGAGGAGGGAAAGGGCAAAACCTCCCCGCTGCCCCAGCAGCCTCACCTGGCTGCTCCCCTTTGGGGCTGGGGCCCAACCAAAGCATCTCCCTGATCCGAGCATCTCATTACGCCTTTCTTCCCTGCAGGTCCCACACTCGCTCACTCTTTTCTCCTTTTTCCCTACTTTTATTGCCAGCCCTTCAAGCCAGCCCTTTTGCCCGCCCTTGCCTCCCCGAGGGCAGCTCCGCCACTTTCCCGGGACCTGCTGTTTCATTCTCGTGCCTCTTTTCCATCCCCGTTTACCCCCCCGGCTCCTCCACTCTGCCTTGTGCCAGGGGGTTCTGCTTTCCTTGATAATTAAGACTTTTCCACTCTTCGTCAAGATAATTAGGCTCCAAAGCATTCCTCGAAAGTTTTGACTCGAATCGATGTGCCGTTTGCCATCGATCTTCTCTGGCGTTTGTATTTTCCCATGCACAGGGGCAACGAAGAACGAGAGCCAGGTGGGTGACACGGAGACCCTGTTTGGTGACAAGCAACGCCGCTGCCTCGTCTGCCGCTCCCGGTGGCAGCAGAGCCCCAAGAAACCCCACCGGGAGTGTTTAGAGCCAGGAGGATTAGAGCGCAGAAAATCCTCATAAAATCAAACCAAACTCACTGGCTACACCTTTTTCTGTGGTCAGAAACTGTAGAAATGGAGAAATGAACGCTTGCAAGGACTACAAACCAGTGTGAAACTCCACGTGCGCCTACCCAAGGACAGGCACTCCACTGGGACGGGCGGTTCTGCCACGCTCCCGGGGCCAGAGCATCAACGGATGGAGCGTCTCCACCAGGGGGGCCGCAGCCAGGCTGACAAGTGATTTCTTTATGCATTGCTTTTTCGGAGCGAACAGAGAAATTGTTTCTAAGTTTTGGGCGCTTTCCTTTCACGTGGCGTCACGGTTGAACCCCAGGAGGCAGCTAAGAAAGGTCTGCAGGGCAGGTCCACGTGTTCTTGGTGTAGTTGCATTCGGAATTCAGCGCTGCATCCATCTACTCTGGGCAGCTACAACCGTGTAACGGTAAACTGCAGCTCCAGTTTGTTCACAGGTAATTACAACTACATATATATATATATAAAAAATACGGAACAGCAGCTGCCTTTACAACACTTTTTGGGTTTGGTTAAGAGTTCTGACGCATCCTTGAGAGGCATCTTGGACAACGAAGAGAGAAGTTTTCAAACTACAGAGGGATTTGTGGGAACCCCAGCAAAGTGTCAGGCTCCAAAGGATTTAGATCAGAATGGTCTTGCCAAAACCAGTAAAAGTCTAACAACTCGCTTCTTTTGAAGTCAGAGGTTGCTCAGGGTTAAAGCGACAATTTAAAAAATGAAAAAACCCCAGTATTTTTGATACACGTTCATTAAGTAAAAATAAATAGCTTAAGGTTAGAGTTCTAAAAGCAAAATTTAATAAATTAATATATGCATGCCAGATAAAAATACAAAATTACAATTGAAATAGCAATAATGATAAAGGAACACTGCGCAGCATTGCAGATTTCACTGCAACCACCATAAACATCATGGAGAATTACTTAAAGTAACATTTAAAGTACACATTTTGTTCCCGTTAAAAACAAATTACTATATGGTGAAAAAAACTGAAAGAAACGCAAGGAGAAATCAGCCCCCAAAGTGGCAGAGAATGATACGAAATGTCAATAAATTGCCAGAGGCTCCATTTCACGTAAGTCGGCTTTCTTTTTAGTATCAGAAACCAATTACATAGAACATAAAAGCAAATTCACAACAGGTTTACACGGAGAAACATGCTGAATTACAACCACAAACTATCCAGAACAAAGATGCTGCACCAGTTCAGTTGTTTTCTTCATGGAATGAGTCTCACCAGAACAGGGAGAACAGGGAGCAAATCATGCAATAGCTTCAGCCTTTTTTGTTTTGGGTTTTTTTTTGTGATTTTTTAAAA
Source organism: Stercorarius parasiticus (assembly GCA_013396915.1). Taxonomy (NCBI): domain Eukaryota; kingdom Metazoa; phylum Chordata; class Aves; order Charadriiformes; family Stercorariidae; genus Stercorarius; species Stercorarius parasiticus. The sequence continues at coordinate 174,487 of VWZL01002757.1, forward strand.
ATTTTTTTTATTTTAACATGATAAACACCCAGGATTACTAGTACTGGAAAGTATGTGTTAACCTTTTTCAACATCAGCTGAATGGCACTACAGAAACGACAAAGAGTTCCTTCATTTTTATCCTGAATACATCGAAAGCTCTAGCAGATATGGAATTCAGCGACAAGAGCCATTAAATTACTTTAAAATATTCCTTCATCCATAGAACACTGTTGCTTCCTTTTTTATTACAAAACCCCCAAAATATTCAAAATAAAATGTCTTCATTTTTTATAAGCATCTCCACCACAAGTCTCTGATAACGGATGTCATTCAACGCAGCCATCGCGTCCAGTTCTGGCGCTCTCATGAGAGTTGGTCCAAAAACTATGCCCAGATTCTCTGCGCTCATCAGATTTTCCTTTTCATGGAGCGTTACTCTGTGGAAAATAAGGACAGTGTTTTTCGCATTCCTGCGGTGCCGAACTATGCTTGCCTATGCTTGAAAACCGGGGGAAGTGGACGGGAAAAGAAATGCTTGCCTCCCCCCGAAGCCTAGGAGAGGCTGCTGTTTCCAGCAGGACACATTGGGAGGCGTCGGGTGGAACCCTCATTAGCGAGTGCAAACGATGTTTGCAGTGAATCGGATGTCTCTGTCCTCCCTTACCACGCACATGGACCGCGTTTACTTGCAGGAGGGGCTGGAACTCCGCGGCGAGGGAAGGGGACAAGGGGTGAATTCAGACAAATCGGAACAGTTTTGCTTTCGCTCTTTAGAGCGGCAGCATTCGGAGGGCGTTCCTATGGGGAGCAGAGCGTGTTTGTTAGTACATGAGCAGTTTTGTGGCCACTAGAGACGTGCCGTTGTGCCCAGCCAGGTGGGATTCAGCCCAGGTTCCCCTGGTGGCATGACCCCACGTGGTCACACTGCTCCTCTCTCTCAGGCATACGATGGCGATGGGGGGGAAGCGCATCCCACGTGAATTCCCTGCCTTTAGGCACTACAGGCTAACCCTGCTCGGCTGGACGCCTGGTTCCTCTTCAAGACAAATTATGTCCTGTGGCGCGTACTAACAAAAAAAAAAAAAGTGAATCATCACTTTGGGACGGCTTTGAAAGCACCAGGCTCTCACTGTAACCTCATTTGCGCGGCAGCCCGAGCAGGTCATTAAACCTGTGCTCTGACAGGCCCCCTTCCACCCTTCCCTCTTCTGGGGACCTCAGCAGCTGCCGAGCAGCCGAGCCCCCGGCTCAGGGACGCCTCCTGCCGCCTGGTCCCCATCTGCAGAGGAGGAGGAGGCGGGGAGGCCACGTTTTGCTGCTCCACAGGAATCTGCCCCGTTTAAAGCTGCGAGGCAGGTTTGCAGGCCACCTCCAGAAACGTAATTTGCCCCAAAATTATCCCTACGGGAGAGGCATCCTCTGCCGGGGCTATTGCAGAAACACCTCTGCTCAGCAAATGCCAGAAGGGTCACTGCTGCCCAACCGTGATGGTCTCCAGGGTCATGGGATGGTGTTTCTTCAGGTTGCGGCCTCCCGCGCTGCCCTGCCTCAGCACGGGGAACACAGGGTCCCGCACGGTGGTGGCGGGATGGAGGACACCCTGCCCGCGGGATCCTCACACGGCGTGTCCCATGGCTGCTGCCCACCGCCACGGATGCAGCAGACAGAGACGTGCCTCAAAGCCCGAGCTTCTGCCTCGGTTTATCCCGGTGAACTGCCTCGCTCAAGGAAACAGAGTTAGATTACGCAAATGTTTTAACACACACTATGGTTTAAAGAATCCGTAAGGATTCTCAGAAACAACTAAGAGTCCGGGGACAGCAACTGAAAGAATCTGGGTAAATTATTTTTCTTTTCACCGCTGCGGCACCTTGCATTGCATAAACAAATCCTTTGGTGTATATATATAAAGAAAAAAAAATCAAGATTTTTCTTCCTTTTTCTCCCCTTCTGCCGTCATTTTTTTTTATTTTGAAACAAGTCAGACTGATCTTTCCAAGCTTTGGTGTATATAAAAAAAAGTTCAAGATTTTTCTTCCTTTTTTTCCCCTTCTGCCTTAATTTTTTATTTTGAAACAAGTCAGACCGATGTTTCCAAGCGGCTGTGCCCTGTAATTATTTGTGTTTGTAATTATTCCCGATAAGGGAGCTGTGTCTGATTACCTGAATTCAGCAGCAAGACAACAGCCTGCTGAGCACCGCAGCTCTTTTTAGCAAATGTATTAAAAGGAAGTTTAAAAGTGAGTGGATTTTTGTCACCCTTCTCCCTTATCGTTCACCTACACCAGAAGCACCATGTGAAAAAACATCTTGGTAACTGGCGCAGCAACAGCTACTCCAGTTGAAGAAACTGGAGGTAAGAGAAGGTAAGAACAGGGTAAGAAAAGACCAATTTCACCCTTCACGAGCAGTAAGGTGGGTGGTTTTTTTGTTCCCGAGTCCCTCATCCCTGCGTCTGCTCTAAAACATCCATTAGAAATGTCATTGAAATAAACGGACAAATCAGGCAGAAACCCTGTAGCTGAATTTTGCCCGAGGCACTCAGCAGAGCCAACATATTCCTACTTGTAGAAGAACTATAAAAGGGAAAAAGCAGAAGGGAGCTTAAAATAAAGTATTTTTCTAAGGAAATGGAATGATTCTTATATATTGAGAATAAATTCACGTTACTTGAGAAACTAAAATGGATACCCTAACACGCCACGTTGATTTTTTCCCCTGCTTTCCTGAAAGAAACAGAACCTGGGCTGTTGTACAGGATGTTCATCCGTCGGCCTCTCTCTAACAGGTTTTCAGCCGACTGACCAACTTCAACCTTATCCCAGGGAAAAGGGGAAACTTCAGACAGAATTTAGGCTCCTACAGTTCTGAGAAGGTGGCGGGTGGAATGAGGGGTTCCACGCCGAATGACTGGCAGAGCTTACCAGGTGAGTGAGGGCCAATTAACACCGTGCCTAATTGGCATCAGCTCAAGCCTGGTATGTGCCGTCTTTTTTAGGGTGTCAGGGATGACCAGGGGAGACAAGACTTAGCAGAAAAAGCTACCAGTCTGTAGCCATTAAGCTGAATTAGTTCCTTGCCCAGGGAGTGATTTGTTACTCTCAGAGGGACTAAAGGCTTTTTTACCATAAATATTCATTGTAACCCTAGACATAGTGCAAATTTGTTAGGCAGGTGACTTTTGTGCTTCAAAACTGTGGGTTTCCTACTTATTTCTTTTCAAGTACTTTCCGAGTGCTTTAAGTGGGATAAAAACCAGTGTTTGGGTATTTGCTGTTGTGCAGACTGTCATTCCCTGCCACAGCCCGTCTCCAGGATTTGGTGGGCCTTGCCCGGACTTTTCTGCAGGTCCCAACACAGACTTTGCTAAAAATGAGTCTGGCTTAGCGTTCTCTCCAGCCAGTCCCCCTACCTCTTCAGATGTGCCATGAGATACCGTAGCGTTTCACAGTGTGCAGGTGGCAGCAGTTTCAGCGCCTCATGGAGAATTTCCAGCTGTTCATCCGGATCGGTGGTTTCTGAAACGCAGACGTTCAACTGTCACCACACGTACAGCCGGAATTCACACACAGAAAGACAACACCGGTGGCCTGCAGAGGGGACAGGGTCTCACAGCTCTGCTGGATTACTGATCTCCAGGACCTATCCAAACCTCGTAGTGGAAGATTTGCCGGTGGAAAGAGGTGCTCGGAGCACAGTCGGGATGTGACTGGTTCTGGACAAAGAAAACTCCCCAAAGCAAACCGCACTCCGCCAAAAGATTCCCTGCAGCCTACTAAAAAAAAAAAATCCCTTCGTAATCCTTACTGACTGGACTGGTTTTGCACAAACAATCTACAGGTGCAACCCTGGGACAGCAGAAGGTACTGGGAACTTTGCCATCAGCGTCTTTGGCTGTGTCCATACTACTTGGGAAAAAAGCCTTCTCCAGAGGAGCGATAAGCCCAGCATCTGGCCTGTGTTTTCTACCCACGGCGCCCTCACACCTTTCCAGGTGTGCCTGGTGTGACTGCTACATCACAGAGATGCTCCAGGCAGCCAGGATGCTTGGGAGAGATGTTCCAGCTGGGCTTAACCCCTGCGCTTGCAGACTCACCCTCTGCAAGGTCAGCCTCGAAGGTGGCCTTAGGACGAGCGCTTATCAGTTTGTACAAACACTCCGAATGGACACCTCTGGAAACAAATGGCTTATTATGTTATTTCTAAACGTTTTCATAAATCACCTTCTTTCTGGCAACACAAACCCAACTGCCTTGAAATGTTACAGGCAAGTACTAGGGATTCATGCAAGACATAAAAAGCAATGCAATCCATAATGTGTGATGAAAAGGAAGCATTCCTGGTGACAAAGGCGAAGAAAAATGTATCCATGATCACGTAGCACCCCATAACACGCAGTGCGTATTTCCTCCTGCAATCCTTACTAAATAGGGCATGCAGGGTAAGAGCTGATGGGACAGCTAGTAAATCAGTAGGCAAGTACTGCAAAAAGAAAGGAGAAGAAAGGGATGAGAATGAAAACTAGGAGGAAGATGCGCCATACTTACTTGCAGACTCTATAAACTTTGGGTAGGCATCATACGTGATGAGCGGAATTGGCAAATCCCTGAAGTACAGTTTAAGTGCACCAGTGATAATATTGATATCTTCATACATATTCACAGAAATATCAGCTTTTTCCCCATCTGCGTGGAGAAGGCACTGATATTAAAGCCTTGGAAGCGTAAACAGATGTGGAACAGCATTCATAAGAAAAATAATAACTTGCTTGAGCAAACATTATTAAAAGGGACACAACTACAGATTTTGGCTTTCATAAGCAAAACAGAGAATTATTGGGCTGGGAAGTTCATCATTTCAGGGTGAAAACCTCGAGCATTTTATAAAGAAACCTATCTTTTCTTCGTTTCAAATGATTACAAAAAAATGCAGGGTTTTTTTTTGGGGGGGGGGGGACCTGCTGCCTGATCTAGCGGTATCTATCTTGTAGAATCGTGTGGAAGTTTAGCTATTTCTGAACACACTGCGTTGCCAAACAACACGTTTGTCAGCCCTGAATGAGAAATCAGGGGAGTCCAGGGAAAAAAAGTGAAAGAAAGAAAACCAACTTGGTCCACAGCCTCCTCATTTTATAGGAAAAACATGTGTTCACCATTTAGCCACAGCGTACTGCCTACTCCTGACCGCAGCGGGGACAGATCCAGAACTTGGCTTCTCCAGCGCACCCCGGCCCTGCTAACGCTGCAGAGGAGGCAGATGTTGTCTGAATAGGTCCAGTCCTCCGGAAAAACAGGAGAGAGAGTTTCCAGCGTGGATTTTTGGCCTTCTTTTCTACTGGGATGGGGGACTGCAGCTGGAAAGCCTTTAATCTTCCCACTGCCTTTTCTCAGAGAGAACAGTTTGTTCTCACTGGCCTTCTTTTAGACTGTAGTAATTCAAACTTGGTTTGCGCTATTGTATTCATCTTATTATTTTGGAGCTTTCATCCAGAAAGATGGATTTAAGTTGCACAGCCCTCTTAAGGTGCTTCGCCGCTTGCCCTCTATCCCTCCCCCATCCCCCTGAGCGTAGTTTTTCCTCGCAAACTGGGGCAGTAGTTCAGAAAGCTTCGTGCTTTCCTACGCACGTCATTACTGAGGCACAGATACTGATGGAAAGAGAAAAGGAGATCTTGGTGATAAAGGCCAAAGCGAAGCTGATAACGCTTTTCTGATGGGGAGACTCCCCTTCTGCCGGCAGAGCTGCCGGACTCCTCCAGCCCACTGATGCAGCGGAGCACGAGACAAGACAGGAACGGCGCAGAAAAATCCTGTACATTTAATACAGCCAGCATGCAGAAAAGACCGTACCTCTGTCAAATGCCATTTTGACATCTTCAATAAGATCACTAAATCCTGAGACTCTGTACAGTCCTTCGGAATTAAGACCTGCAATGAACATTTTAACAAGATTAAAATTAGTCTTAATTTTACAGTTTCCTTCCACCCAGTTCTTCCTTTGCCAGGTGCTTCATCTAAGGCAGAAAAAGCAGGCATGGTTTAAAAGCCTTATCAGGCTTTTCTTTCAGAACGATATCTGATCCTGGCCTTTTAACCCTGACCCCTTGCATCAGCTGCCTTGTCATATCAGCACTAAATGATGTTTATACAAATGATTTCAGAGCTGAAGAAACATACTAAACCAATTACGACCAATTTAAAAATAACTGAGATCAGCATACTTGATGTTCAGTCATTATTTCAGAAAGAAAACAAATACTCTAATTCTAGAAGAGGATACTCAGTGTGGGCTAGGGGAACTAGCAAGAGGAAACTCATCGATACTAACCGCCTTTTTTTAGCGCATTCACTTAATTTTTTAAATAAAAACATTACTGCAAAGATAGGTGCCAATATATAACTATAAAGCAGTAATTGTCCATTAAGCAATTTCTAGCAGAATCTATAAAAATTATAAATGGCTACAAACCATGAAATAATGCAAAGTAGAATATTAGCTGTGCAGGGTAATTGGCAGTCATAAAACGTCTCGTGCAAATCTGTTTGGAGCAATCATACATTCAGCAGAAACCCAGATGACCCAGATCAATCTAAACGGATTATCAGTAAAGCGACCGAAGTCCATTAACTACGCCTTACCTCTAGATTCAATTTCCCTAATGCACATGTCTACTACCATTGGTCTCTTGGTGAAGTGTGCTTTTACTAGCGTCGTAAGGTCACAGCTGTACACTTTTTTGACATGCTTCAGGTCTGGCTTGCAGTCATTTGGGACCATCTTGGAACACTGCTTGTGCACATTTAAACCACAATCTGAGAGAAAAACGAGAAGACAATTAGGCTGGTGTTTGGTGAAAGCGTGTATCCCAAGGTCAGTACTGCGGAGTACGCACGGCTCCTGCAGGATCTGACCTCATCTGGCAAATACCAGAATCATAGAACAGAATCATAGAATGCGCTGGGTTGGAAGGGACCTTTAAAGGTCATCTAGTCCAACCCCCCTGCAGGAAGCAGGGACATCTTCAACTAGATCAGGCTGCTCAGAGCCTCATCAAGCCTGGCCTTGAGTGGCTCCAGGGATGGGGCCTCCACCACCTCTCTGGGCAACCTGGGCCAAGGTCTCACCACCCTCATTGTAAAGAACTTCTTCCTAATGCCTAATCTAAACCTACCCTGCTCTCTTACTTCTGTGGAGACCTCTTATAACCATCAAATGCACGAGGTAGGGACAGACTTAAGTAAGACAGATTTTTCTACCCAAGACATTTCTTCTATCCCTGGAAGATCTAACACAAAGTGACAAACTTCCCGTATGTTTTTTTGAACCAGGATCTAAGGGTCAATTACGTTCCTTACCAGTGTTATGTATTTTGCTATCATGATCTAAACTTTCTTCCCAAGTTGCTGTGAATTTCCTAACACGGTTGTAATGTAGTGTAGTGCTGGGCTGTGGCATGAGACACCTCCTGGCTGAAACGAAGGTGGGGACTGGGTCTCAGAAGGCCACGACCCCTCTGCAGCCCATGTTGGCCCAAGGTCTGAATGTGAGGGACCCCTACGCTCTCGCCAGATGTGGCAGCCCATGCGTAGCGTTGCTAGTGACAGGGCCCGTTTCCCAGCTCGGAGGGGAGCTGAAAAGCAGACGCGGGGGTCACCAAGCTGGTTGGTGGCTTCTTGCCACTTCGCTAAGTCACAGCAGCTGCGATGCCGATGCTGTTTCACAGGGTGTTTCTGAAACAAAGCACTGGCAGGCACCAAGGCAATTCGGTTTACTTTAAAAATGACTTAGGGAAAATCTGGTTGTTGTTTTTTTTTTTAAATAAACAAACAACTCCACAGCTTTACTGTAAATATACTGAGAATAAGATTTAGTTTAAGTGAAACTTAATTGAAATCAGCTTAGAGAAAAATGTTTGTTCTGACCCAAACCATTCAAAACCGTAATACTCGGGGTTTGGGGGGGAAAAAAAAATTTTGGAAAACGCCACCAGTTATACAGTGAAGATGGGAAGAGCAATACAATCCCCTTTAAGCTAAGCAGATACTGTCGTTAACACCAGCAGGCAGGCTCCCGCACTGCCCGGGGCCCAGGGCAGCCCCCAGTGACTCCATTTTCACTGCCATTCCTCCTGTTTTGCAACGGCGACTCACAGGTGCTTGCAAAAGAACTAGCCAACCAGCAAGAAAGGTGGCCCTTCGCCGTCAGGGCGTTTGCCATGCTCTGACATGCGCTCAGTATGCACCGAGGCTGCCCTTCTGCAAGTGTTTCTCCACATTGCTCCGCTGCCATACGGAGTCCCCTGGATTTCTGCAGAATTAAGGGATGTAGGAACTTGAAGGAACAACGCCTTGATGAAAATCCGTACTTTCCTCTCCCACTGCAGTACTGAGTAGCTGTCTATATAGATTCCCTTCATATTTCATTCCCGCATATTTTGCCAATACTTGTATTTTCATTAATGCTCCATAGATTATTTGACTTTGTTGTTTCCAAAACAGTAAACCAGACTTCATCGCTAAGTTTAATTTCCACTAGGTCAGCTGCAGCCTGCTGCTAAAAGCACTTTGTTTACTGAACAGGCCTGTAAAGCAACCAGCTTTGTCGCTTAGGATCCTCTGTAAAACATCCAATCTCTGGTTGCAATTAAAGTTCGGCATGTCACCTTCAATCAGTCAAAACGCGTACGGATCCCGATGAAATGGCTGATTAGAATTCTCGTTAGCTATTTCTGTGCAGGAGCGACTCCCTTCCTCGTGAGGAGAAGTTAACGCGCAAGACAGGCAGCTGCGAATGCTGAATTTCCCACCTGGTTGTGATTTGGTGTGGCCAACCCCACCCTGGGCAAAGCCAGGCAGGGCGGCAGCCGGCCCCCTGCAAACCAGCAGCATCGGCGGGGCTACCATGGCCACCACCCTGCCCAGCCTTGGTCGCTTGCTTTGACCCCCAGCCCTCTCCTGGCGTGGAGAAGTTCAGTTTGGTCACTCGGGTTCCTTCAGCGTGTGCTCAGTTGCCTCTGAAATAGTAACAGCCGAAGCACTTGCCTTCCCCTGACCACGTATTTAAACCCCACATTTACTCAAGTGCTCTAAGACCCCCAGTTGGAAGGCGCATGACCACACAACCTCCTCGTGCACGGCACCTACCCTACCTGTGGCTCTGGGGTGTGGAATGAAGAAACTCTGAGCGGGGCAAGGGGAGCTCCACCTACGCTTTACGCATCTATCACCAGCGCTACAGTTTGCCTGAACTTTGAGAAATCAGGTCCCTCTGCGCTTGAAGCAGGGAACCCAAATTCATCGGAAATGTGTGACCAGAATCACAGAATGGTTCAGGTTGGAAGGGACCTTAAAGATCATGAATCCCCTCAGTGTCTCAGTGCTTCAGCTGTAAGATGGGAAGGAGAAGCTGGTCTTGCCTCCTCTGGGCCTTGTAGAAACAAATTCATTAAATGTTTGGAGAAACACAGAGGAGAAATTACTCGTCTTTGGTCTAAGGTTTGAACACTGCTGTTAAGAAAACCAATGGCTACACTTTTAACAACAAGACGACACAATACTGCATAGATGCTATTAAGCAAGTACCATCCATTCTGCTTTCAGAATAAGGATGAAGTTGTGGAGTAAAATTAGTAAAGTGGTCAAATCATTAGAGGCAACATCTTAATGCACACACAGAAGGGATGCAAATTAAGACCACATAGGAAATCTTAATTCTTTGTTTCCTTTCTTTCAAAACCCTAGCTTTCCAATAATTTACGAACGCAAGTATAATTATTATATATAGAATTCCTACAATTGCTGTAAGAAGCACCTACCCTAACATGCATCAAACGGTCTAGAATGTCTGTCAAAAATGATGTCTACGAGACCGGAATGGCAGCATCCGGCTCCTGAGGACTCACTAGCGATTTCCTGAGTGCAAATCAGCTGCTTCACGCAGACAGCAATACAGCTCAGAGTAACGTTTCTGGGAATCCAAGGATAATTAAGACTAAAATATAGAAAAAAAAGGAAAAACATGCTTCCAAGTATCTTATACTTGACTTGAAGCCATTATGGCGTTCACTGAGATCATCCTAATTATACTTATATACAAGAAAGTTTCAAAACATTAAAACAGCTAGCTTACAGAGATGTTTTCAGTGTGAAAGCCTTGCTTCTGAAAATAACTCTGTTATTGCTAATCCCATAGAATCAAACGGGCTTTGGATCTGACCTCATTAATACCAGAATAATAATTACAAATGCAAAAGTCAATTTTCCTCCTCTCGTTTGTTCTCCCTTTGCATTTGATTAGACTTTATACACCCCGCCCACTGCTTAAGGGCTTACAAACACTCCTGAGAAACATTTAAAACCTAGAAATATTTCAGATGCTTAAGGCTTAGAAAATGCACTAGGTTCAATATTATCGGGCTGTGTGGTAGGTAAAGGCTCTTTACCTCTTAAGTAAGCGTAGGAGAGCACCTCACTTCAGTAATTCTGCATCAATATATACTTCTAGAAGACTTCAGTGAATTTGCAAGAGAAAAATCGGATTTTTTCCACTAAGGAAGCTGAAACTCACTGGCGCTGTGCTTCCTACCAGGTGGGCCCCTCTCCTGAGCTAACAATACTTCGCGAAAGGCGTGTGTCAGTCTCTAGTCTCTGGTTCAGCTGATAACCAGAGCCACGCATGGATGAAGGATGACCGTCTGTCTTGCTAACTCCAACAAGGTAAAAGGCGCCGGGGCAGGAGGTCAGCCTTCTTCTCCACTGAGCACGGGGAACGTGCCAACCTTCTACTCTATACTCAGCTTGCTTGTTCGTACTAGAAGGCAGGAATTATGCTGCAAATTGCATATTATTAAATAAAAATGCCCTCTGTTCTCGTTGCAGACGCTTCGTGAAAGCTTCAAAACCTGTTATTATAGAATAAACTGGGAAGGAACAGGAAAGCCGGGTCCTGGATCTCTCCGAGTGCTGCCACGTGGTAAAGCTTTAGGACTGCTCGCCTTGTCCACGCACAAGCGTCATGATTGGGCTGGGTTCGTTAAGACCAAGAGGATTCATTTAATTTCAAATTTAGGGTCTATTTACTTTTGGTTATATCAAAATAAATCCAGAATAGCTAAGTTGACGTTAGCAGCTTTATTCCGGATCTGAAGTAACCGGGAGCCTGATCCGTTTCTTACTGAAGTTCATCAGAGCTTATGTGCTGGCTGGCTACACAAGTTGGAGAGGAGCTAAAGGAAAATCCTCCTAAAGCATCGTATCTGCTGATAAATCCTACAATAATGCAGGACAGATTTAGAAGATGCAGTCATGAAGCCTCGCAGGTCAATAGGAAAACTTCTGCTGACTACAGTTCATCAGCATTTCACCTTACACAGAGGTGATTTGTCAGGACTAGAATTGTAAGTCACGCATACTATTCCTTTTTACAGTGCTATCAAACCGTGGCCGCTCTTCAAATATACCAAACGTGACCCCCAAAAAATGCACTCATAAATTCAAGAGTTGATAGGAAATTTGGAAGTTTAAGGGAAAAAGAAAGAAAGAAAAAAAAAAAGATTACTTTTAGATGACAGGTTTGAAAGTCTGTGATAAGCTGCCCTGACTTTAATAGCATATTGATCTAGGAGTTCAGGTGGGCTGTGACATTCCTTTTATGAGAGGTCTTAAATTTAAAACTAGCTTGACAATACCTTCCTATGATACCTAGAACAAGTTTTGGTAATGTTTTAGAAACAGCTAATACTGGTGTTAGTCCACTAGGCTGAAAGAACAAATGATGTGTTCATATTAATGCACGAGCAGAGCCAAAAGATATACGTACCTTAATACCACCCCATGAGCACACACTATAAATAGTTGCAGAGGCTAAAAAACACTTAGCTGTCACTTTTTGTTATACTGTCGATTTGATTTTAGTCAGTTTTAGATTTCTTTTGCTTTATGATTTACCGGCTAACATGGCTGCTGATCACGCTCCATTGGAACGATACCGTACGCTACATACATCACTCTAGTTATATTTTTGAATTATCCCACGGAAAATGTATGCATTTTGTCACCCTGAGGAGCAGCTTTAAGAGCTAAAAGGTAGATTTACATTGTCTGCAAAAAGTTCTGGAAGATTCTCGCGAGGTTTACGGTAAGGGTGGGAGGAAAGCGCGGAGCTGCGTTGCCTCGGGCAGGTCCATGTGGTACCCGCCTGCCGGGATAACACCCCTGCCTTCGGAAAGCTGACATACGGAGATGCTGGGTTCTATTCAAGCACAAAGTATTGGCATCATTACTTTAGCAAGGGTGAAAAGGTTATAAAGGAATTTGCTCTCATAAATCAACCATGAGCTAGTAGCTTTCCTTTAATAATTTAACGCTCTTTTCTGTGGCAGAGGAAGCAATATTTTCTGTTCCCTTGGGTGCAGTGTGTGTGAACAAGCATGTGAACGTAGCAATCCCATTGGCCCCGCTTTGTGCTTCCAAGCACAAGGCAGGGGGATGCTACAAATCTGCCCGCTTCCTCCTCCTTGGCAGAGTTGGTCCAGCCCAGGTGGCAACACCGGAGCTGCTACACTGCCCTTAACGCACGTGCCATTTGCTGATGTGCAATGCACATCTGGGAGCATCCTCGGTCCCACCAGCATCTGAAGCCACTTTATTAAGCAGCGCCATGGCAAAAATTGCTTCCAAACATGTGTGTACGCTCCCCCAAACCTGCTATCAGCCATACTACTCTATCATGCACTATAGGGTACATTATTCTTTAGGAAGGAATTTCTAGAGGGCAGGTAGTTACTTGGCTACAAAATTACCAAATACTACAGAAAAATCAGGGCTTCTGAAATAAAAAGAAAAAAAGCCCATCCAACAAGCTAATCCCCTTATCCCAAACCAAAAGAATACATGTATCTGTGCCTCCAAAAGCTGGCTGGAAAACGCAGGTGAAATGTTCTTCCAGCAGAACACGTTTGGCGGCGATGGTTTGATTTTATGGGAGTTTTGAAAGATCACAGACAGTTTGTTCAAAAACTTTCCTGGCTTCCTGCCACGACACCTGCCTACCTCCTCGACAGCTCTCCTGACGGACCGCTGGGTTGCTCAAGGCTTCCAGGTCTGTGTGGGCTTGGAGATAAAGCCGCTTTTAGGACTAACAGTTTCAAGAATATATAGCTCCAGAATAGCTTCCCCATGGGAACGGCTCTGAAGCAAGGCTCCGCTGCCTGATTAGCATTTCAAAATTCTGGAGCTCATTCCTCGCAGGAACACCACCGGATCCTGAGCTGGTGGAACAGCCTGTCAGGCAATGTGCGTCTCCTCCAAGAGCATCATCGCCTGCCTCAGGTGGGCAGGGACCGCTCTCCAAACGGTACCCTTGACACAGCCCCGACCTCTGTGGCTTTGCTTTGCTCTTGTTCCCCTTTCAGGCTGACTGTCTGTGCCCTACACGGTCAGAAAACCCAGCAGAATCTGGGCGTACACCTCAGAAGAAGCTCGGACGTGTTTTGAAGGTACAGGCGTGGGCAGAATGGGAGCTTACGACGACCGAGGCACGCAAAATACCTCGAGAGCGGGCAAGACGATGAGCACACCTTGCCTTCCCCTTTGCTGAGTTACTGTCACAAGCGCATCAGCCGTTCTTCCAGGCACTAAAAGCACGAGCACTGTGGCTGCACAACTAATCCCCGAGGACGGGCAGGCTCCTTTGTGGTCTCCTTCATCCTTACACACCAGTGCAGCAACACAGGGCCGTCCAACACAAGGGATTTAATAGCGAGGCAAAACAAAACAGCAAAGGAAATGGGGCAGTTGTACGTTTTTCAATTGCTGGGGAAGGAAACGGATGAAACAGGGAAATTAAACACTTAAGCAGTAATTCACAAAACAATCCTGCTTTGAGACTGCACTTGAACTTTTCTGAAAATGAACTCCTGGGGCTTACTGCGGTCAGGGCTGGCAGCAATATTGCCTGGGCTCAGCCATTGGCAGCCGATTGCCCCCACGCTGATAGTTCGGCTGCAAGTTTATTTCTGTCAGTTCTTCAGGGGGAAGTTACCTACTCCAAGGGAAACAGAAGACAGGCAACTGCTCCATGGGTGGCAGGCTGAGATAGCTCAGATCTATCACGGCAGCAGAAACGGTGCTTCACATACAGTCTCAGAGGGCCGTGCTGCCTGGGGTTACACGGAGCAGCCCAAAACCGTATCAAAAGCGTCTACTGAAATACAATCTTTATTACAGAAATCATCTTTCCTTTAAGATAAGCCAATTAATGCTCTTAAATCAGCCTGCTCCAAAAAAATCTGCTGATTAAATCACTTATTGATTAAGAACAACAAGCGAAAGGGTCCAGAGGAAGGAGCAGATGATCCAGCAACTCAAACAGTTCTGATGGGCTGGGGAGGGGGACAGGACACGCGCAGCACCTTGACAGGTCTACAAGTCTGCTCAGGTAGTACACTAACAGCGTCATTAATGCCGTGCTCTAGTGTCTGAGAACACACACACACTACTCTCCGTTAATGCTATCGGGTGTTACGTATTTGCATCATTCATAAAATGGAACTCTCTAGTGCTTATCTGCAAATTTTCTTTGGATATTGTTATATTCTCTTCTGAACACATTCTGGGCAATGGGGTGAGCCCTGTGAGCACATAGGAGGAATGTAATTAAGAATACTTTTTTTTTTTTTTTTTTTAAGTTCATACGTTGGATTTTGAGCAGGGGGAATCTCTTATGTCTTCATTAGCTGCTGCTGAGCTTCAGTGTTTACACAAGCTGGTGGCATTATAATTTCAAACACTTCTTCAGTCATTTCTACTTATGGCAAAAGCCTGCAGGAAAGCGTGCTGGAGACGGAGCACGCCGTCAGAAAAGGCAGATTCCTTGCATACAGATGAGTCTTCATCTCACAAAAATTTTAAGGGCCGGTGGCTAGGATGCAAAAATTGGAAGCACAACCCTCTGAGGCAGTAGGGCCGATGCCTAATACAGGGATTCATCTAAGGAACCAAATTTGACTTTAAAGAAGTTGATGAAATAAAGATCAAATTTGAGAGAATAACATTCAAGGAAAAAGAAATTATTCCTGTTCTGATGGACATACCTCCAGCAGAAGTCAGACTAAGTTCACCAATTCTTCTCCTTCAGGATCCAAATCCTGGACATCACCCTAAGTCTTAATTTTGGAAGATAATAAAGCCTTCCCGTGTTCGGTGGCTTGCATAAATCCCCAAACCTTTGTAGTCAAGATGAGAGACAACATCTTACTTCAACCAATAGCCACTCTCTGGGTGGCAAACACAGTGCCTACATCTACCTCTCGTCTTTATGGAAGGAAAAGACGTACTCCTCCTCCTTCATCCGCCATAAAACCCCAACAAGGATAAGCTAAGGAGAACCCATCTTCCAGGGGTTAATCATACAGGACTGTACCTGACAAGATACTGAATGCCCGCAAGGCTGTATTTTGGCAGAGAGGGGCACATTTAGTCATGCCAGACTGCAACAAAGCATGAGTCAAGGCAGCTCAAGTTGCTAAGGCATCCTTGCTGGTTGCTATGGTATGTGCACTGCTATGAACGTTTGGTTCTGGTTTATTATTTTTTCAAAGGATTGGCTTAGTTTGTGTAACATAAACTAATCTATCAGCCATTAGAAATAAGCTGCACTTTTCCCTCTGGCTGCTCCTCCTCTTTCCTGCAATGGGTGACATTTATCTTTGTTGTCCAGTCTTGGACTGTCCCACACTTCTCTTCTTGCATGTTTTTGTGCTTCTGCAGAGTAGAGGATTTAAAATAGTAGTGATCCATTTGTATTCGTTAAACTTATCACTTCTGTACAGCAAATAGAGCCCTCTTGAGATGTGCAACTGTTTGCTATAAAAAGCAAATGCTTTAAAAACTATAAAATTACATACGATCAGTGCAGTTTTGCTCATCGGTATTTTCAATAAAATGATTATACTGGCCACCAAACACGTTTTGTGGCTTTCCCTGGAGTGGCATTGAACCCCATTTGAATGCAAGTGTGCTGCCTCCTGCTAAAAGCTGTCATTTTTTTTTAGGTACAAACCCACTCTGAAAAGCAATGGCCTCATGTGGCTCCTTGTTTACTGTGCCTCATTGTTTCCATGTTAAAATGGCTCAGTTCATAAGCAAAATGATTACTTTTCTAAAAAAAACCAACAAACCCAACACCTTAAGACCCCTATAAACTCAGCCAAACTCATGGCACTCAAGCCTGAGCTCTTCCACACTAGAATGTTGACACTCATGACGCAGGTCCTCACTATATATCTGAGCACCTCCGGCTTTCCTCCAGTACACCCAGAGCTGTAGAGCTTCTCGCTCTGATGGCTTGGACAGCCTCAACTGACGTGATCAGGTAGACACTGCGGAAGGTGAGGCACAGACAAGGCAGACTGGAGAACTGCGCCTGTCCTGCCATCTCCACCTCCGTGGGGCTCTGCCTGGAGTCCCTCTCCTCTAGTCAGCCGCTGATTCCTATGAAATTTATAAGAATAAAATCATAGAATCATAGAATGGTTTGGGTTGGAAGGAACTTTAAAGTTCACCGAGTTACAACTCCGTGGGTAGGGACACTTTTCACCAGACCAGGCTGCTCAAAGCCCCATCCAGCCTGGCCTTGAACACCTCCAGGGATGGGGCAGCCACAGCTTCCCTGGACAACCTGTTCCAGTGTCTCACCACCCTCACAGGAAAGAATATCTTCCTGATATCCAACCTAAATCTCCCCTCCTTCAGTTTGAAACCATTACCCCTTGTCCTATCATCTGGGAAGCCCCTAGTTCTCTGTCAGCTGTGGCTGAGGTTGGCCCGTGGCTAAAAGCTAGCCTTGTGGTGAGAGGAGGACAAGCGAGATGGGTCGTCTGCAACCCATGCCCTCGGAGAAAGCCCGACTCTCGTGCTCCTCAACCCCAGCAACCAGGCTTGCCAGGCGGAGGAATCACAGAATGTGTTGGGTTGGAAGGGACCTTTAAAGGTCATCTAAGTCCAACCCCCAAAGCGCCACTTGGCAGCCTCGCCACCACATGGCTCCTCGCCTGCTCCTCCGTGCACCCCGGCTGGTGACGCTGCACATCAGCGGCTCACCTGGTCGTGCCCAAAGACCGCGAGCACGGCCAGAAAATCCTCAGCCTCCCACTACGCCTCACTGATGCTTTGGCAAGCATGGTCGTACAACGTGGTATTTTAAAATATAAATAAGATCATCGAAATTACTGGAAGCTACCAACACCAATATGAAACCTTACACAAGATAGAAAGCCCTAATTATAGTTTCTGAACCTATGAAGTCATCTAATACACATATGTTCCTCTACACTGCAAGGAGGAAAAAAAAGGAGACACGCAATACTTACTACCATCCTCATAAGGAGGACAGAAAACCAGACTTTGGAAGCTTTTGGAAACTCATCATTTAGAAAAATCTGCATAAAACCAGAAAATCAGCTCTACTTCAGTTAAAAAAAAAGAAAAAAGAGGCAGTATAAAATCATACGCACTTTGGGTTTAATTCTAAAAGCAATCTTATTTGTTCATTCCACAGTGCCATGCAGCATTGTGAGCCTTCACACTGTGAATTTTTATTGATTTCCTGGATCAAAGCTACTTAACATAAATCTGAAAAATACCTGATATTTCTCCTAAATGCCCAAACTGAGGAATCTACTTCATGCGAGGAAGGAAGATGGCTCACGTGTCATCAAAAAATGACTACTTTAATCAGAAAACAATTCAAGAACGAAATCGGGCTTCCTCTTCCACTTTTAGCAGGGTACACCCTGTGCAAAATCATCAGCAGTAAAAATCCAACGATCTTCATTCATAAGTGAAGGATGCGGCTGCAACCCCAAATACTTAGTAGGGGGAAAATACCGAGAAAGGAAACGCCATTTTTACATAATCATTACTTAAAACAGGGCTGCATTCTCTAACACATCCTGGACAGTGCAGAGTCTATTGACAATGACAGAATATCGCATTCAAGCAATTACAGGGGAAAGATTTTAAAATATGTTAATCACATTTGGCTATAAATTAAGTTTTACATTATTTTGCAGCTCTGCGATAAAAAGCCCTCTTACTTGCTTGAGACAAGATTTCAGAAAGCTTTAGACAGAGCAGATTTTCTTAAATTAGCTTGAAAATTCAGTTTCCAGGGCAACATACGCCGGTCTTCATACATCAACATTTCTTTGCACCATTTTTATAAATGTGGTTGCTTGCCAGAATGCCATCAAATACTTTTTAAATTCAGTAAACTATTTTGATCACTTTGATCCTTTTTTTTTTTTTTGCCTTCGAAAAAAAGCTGACTGCCCTTTCTTTTCAGAAGAATCATACCAATAAAACTGTCAAATTGCTTTGCTTGAGAGAGGCTTCATCCCAGAAACGCCTGCAGTGACACCCATGCGTGTAATACATTTCTACCGGCACCTGGATGTTTATGTAACATTTCAGTACGTGCCCCTTATTCATCACCCCTTTCCTTATTTTCTTTGAAGTTTGCAAGCAGGATACATGACTTAGGGCCTAGGGCAGACCAGGAATCTGCTGGTTTAGACAGAAAATGAACCTGAACGCCCGTTTCACAGCAGCCACGTGGAATCTGCTGCTCGCCCACCTCGCACATCGAGACCCTCGGTGAGTTTCTCGCACCCACCAATACATACAAGCGTTATAAAAGAAATAAAGCTAACGACACATCCACCTGTTGTCTCCTCTATTCCGAAAGGCAGCGGTGGTGGTGGTGAAAGAAATCCCTTGATGATGGCTATCGTGTCCCCCCTGTGCGTGCCTGAGAGGTGCTCGGCGTCACTGCGGTACCTGAAACCATCAGTGGCAAAGCGGATGCATTCCCTTCTTAGATTTTAAACAGGGGTCAGATCAGACCTTTGCCAGGCGGTGTTAACAGTGGAGGAGGCAGCACCTCAAATAGCTACGACGTTAGGACCGTCTTAGGAAAAGAAGACCAAAACGACTGTTACCTGCACATTTGACTCCCTGAGCGATGAGGCCCCACATGAAGTTGGCGCAGTACTCACACCAGTGCGGGCCCCGGAACGTGTGCACCTGCAAGACAGCAGCAGAAAGGAAAATTACAGAAAATGACCCAACTGTTTCACGGGCATCAATGTCAATGTGTCTAATCGAGGCAGAATTGCCCTTCTTCAAAGGCACCACGTGCAGTCACTGGAAGTTTCCCTTTATCACTGCAGGAAAGAAAGGCTAAGAAAGATTTCACGATGGGACGAGGGGTGACGGTTTCAAACTGAAAGAGGGTACATTTAGATTAGATATTAGGAAGAAATTCTTTCCTGTGAGGGTGGTGAGGCACTGGAACAGGTTGCCCAGGGAAGCTGTGGCTGCCCCATCCCTGGAGGTGTTCCAGGCCAGGCTGGATGGGGCTTTGAGCAGCCTGGTCTAGTGGGAGGTGTCCCTGCCCAGGGCAGGGGGGTGGAATTAGATGATCTTTAAGGTCCCTTCCAACCTGAACCATTCTGTGATTCTATGATTGAACTGCCAAGGCTCTTGTGGACTGATGGGAAACGGAAGCTCTCCATCCCGAGTGTCCAGAGCAGCAGAACCGGGTCTGGTGGGGGGTTGCTCCCAGACCGTGTGGGGCAGAGGAGCAGTGGCAGGTCGCAGCCCTTCTCCTGCCCCTCGGCATCCCTCTGTCTGAGGAGGATTTTAGCCACGGGGCGAGGCTTTTGCAGTGACCGTGCAAGAGTCCACCTCTCAATTCAAAATGTCTTCTGCTTTGCCCTCCCCTCTCCATAAGGTACCGTGTGAAACGCGTAGGGGGCTGCAGGATTTCGCCTCGGGCGGAGGGAGTCCTGCCAGGCAGAAATACCAGTGCTACACTGAAATACTGCAAACGCACTTAGGGGCTTTGCAGTTTAGAATAACTCTAAAAGGAAATCATTCTTTTCAGACTAATGCTACATATTGAAAATCCAAATGAACCTAGTAAATGGAAACAAGAATCCACCGAACCAGGAAAAAATTCAAAGCTAAGGAAGGAAAAAAAACCAAACCCAATGCTGCTTTCAATCCTGGCTCACATGCTTCTTACAAATCCTGCAGCCGCAATTAGCTGCTTCTGATGTTATTCTGATAAAGTTCCTGCTGTAGGAAACCACAGGATTCTTTGCAGAGAAAGTCATTACTTCCTCAGCCAGCGCAAAAGCCTTCCAGCCTCTATTTAGAATAGACAGGCTGACAAAAAAAATCAGTAACCACCGATCATAAAGAAATGAAATTTGCAGTGAAACATAGTAAAAATGCTTTAGGCTTAAGTCACTCGTCTCTCCGGAGTTACGGAGCGGGTATGGGAGCAGGCAGCAGCCTCCCACACGTGCCCTGCCCGCTCGGATCAGTGTGGAGCAGAGGAGAGGAGGAGATGGTTGAAACGCACGTGCCCGACATCCGCGCAGGGCTCTGGTTCTAAATAGCAGAACGCCAAGTGGCCCTGACGGAGGTGGCGAGCATCCCCAGTGCCACTGATTTAACCAGAGGCTGGCTCCCAGGTGACACTGACCGCAATGGCGTGACAACCCAGAGCAGCACCCAGCAGTTCAGACCACGTCACAGTTAGTTTGGAAAGTTACTCCTGAGTTCACCGAGTAACTCAGGTGCGTGCCTGCGCCAGGCTAGGCTTATAACTGCCTCCATCTCTACGCTGCTGAGCATCTCTGGAGGAAGCGTAATCACAGAGTCACAGAATGGCAGGGGTCAGAAGGGACCTCTGGAGATCACCCAGTCCAACCCCCTGCCAGAGCAGGGTCACCCAGAGCAGGTGGCACAGGAACACATCCAGGAGGGTTTGGAATGTCTTCAGAGACGGAGACTCCACCACCCAACGGTGCGAAGCTGCCCCCCGCACCCTCTCTCACGCACCTTTGGAAGGTGCGTTGTGCTCCACGAACCCCCTTCTCTCTGCAGCTCCGCTTGACTTCCACAAAGCAAGCGACGGCAAGACTGTCGGCAGCTGTAATCTCCATTTTCTTCCTCCCCCCACCACAAAGAGATTTTTCACACCTTCCCCCCCGTTACCCACCTGCACTACCCACATCCTCTTGGCTTTCTTCCTCAGCCCTTGTGGTTTTTTCCAGGGCTTTGGCAGCACTCCCTTCCCAGAATAAGCGCATTCTAACATCCTCAAGCGAAACGCTGTGCTTTAATGCTTTAATGCCTGCAGGACTAACAGAACTTTTTTTTTTTGGGGGGGGGGAAGCTTCCTTTCAGTCACCTT
>VWZL01002757.1:195775-257946 GCA_013396915.1 Stercorarius parasiticus
AAAATCTTTCTTTAAAAATATTTGTCAAATTTTCTGTTGAGGAAAATTGAAGAAAAAAAAAAAAAAAAAAAAAAGAGTGCGCAAAAGGTTGAACAAAAAAAGAATCTTTTTTCAGAGTCCTTTTCAGTTTTATAAGAGATTTTTTTTTAAATTTTTTTGTTTTTTAGTATTTCTGATTGTAAAGGAGGGGGAATTTCGTCTTGTTCCTTGAAATGCTGTCATTTTAACTTCTTTCTTTAGGCAGAACAAGAACAAATTCCACCACATTAATATTTCTCGCTAAATAAAAAGAATGATACTATCCGGTGCCTCTCTGCTTGCTCATTTCAGTTAATCAAATTCACCGAACGTGCCAGTTGCTGAAGCATTTCTAATGCTTTCCCTGGGCACTGGGGTCCCATCCTGGGCTCTCCAGGGCCGTCTCCAGTGCAGATACTCACCAAACCTCAGGTGCCCAGTCCCTAACTGGCTGCTGTTTCAGCAGTGAACATCCCTCCTTCTTGGCACCCTGCTCCCCACCACGGTCTGCGCATTTCCACTTCCTCCGAACTCTCCCTGGGAACTCTTCTACAGGGTCTACCACATCCCAAATCTGCTGCTCCAACGTTTTGCCTCCCTTCCTTTTTATTTTATTATTACAAATATTTTATGAGTTCAGTTTCTCTTATGTTTCTGGTAACTCTTATCCACCTAGACACACACAAAAAAAATCACCTTTCTATTACAGCCAGTTCCCCTGACATCCTCCTGGCTCTCAGCTCACCCCTCGGAGAAGTTTACATCAACTTAAAAATGACAAGGACGAAGCAGACTTTCCTCTTCCCTCCCACCACTGCGTGTACTGGTCACCCTTCGCAAGATCAAGATTGACTTTCCCCTGCAGGATCATTGCCTCAGCATCATTAGCACTGTTCCCCCCTCCCATCCAAATACTGAAATGCCTTTCCGTATCATCGGGTAAGAAATTAACTTCTCTGTTAGAAGATCTATCCAGAGCCTGCTCAGCTTTACGCCGCCCCATCAAAATTACTCGTTCTTATCCGTTATTCTGACTGCAAACTCGAAACAAATTAAAAGCTGAGAGTAGGTTTTTCTAGGTTCCGTGCTCTACCTTGCTTCATCCCTTCTCTGACACGTAATAGGGAGGTTCTCCGGCAATATTAATTAGGAGGCCCAAAGGCCATACTGTCCTTCCGTCCCTGGTGTGCACAACCCCGCGGGATCAGCTCTGGAACTTCTTTTGGGGTTTCTAAGCGGTGCTGTCCTCTCCCAGAGCTCAGTGGTACCGGAGCGTTAATCTTCCCACTACCGCGGAGTGGAACTGGACGTCTAAAACCCTGCGCTGGTCTGAGTAGGCACCACCTCTGGAAATGAAATCAGACACAGTAAGCGGTGCCAGAAAATAGCGAAAAATTGGTCTTCTGAGGTCAGAAGAGCCTCTGATCCCGTTTCATCCCGCAGAGCGGGACCTGGCAGCACGCTCAGAAGAAACACGTTTGCATCCCTTTGCTAGTTCAAGAGCCAGCACCTGCAAGCAATACTGCTTTTATTACATGACACTCTTTAATACAGCATTCTGATTTTTATATTTAATTCCCCACTCTAAAAATCTGCCAAGCGACTTGCTTGTTTTCAGAACTAAAACATGCTTTCCAGAAAAAAATTCTGAAAACACACCCAGCAGAATCCCAGAGATCCTGACTTAAATTGCAAGGGGTTTCTTTCCCCTTATAAAAAGAGCATCTGCCATATGCAGATTTTACTGTCTTATAAAACGTGAGAGAGCAGGATTGCCAACTGTGGCTTTGTATCTCCCAACCCTTCGTTCTCACTCCCGCCCCAAAAATCTTTTTCTCTCTCTTTCCATAAGGTCTCCACTGTGAGCGATTTTTTTAAGAACGTGGAAAATGGGTGAGCGGGGAGAGCAAGATAAACCGGTTCTGATCTTAATTTGTAAAACTCCAGGGGAAAACCTCAATTTAAAAGAAAAATCTAGATAATTTTAAAAGCAAAATACCGGCTTCAAAAACTAGACAAAATCCTATTACTACGCTGTCTTGCAAGTCTGCGGTAAGAGGAGAACCTCACGTTGGGCTTACACCTAGCCATTTCTATTTTGAGCTCTCCCGCAACACCAGCAAGGTATAATAAACGTCTGACTACTGTGTTTTTACGTAGGAGGACAGCTTTTTGCTTAGGCTTGAAAGCCGTTTTCTTATACGCAGGGAAAAATAGCTGAACTCCTGTGATGAATGAGTGTTACAGAATTTCCTTTATTTTTGTTTTGCATTCAATTAAACTATTTCTTAGAAAAAGAGACAAAGTTTTAGGAGAACCGAATAGAAAAAGCGGCTCTGACAACAGATTATACCACAAGCTGTGAACTCCTCAAGCAGATCTCCCACCATTATTTCTCAGGCTCTATAAAGGTCACTGTTGAAGTCAGTTACCCATCTATCTCATAACTCCACTTATTTTTTACGCTGTTGGTTTTTAGTAGGCAGTCGTTCAGCTAGCCTTGATTGCTATCTGAAAACCAAGAATGAGCCAGCAGTTAATTAGTATTCGTAACTGGGAGACTTACATTATATCACTTGTCAAGGCAGGGAGGAAGAGAATAAGGAAATATCAGCAAAAAGTGCTGTGCAAACATGATGTGAAAGAACACGATGCATCAGCAGAGCTTTAGCAAAGCCACTGCTGGGAAGAAAGCAAGGCTGGATCTGACAAATGATGGATATGCAAAAATCAACACCAAGCACAGAAAACCGAAGTCTTCGTGACGTACAAAAAAAGCCTTCCCTGTTAAAAGGGTGCTGCCATGGTCTCCCTGAATGCCTGCTCCATCAGGACCCCTGCTCCGTACAGAGCAGCGCAGTTTCTTCCATGACCCTCCATGCTGAACGGCTGGTGAGAATAACGGGTTTCGGCAAAGTCCAGGCACTACCACCTGTCTTGGGATGAAATACATCAACTTGAAAAAGGATGGCAAAAACCATTTCTGATCTACCCTCTCGGGCTACCAGAGTCCTACGCTCTGGGCAGAAGCCTTGTTGGTGCTCAAGGAGGAGACCAGGTCAACCGGGGACTGAGTAAACGGCACACATCCAACATTCGCGCTGTGTGGTGCTCCAAAGGCACAGTTCTGCCGGCTATACTGTCTTTCAAACAAATTCCCAAGGATGACGGGACACTGCCGATGAAGGCTGTCAGCTCAGTGGTCCTAGCTGATTTGCAATTGAATCAACGGATTCTGCCTGTTGGGACTCTACCAAGCTTTTAATTGGATACGGGAGACATCGTGAGTCTCAATTAAAACGATGAACTCAGCTTGTGTTATTAATGTCTGTCTTCCCTGCCACAGTTGATTTTATCAGGCACTGAGCGTACCCATGCTGGCACCCAACAGGCTTGCCCCTTTCATCCATCCCTGGTCCAGGCAAAGATTGCCTGGATGTGAAGGGAACAGAAATCAGTGAGAAAGTCGATCGATTCCACTACGAGTTTGGGCAACGCTTCAATTTAATCATTGCATATATTACGATAATTAGGTAGTGCCTCTAAAACAAGGGTCTCAAGCACTCCCAATATTCCAGTACATGATATTCCCCCTGTGAGGCAAATATTGCTGCCGATGAGTAATCTGAGAAGCGAAAAGACTGCCATGACAACCCACACAGCAGAGCCATATTTGCACGATAATCGCTTCCATGCAAAGGTTGTCACAGAAACGACACTAAATGAGACCATTGGAACATACCTTCTCCAAAACGAGACCTGACTTTGCCTAGACCAGCCGGGGTGCTAACGTGGGGAGCCAGTCTGGGACCACCCCGACGACTTTGTCCAGCAGCTCTTGAGAGGAGAGATGCTGAATGCTGCATGGTTCACAGCGTGGAGTATAAATAGCATCGTTATCGCCAGTGGGTACACTGACACGAATGCTGAGCAGGCAAACCTTCCTCCAGGTCCTCCTCCAGTTGGAGCCAGAAGCGCTGTCATGTCTTGTTTACTTTCTGGTTTGCGCTGATCATGTCAGCAGAGATGGGAAAAACTGGAAATTGTGGTTAGGTCATGCTCTACGAGAGCCAAAGCAAAAAACTGGAGAGTAGCAGGCTGTTGGCTTTTTTTTTTTTTTGCTTTTAAATTCAATGAAAATCGCCACCTTCACCTTTCTTTCAGGATGGAATAGCAGATTTTCTTTAAATGGATATAGAATCATAGAATGTGTTGGGTTGGAAGGGACCTTTAAAGGTCCTCTAGTCCAACTCCCATATATCTAGGAACTTAAACATTGTCCATTTTATTCCAGGTCCAAGTTACTTGATACCTGTGTCCATGCTAAAAATTCTGAAACTAGAGGTGAAAATTGAATAAAATCCTTAGAATGAAAATTGCATATATATAGATACTATATAGGCCATATGTAATCATGCGAACAGAATATACGTAATGATGTAAATAGACTATAAAACCCAAAGAGGTTCCTACAGAAATGCTTTTGCTACGATGCTAAGGCTAATTTTGAGGAAAAGCTGTTGATTATGAGAGAGCGTGATGTGCGCTACGCACTCCTCGAGGCAAACTCCCCATCCTCCTCAGCAGAGCGCTTCCCAGCTTCACCACAGACACGAGCTGGTCCGTTCTTGGGGCTGAGCACATGGAAGACTGGCAGGATCCACACCTGGGGACTGATAAAGCTGCTGGTGTGGTGGGAAGGAATTACAGCTCCGATAAATTAAGGATTTAGAAAAAAAGGCTTTTTTTTTTTTAATAAACAGAGGCAAAGCTTGAAGTCAGGGACTAGCATGAAGAAATCAGAAAGGGTTAAATACTATTGTGCTATTGGGAATCTGCTTTGGAAAAGCCCTGGCTTTTCCAAAAAAGTAAAAGTAACATTAAATAAATACCCTAGGAGACTAAAATCCATCAATGGCTAAAAGCTTTTCTGGCTTGAACTGACTTATAATACACTATGAGTTTCAGAAGCAACAACATAGAGCTGATCAGATCTTCTCAGAAGTTTTGCGGAAGTTTTTCCTCCAGTTTTGCTCTCCAGTTATTTTCCCTGCCTTTGAACATTTTCTTCCCTCAAGTGCTAGGAGTCTAAAAGAAACACCAAATTTCCTGAGGTTTTCTTATCTGTGAGAACACAGAGAGACTCTCCCTGGGGACTGTGCTAGAGGCACCCAGCTCTCTTGCTGAATATTCATCTGAGTGCCGTGACTCACTTCAAGATGTTTTGAAAATACGTTCAGTGCCAGGTCCGTACCTAATAACAAATCAGCATCCTCTTTTCAGCAGGGCTAGACCAATTTACCCCAAATCGGCATCTGCCCCAGTTTTCAGATCAGAAATAGAAACGAGTTCACGTTACAAGTCACAGAAAAATGGCTCTGCTTAATATAGTCAAAGTTTGTTACAGTTTCTGGTCTTTTTGCAGCATTTCTTCTGCACTTTCCATCTCCCCTTTCCCAGTGTTTAGGCACGGCTTTGCCGAGCAGCTCTTGTCAGAAAAATAAGATTTGGCGTGAAAGCGATTTGCGATGACTTTTTACTTGAGCAAGACACCCAGCACAGATGCAATTACACCTATAAAATCTGGGCAAGGGCCAGGTTAGCTTATTTGTTTCAGAGAAGCAGCACAAATTTCACCGGCAGAGTAACTCTTGTTAAAATCGGCAGTTTCTCCATTAAAGCGATGCTTGAATCTGTCTATATTGGCAAAGCCTTTCCAGTAAAGACTGGTTCTCACCTAAGCCTTCATTTTTTTTGTGCATGTTTAAGGCCATGTTCTACCCCCGGTTATTCCTGGAAGAGTACGTTGTCTCTGCTCTGGAGCTCCCCGTTCAGCCTTTCAAATGGGTCATCCTCAAAGAGAAAGGGCAGGATGTTACTTCAAGTCGAGGAGGGAGATGAGGAATCTCAACAAACAAGACTCATCAGCATCTCCGCTGACTTGGCTTAAGCAACCGTGGAAAAACATCTTGCCTCTCTGGAAGAAGTGTTGGCATGAAAGGGAATTATGTTCTGAATGTTCACCGATTCACCAAGCAGCCCCGCAACTGTTATTTATTACAATTAATTGACTGTGCCGTCTCAGGCATTAGTAAGATAGTAACTAAGAAACAGCATGACAGTACCAAATACCACACGGAAAGATAGCAAAAAATAGTCTTCGGAGGACATATCTAGTTTGTGAAGAGCAAGAGAGAAATGAGACAATATCCTAGGGAAAATGATGCATGGAAATACAGATTTCAGTCCAGCTCTGCCAGGCACGGACACCTCCTTGCTTCAGTGAAGCACCACAGCACTAATCTAGGCAGAAGGGTGGTTTTATGCCTTGGACTATCGGCAGTTACAAAACACCTGCAGAGCGCTCCGCTGGCTCAAGCCATCAGGAGCCAGAGGTGTCTGAAGGAATACTTATAACCAGCCAAGGGAGCTAAAAATTCCCCAGGGCCCATGAGTCACGCGAAGCTGGAGGGGAGTAAAGACCTTTAAGGTGTTTTGTCCAGGCTTATTTTAAATTTGCTGAGTGATGGGGAGGTTATTGCACTGACGAACCAGTTTCACTACCCAGGAGATTTCTTGCTGTTAATCTCAAATTTTCCCT
This sequence comes from Stercorarius parasiticus, assembly GCA_013396915.1. Classification (NCBI taxonomy): domain Eukaryota; kingdom Metazoa; phylum Chordata; class Aves; order Charadriiformes; family Stercorariidae; genus Stercorarius; species Stercorarius parasiticus. The sequence goes on from VWZL01002757.1 coordinate 202,395, forward strand.
TTCCCCTTCCTTTTAAACTATCATCCCACAACTCCCAGCTGATGCTCCTCTTCCATGACTGCCCTCCTTGCCATTAACATTTTTCAAGCACGGTTCTCCTGTTTTCTCCAACCCCACACAAACAGCAGGCAAAGGAGCCAGGTCGGTGCCCAAGTCCAAAGCACGGCACCAGGTGGGGAGGAGGCGCAGAAGATGTTCCACATCAGTTAGGGATGGACTCAGGGCAGAAGGTATCTCATTAGGCATGATCGTTGTTTTTTTTTTTTTTTAAACAGCAAAAAACTATGGGATGTAGGGGGGAGATGGAGAGATGAGGAGATGCAGAGAGGGGAAGTCTGGAGGACTGAGCAAGGGGAATCCTGCCTGTTCAGTACCCCAATAAAAACTGCCTCACCGGAGACAGAAAACGGGGTAACCTTAAACCCAACTAGGTTTCCCCTGCTGTGTAAGTCCTTTGGCCTAAAGCCCACCTCACACATCCCAACCCAGAGCTCCCCCCAGTCCTCCTCTCAATAACCAACCCAGAACATTTCAATCCCCATTGCACCTTGCCACAGGCCCCTTTTCCCCTCAAGTCTGAGGTTCCTGCTGTTGCCTGAAGCTCCTCCTTCACCCACCTGCCCAGGAGGCGCCCAGCTGATGATCATTGAATGGATCAGGTATCAGCTAGGTAAGAAACTGTATTTTAATTTACAAGCTGTCACAGTGGCTGCATTTGGGGGACAAGATAAGCAAATATGAGATTTATAAAGGACAGAAAAAAGCGTTCTTATTGGTAGGGTCCAGCTGTAGAATAAATTTATGGGAACGATTAGGAATAAATTTACTCTGTCCACTTCTGTGAAATGTTACAGAACTTTCTCCTCTGGTAAAGCTTCTTTTTGTAAGAAAGTAACACCACTGGCTTCAGCTGTGATCCTTGTCGGCACTTCGAAGAGCATCCCACAGATCTCTCGGAGCTTCCAAATAGAAGATGCTATTGTTCATCTACTCTGGGGGGAAGTATGAACTTGATATCCATCACACACACGTGTCCATTTAGATACGTGTGTACCAGAGAGTGCGGGGAGATTTGTTCCCCATGATGGGTAAGAAACCAAACGAGAGGAAAAGCCTTTCCGTGAAAGAAGGCGGAGCTGAAATTTTGAGGATGGTGAAGTGACTGTCCTGATTTGGTCTAACAATTCCCTTTACAGGAGATCTCATTCTGTGTGCTGGATTTCAGAAAAGCAGAGTATATGGAGGGAAAGCAAAAGAAATCAAATATGCAAACAGACAGACCCAATCAAGTCACACTCCCAGTCCTAGCTCACCTTCAAACCCCGTTGTTCAATTAGAGCTAAATAAAATGCTGTGTCAAACAATGTAGGTGTCTCTCAGCTGATAGATCTGAATTAACAGAAAATGAATATTTTATATTAGATTTCTAGAGAACACAGAAATATTAATTGAAAACTTTTTATACATTAAAAAAAGCTCAAATACGCTTAAAAAAATAAACTATTTTTAATACTTAGCTCTCATCCTGAGGAATGGGCATTAAAAACTCAGGTAGACCTGACATTTATAAATCATCATCCCTTTCTTTACTTCTGGAGATTAATTTAAGAGAATTCAGCCACTCTGTATTTGCATTTGAGATGTGCTCGTGAGAGACCAGACCTCCCCAGTCAGGAGAATATTAAGGAGCTGGAGATCATCGGCAGCCAGTTCTGCCCACAGAGCTCCCGGTCGCCCCGGCTGGCCAGCCTGCTCCCTTCAGGCAGGAGGCGACTCACATTCCAGCAGATTTAAATAAGATCAAACACCTTTCAAAAACCCAGCCGTGTCAGCACTCCTAGCAGGGCTGTCTTCACATTCTTCTTTTGAACAACCCTCGGAGCGAAACATAGCTTAACAGACTTATTCAGGAGGCCTCTTGATGATTTAAGAGTTAAAAGCAGCTTCTGTGTTCACCTCTTCCCTAGGCATCCGCACTCCTGTGAGGACCATCGCTACGCTGCTCCTCTGCCACCACGTTCCTCGACTTGAGCTCTGCTGGAGGCAACAGACTCTGAGGGTCCAAATTCCACCTGCGTCCCCAGCTACCCACCCCACAGGGACAGGAGGTGGAGGAGCGGAGGGAGAACCGAGGTCTCCCAACCTGTGGCTAAGCCTCTCGGGTATTTGCTAACCCCAGCCCGCCTCCGGAGCGGCTGCTGCTGTCTTCTTCCCTTCTCCAAGATGACAGCGCTGGTTGTTGCGCATTAATGACTCTCCACTTCTCCTCCCTCTCTGGGATGTTACAGCATTTCCAGTATAAAGGGATATCTGAGACCCCTTCATTTCTGTGACTAGCGATGTGCCCGATCAAAGAAGCAGCTGGGAAAGGGTCAGCGGTCCCTATCTGTTGCCTTGTTGCCCGTATAATGAAGAGAAGATTAGCCGCGGAGGTACAGGGCAGCGTGTGCCCTCCTTTTTGCCGGTGGAGCCTCTGGGGACAGCAGTCGCTGTTGGTTAGCTGAACTATATAAATTTATTTCATTTCTGGGTTGGTTTTTTCTTGTCTTGTTTCAAAAGTCTAGCTTGAAGCCTCTGGGACTGACATTTCCTTCCTTCCCACATGGGTGGCACATTTGCCGCTTGGCAGGCAACCTAGGAGACTTCTGTAGAGATTTTAAATGATGACGTCTACACACGCGAGAAGAGAAACTTGACAGATGCAAGGCATGATAAAGGAGAGAAGCGCATGAGCTAAGGATGGCCACTCGTTTCGGATCCGTAACACAAGAATTATGAAGAGCGTATGGTTATTTTTTAGAAAAATGGGACAGTGGCCGCATTTAGAGCTCGCCAACGCCAGCAGCATTCCTTCAGCGGGTACGTTGGGTGCCGTGCACTCTTCATGGGGTGAGGGGTTTGCTCCCTTCTACTTTTTTTGTAGCAACAGCCATCTGCGTAAGGTGACTCCATTTCACTGACTTCAGAAAAGAGTTACTTCTCAAGGTATATTTTTCTAGCAACTGTATGAATAAAGGAACTACAGTACAATTATCATAAAGAAAACAATCTGTGTGGAAAGTTTGTGCTGTACCTATGACCTTGGATCAGACACGTAATTTGTTTTTGAAAAAAGACTGGAAAACTCACAGCTTTCAAATTTTCCAGAAACAAGTTTCTGGAAGGAAAACAAATAAACAAACCCAAAGCAATGAAAATCAGGTTACTGGATTATTTTCAAAACAGATGTGTTTCAGGCTGTTAAAAGAAAGCAACTAAGGAATACAAATGCGCACAAAATTAAATCCGTATTATCCTACGTACACTGTAGTACATGGAAAATCACTATCTGCAAGGATTGTCTTCGAACTTTAAGGAACAAATGAAAGTTGCAAGACATTTCAGATCTGTAGGAGACCTCAGGAGCCTGTGAAAAAATGCTCTGCGTTTAACTGACAGCCAGCAGGATTATTTTATGCCAAGCGTTCATATTACACGCTTTTTTATAGAACATTTTGTACGTGGTTTTCAAAATTATGCTTTATTGAAGAACTCAAGTCAAACAAAACATCCTGGTCGTATGAAGTTTCTCATTTTAGTGATTATCTGAACTCAAAAGCCAGAAGGTGGTTTAATTAGAATCACATGGACGAAAAGGTAAATATACATATGTGCACACATGTGTACATTCACACATGCACAGGCGCGTGACGGAAATCAAAACTGAAAATAAGAGACAATTAACAGACGCTTGTATCATCAGACGCCAGTATTACATTACTGATTTCCCCTTCTCCTAAAAGAAATAAAAGCAAAAGCTAAACGGGGGGAAAAAACCCACACATTAAAGACAAAATCTGGGCTTCAGGTACTGTATATGAAGTTTGTACCGTCATCTACAGGAATTCAGTGTAACACCAATTCACTTAGTCTTACAAATACAGCCTGCCTATTATGCAATGCATCTGACTGCCAAAAGGTTAATTTACTAAATCCTTACCGGACACTTATTACCGATACAGACACGAAACATGCCCATGTTGTATTGACATGTGTGTCTCTTACCAAAAAGCATTGTTTATTTAAAATAATGAAAACGATAATTAGAAGCTACATAGAAGACCAAGTAAATTTTATTAAAACACAAGGTAGTTGCTAATGCCAGCAGCTCCAATAGCCCCATGGTATAAGCCATGCTGCTTTCAACACGCTCAATTCATTAATACAGGAGAAAAGCCAGAAACTAAGGGAAATGCAGACCATCTGCTCAATCCAGATGCAGCAGAACATGCTTCTTACCTCTAAAGCTATTCACCAGCGACAAACTCGGATAAGATCAGTTTAATCCTCTAATCGCAGATCTAAAAGATTTTTCAGCATTGCATTATCATAAGTAGAGCTGAACTACATTCATTTGAATTGAAAGAAAACTTTGCCAGTTTTTCTCACCTCTTGGTGTAAAACAATTCTAAATAAAAGAGATAACCTAGATACGGCAAATATTATTGAAACAAATACATGCAGACAAGCAGTCAACAACAAAATCCTCATTCTTCTGCTGATATGGTCTAAAGATGTCTAATCGATTTAACCAGCAATGAGATTTAATTGAAGCATTTAAGTTCCCAAAAAGTCACAGTCTGTATATATATTATTTCCTCGCAATACCGGAGACGTTTTAAAATAAGAACTATAGTCCCTGCGCATTAAAAATAAAAAAGCAGCAAAAGGTCTTACCTTGAAGTTATGAATCTTCTCGTATTTTGGAACATGTTCGTTTTCTTTCAGCGTTGCTCTCCTGACAAGCGACGTCAACTGCGAATAAGCAAAGAGTTTAAGGGGTTGCCAGATTGTCACGGACGACTTCTGAGAACCCAGTTTCATCCCCAAGGCTGCTATCAATAAATCTTGTTGACGGCCCTCCTGCTTCGAGTTGTGCACCGCAGACCTATTCGCTTTGTGCCCTGACCAGGACTCTTTGGATGGCATGTTGGAGCTGAGGGGAAGGAGGAACAGGCCCCCCCCCAGCACCGATCCGCGCCCTTGTGTGTGTATCAGACTCGGTTTGAAAAACTCAAAAAGACCATTTCGGGAACCTAAACTGCGGGGGAGGGCGGCGTGGCCATGGCAGGGCACTCGTTCACCGCGGGGCTAACTCAGCGAGGCGGGCTCCCCTTCCAGCCGGGCCGGGGCCGGGGGAGGTCAGGCTTGCCGGCGGGCGACCGGCGGGCCGGGCATGTGCGGCAAGCTGGGGAGCAGCCCGCGGCCTCTCCCTCCATCAGCGCCCGGCGGCGGGGCTGCGCCTCCGCACCGTCCTCCCGCCCCGCTGCCCGCTGCGGGGGGCGACTCCGCTCGGCGCCGGGCGGCAGCGGCACCGCCCCCGGGGCGGCTCCGCGGACTCCCCCCCCTCCTCCTCCTCCTCCTCCCCGCCGTGTCCGCAGCCAATGAAGCCCCGTCGAGGCGGGCAGCGCCGCTCCCCCTCCCCGGCTGGGCTGCGGGAGAGGTAGCAGCGGGAGGGCTGACAGCCAGGGATGAGTCACGCACCGCCGCAAAATGGCATCGCTTCGCCCCTTCGCGGGGTGCCAGGGCATCCTCAGGTGCGCACAGGTAATTGCAGCCCCGGGGGACGCGACAGAAAGCGGCCGTCCCCGACCCTCCTCGTCTGACGCGGGCCGGGCGCCTGGAGGTAAGGAGTTAACGCAACCCTTGATGCTCATCACTCTTCCTTTAAAATTACGTTTTTCAACGCCTTTCATATAAAAAGAGGCTCGACAAACTCGCATCAGCCTCTTCTGGTAGTGAACATAAATGCCACCAAAAAAAGTTCACCACCCCTTCAACCAAAGACCCAAGCCCTAGATTCTGTGGTGCCTCTCATTAGGGGTTTATGAACATATTATGACACATACTCTTCAGACGGAAACCTGCTGTTTGGACTGATGCGACTGACCGTGAAACGTGCGCAGGACAATGTGGTCCTCGCTACCCCTCACACAAGCCAAAGGGAACGAGTATTTCACACCAGCATCATTAACGCTTTGCCGCAGAGTCAAAGTATCCTGGGCTCACGAAGGACCAGGGCAGCCCATGCCGTATCCACCCGGAGCTGCTCACCCAGGCAGCCCGGCTCAGGGGGGCTCCCTTCATCTGCTCACTGACGACCAGGAGGGGACACCATGATGGCCACCCAACTCCTGCCCTTTTTCTTCTAGTGCTCTCCAAGCATTTGTGAACAGTCTTTGACAGAGACTGCAAAAACGGACCTTTATTCTGACTTAGCATGGCAGTGATTTACACCCTGGGGCTGACCACCGTCCTGGTATTTAGGGCACAAAAAGAAGACCTTCCCTCGGGCACAGCCTGCCTGAGCTGCTGGCCAGGACACAGCCCTCCCTCCCCTCGCCACAGGCTGCAGCACCACAACCGCTCTCCCTTCTGCAGCAAAGGTATTTTTAACTCTCATGACTCAGTAACAACCACAGTTTGTCGCAGTCTTCTGGGTGGAACTGGTGTGTGTTTTGCAGCTGGATCACAGCGTTACCATTCAGCTCGATCCTGCCAGTACAGCCGAGAGTAACGCTCACCACGAGCCCCTCCGTTCCCTTGCGTGGCCACCAAAACCTCTTCTATGGGTTTTAAAAATCAGCTGGGTTTCAGCATAGGGTCAGGTTGCAGAGGTTAAGGATCAATGTACGTGCTTCACCAGCTGCTAATCTGCAATGCAAGTTAATAGCTAATAATCAAAACACTGGCTATGGATTACACAGGATGAAGCTGTCGGGCATTAGTGGCTCATACAGGGGCCTTAGGAGTATCTGGCTCAGCTCCCAGTTTCAATACAGACAGGAGGCTGGTTGATCCATCCTACTGAGAAACACTTTTCCAACCTCTACCTCAATCTGCCTGTCTTGCTTTTAACCACTCATTTCTGCTGTAGGTGAATAAACGCCCCTCTCGCGTTTTTGTGCACGTCCTTCTAAGGGTAACACTCCACGGCAATAGGAGACCAAGAAAAAGGAGGTGAGGAGTAAGAGATGGCAAAAACTGACCACCTCATCTACATAAAGTGTGAGAATAGCAGGGACTCAGGGGAGGAGGAGGCAGACAGGCTTTCAACCTCATTCTCTTCTTCCTTTCTAGCTAAAGCCACTTCACCATTTCATTCCCAAGGACTACATCACATAAAAGTCCCCATGGAACACGGTGGACCTAAAACCTGCCCCACAGGAGTCATCCTCGCCTAACAGCTTTAAGTGACAACACACTCAGGAAGCAAATTGTAGAGTTGGGGAAATGTAGGCTCACAGCATCACAGAATGGCAGGGGTTGGAAGGGACCTCTGGAGATCATCCAGTCCAACCCCCTGCCAGAGCAGGGTCACCCAGAGCAGGTGGCACAGGAACACATCCAGGCGGGTTTGGAATGTCTCCAGAGACGGAGGCTCCACCGCCTCTCTGGGCAGCCTGTGCCAGGGCTCTGCCACCCTCAAAGGAAAGAAGTTCCTCCTCGTGTTTAGGTGGAGCTTCCCATGTTCAAGGTTGTGCCTGTTACCCCTTGTCCTGTCGCTGGGCACCACTGAAAAGAGCCTGGTCCCATCCTCCTGACACCCACCCTTTCAGGATTTATAAGCATGGATAAGATCCCCCCTCAGTCATCTTTTTTCCAGACTAGAGACCCAAATCCCTCAGCCTTTCTTCATAAGAGAGATGTTCCAGTCCCCTGATCGTCTTGGTAGCCCTTTGCTGTCCCCTCTCCAGCAGTTCCCTGTCCTTGAACCGGGGAGCCCAGAACTGGACACAGTGCTCCAGATGTGGCCTCACCAGGGACTCTAAACTCTTTGAAAATTGAATTTGTTGGAAATAAATAGCCCAGCACTTTTCAAGAGTACATTTGCTATCCGAATCAACCCCTATTATTTTGTATAATTCCACTTAAGAAGCAAGATAAAGCATTCTGTATTTTCCTTTCAATCGTTGGTAGAGTGCATATTTGGTTTTTGACATAGTTATCCCTTAATTGTCAGCCTCCTTTTTCGTAATTCTGAAGAACTGATTTATTTTCAATTGCACTTCAGAGTCGCGTTAGTAGAAACTGCTCTCTGGATTCTGGAAAATTAGATCTTAAGAATGTCAATAAAAAGGTAAGCAAAACTACCCAACAGGGAAAGGTCCTATCTCATGGCTGTAATTACGAAAACGCATAATAATCTGGAAAGCAGTTATGAGATTATGAATTTTAATTCCAACATTACTTTGTGTTACAGTAATCTAACTCAGACTGCTTATTGGTTTTACATAAATCAGCTTCCCATTGTTCAGTGCGAAGCATTTTCGGCTGTTTACAAACACAGGAATACTGGGCTCACCTACAGCCCGTCACATGTGCTACATGCACTGTAGTTGTGCACACCACAAACCTCCACTGAAAGAAAGTTAAAGCCATAAAGCTAGCAACTGAAAAATTACGAACAGTCTATCTTTGTTATCTATTTTTTATATATATTTCCCTATCATAAAGTAGTGCTGCAATTAAAAATCATACAACTGCCTTCAGATGACATAATTCTACAATGCATACGCTCATTCACCATAGAATGTTTAGAGTTGGAAGGGACCTTAAAGATCATCTAGTTCCACCCCCCTGCCCTGGGCAGGGACACCTCCCACTAGACCAGGCTGCTCAAAGCCCCATCCAGCCTGGCCTGGAACACCTCCGGGTGTGAATTCATGGACCAGGGGGTCCATGCCTCCCAGCCTGCAGGTCCTACACTTCTTACACCCTTGGCCCACTCCCGATTCACTGCCTGCTCTCCACCAGTGGCTCCTGCGCTCCCACCCGCCAACTGTGTCTCCTCTCCAGAGCCCTTTCGTTTCCCAACAGTTATCTTTAAAACTTACACTGTCTGAAGTCATCCTTAACGGGGACAATTATTAGATGGTCTGCTATATACTGGATGAAAAAGAGGTAGACATCTGAGGAGGAAAATACTTTCTAAGCAACATATTGATTTTATTTTTTTGTTAATTGTTCGTGACAGACATTTGCAACCATTGCATGTGTCGGGAGCAATACGCTGTGCAGAGCGTGGCCAGCAGGTGGAGGGAGGTCATCCTCCCCCTCTGCTCTGCCCTGGTGAGGCCACATCTGGAGCACTGTGTCCAGTTCTGGGCTCCCCGGTTCAAGGACANTCCACCTAAACATGAGGAGGAACTTCTTTCCTGTGAGGGTGGCAGAGCCCTGGCACAGGCTGCCCAGAGAGGTGGTGGAGTCTCCGTCTCTGGAGACATTCCAAACCTGCCTGGATGCGTTCCTGTGCCACCTGCTCTGGGTGACCCTGCTCTGGCAGGGGGTTGGACTGGATGATCTCCAGAGGTCCCTTCCATTCTGTGATTCTGTAAGACTCCAGGAGGAAGGAAACTGCAGGGCTGTCTTTTTTAACTTTAAGGACGTGGTTTCACAGGAGTGAGGTGAACTGAAAATGGCATGACTGGAAGTCATAGCTGAGCAACCTCTCAGCAGAGCCCACCACCAGAGCAGCCTCTCGGTCCTGTACATTTTAGTCACTTAAATGAGCACCAAAAACCCAAACCCAGCAATGTGACAACCTTTAAACCAAGACATCTGTTTAGAGGTTCTACATTGTACATAGGGACTAAAGGGGGGGAAAAAAAAAAAGAGAAAAAGGAAAAAAAGACTGTAATTTGCTATTTCAAATGTTCTCAGTTGTTGTAAAACCTCAACCATAAAAGTGGTTCCACCTAGGTCCTACCGGGACTCCGCTTTCCTTACTTCCCCCTGGAGCAGTCCTTCAGGGTGCGGGAGAAACAGCTGTTTTCTTGAGCACTAGTTGCTCTCGGTGTTAGTTGGATAACGTACGCCTATTTTCTAGTGCTAATCTCACAATCAGTAAGCCTTATTACGAAGACTCCACAGAATTGATGTGAAAGTCCTCCATGGCTTGCAGTAAATTCCAGTTAGTCACTCTCTGACAGACACATTATGTAAGTTTAGTGCAGCCACACACTTCAGTCAACATCGGCCAAATTATCTTTCTAAAAAGGCAAATCGATGCATTTCCCATTTGTTGAGTAATAAACCAAAACCACCTCAGAAAAAAACCCCCAACAAAACGGAAAATTCGAGAGTCCGGTTAAACTCCGCAAGTCCTAAAATGCCCAGATCAGTCTTGATGAGACCTCCTGAACCCCACGTGCATTTCCAAATGATGTAGTGTTTAGTTTCACGACCGCCTGGCTCCTCTCTCAAACACAATATCGTGTTTTCTTCAGCCTCGCGAACGCACTGCAGGCTTTTCATTCTCATACGGCATTTCCATGTTGCTGTGACTAAATATGCCTTTATTGTTTCAGACTTATGATCCCTTCCCTCTAAGGAATGTATTTTAATGATAATAATAACCAGCAGTTATAGTGCATGCATTTTTTTAAAAAATCAAAGATGATGCCCTATTGTACGTATCTAAAGAAACAAGGTATTTGGGTTGCTACGCGGTTAGCCACTGTATATTTTGTCATGTTCTGTTTCACTGTATCGCTAACTTGGCCAAATGTATACACTCAGAAAAATCCTTCCTTGCCCGAACACTTTATGAGCGTATTTTATGGGCTCAGTACATGATTTTCAAAAGCTTATCAGTCAAATTGTGAAACTGAGCCCAGTTTCCTCAATGCAGTTCTTGGTGGAGGCTTGTGCCATACTAAATGTAATTTTCCCAGTCATATCTTTCACCTAATTGTTCCAAGGGGGGGGGGCAAGGGGAGCCCAAAATGTTACTTTTTATTTAGACTTGGTGACAGGCTGTTTTCATTTCATTTTCTTCGCTTGTAGACACGCTGATGCCAGGCATAGCCTCTGCCCACAGACAGACGATGCGAGCGGAGGGTAGGAACGCTATTCCAAGTTCAACCCGAAGGTTGATATTTCAGGAGCTGGATGGGAAGGACCATCACGCGGGTCTCAGCCACCAGGGTTAAGACTTCTCTTGCCGCCATTCCAACACAGCCACGTTCACCTGGCACACGGACAGCATCGGGCTCACACAATGCTCAAACTATACCAGGATCCTCAGGCAACACACAACCCCGCTTTGAGTCCGCAGTTACCCACGGGGGAGTTGGGGTTTAAGACATGGTTGAGCGATGAAAACTTACTGCTGAGAAAAGTTCTATTTTTTATAAGAAAATTTTCCAAATGGACTGGCTTCTAATTAAATCAGACCTTCCCACCCCCCACCTCCCAGTGAAACAGTTATTGCAGAAGCTAGAGAAATAGCTATTATATTTTTATTTTTATATTTATGATATTTTTCTACTTATTTTAATTTTTAAATTTTTATTTCTGATAGAAGTGTATGTGATTTCCACTGCGGGTAGTGAACGCTTTTATATCTAGAATTTAAAAAGAAATTTTTGATTTTTTTTTTTTTTTTNNTTTTTTTAAATTAAAACCTTAATTAAACAAAATCAGCCGAAGTGTTGGCTTGCTTTAAAGTATGACTGTTAAATTAAAAAAAATAATAATCTAAATCAAAGTTATGGAAAAAAAAATATGGAAAAAATTCTGCCCAATATTGCTGCTACAAATCACTGCATAAAAAGTGAGTTCATTTGGTACTGTAGTGTGCAATACAGTTAGAGGGTAGTAGCATTATTTGGGAAGATTTTACGACCGCACTGATGTGCTTCCCAGAAATACCCTGAAGTACCCTTGTTTTCATAACAAGGGAGCATGCTCATAAAAAAAGCCAAGAGATCTTAGGGGAAGCCAACAGAAGAGTCACTTATCTGCAGCTTTAGTCCTATAACCTACTGGTCACCACGGCTGGTTCGGCTCTAGGTCAGCTGGCTTAGTTTGTTCCTAGTGGCACGACGGGCTGTGGATTCGCTCCTGGCAGTTACCAACGTGAGCCTTTGCAAACGACAAGTCGAAACGGCGCGCTGGCAAAAAGCATCCACTGCGTCTGTCCCTCTCTTTCGATAACTGACAAGGCAAAAACAATTAACGTTTGCTGTTCTGGATAGCGGCACAAAAGCAAGGCAGTTCTCAGTGGCAAACAGCACATTTCTTTTCTGAGGGAGGGGGCTATTTGGGTATATAACCATGGACCTAGCCATGGCAAAATAAAACAAAAATTGCGCAGTAAGACGTTTCTGGAAGACTTCGCTAACATTGACCGACGCAGCTTTTAATCAGGTCAGCAACGGGCCCGCTGTGTCCCCTGAAGGAGGGGAGGTAATTCTGGGGATTTCCTTCACGCTCCGTAGGTGCAAATACCACCACAGGGGTGGGCACGTGGGAACGCACACTGGCAGGGACGTGGATGTTGCAATCAATAATGGTGCTAAGCTGGTTTTTACAAGCAATAGCTACGACTTCGTTTATGCTGTATAAATAATAACACGCTTCCTCACAGGGTTGTGTTCTGGGCAAGACGGCACAGTCCTGCCATCTTCCTGGGGCTCCTGCCTTGTCCTGGTTTGGTCCTGAGCTGGCCAAAGCCACAGGTAAGCCACCCTACAGACACCAACGCAGGACATCTCTAAGGCCTCAGCTAATAAAATAACCAACTACTCCAGCCCTTCCCTTATAGACAGAGCCTACCAGCCTGCTTGCAAGGGCAAGATATGACGGCTCGACAAAAGTAGAGCTGCTACCAAGCTGTGTGACGCTGAGGCAGGACATGCCAGTCAAACACCATGACAAAAGCTACCCAGAAAGCTAACAAACAACCTCTTTTCACTCCTAACTTTGACTGCATTGAGGAAGGCAGTTCCCCATGACCATGAGTTCAAGCTGAGGTACCAGCCTCAGCGATTCCCTCCTTGCTTTGCAGGAGCTCATTACCACAACCCCCTTCTTTCCTTGGAGAAACAAGCTGCATTAAAAGGGGGTCAAACCCCAGCCAAACTTGGTTAAGTTCAGAAGGGGACCAAGAGCTGGTAGAGCACAGAAGATGCCACCTCTCTGCCTCAGGGGGCTGGCAGCATCACTGTTCCCCAGACAAAGGGTTCAAGACAGTTCACGAGCAAAGACAGAAGCATCCTGAAACACCAGAGTTTGGATGGAATTCCTTCATAGCATTGGTTTTGGTCCATCCTATCTTCCTCTCCTCCTGCCAGGAGCCTGGGCCATGGAGGTGGTAAGCTAAACAGTGAGTTAAAGCAGCCGCCTGTGCCAGGTACTCCTCTCCCCAGGAAAGGCAGGAGCAGAGAGACTGGGAGGACTGCTCACATAGTTTAACTTTTACACCATTACGCACTGCTAAATTGGGGCTAGACAGGTCTGTCTTGCAGCTATAGAATCACAGAATGGTTTGGGTTGGAAGGGACCTTAAAGATCATCTAGTTCCAAACCCCCTGCCCTGGGCAGGGACACCTCCCACTAGACCAGGCTGCTCAAAGCCCCATCCAGCCTGGCCTGGAACACCTCCAGGGATGGGGCAGCCACAGCTTCTCTGGGCAACCTGTTCCAGTGCCTCACCACCCTCACAGGAAAGAATTTCTTCCTAATATCCAATCTGAATCTCCCCTCTTTCAGTTTGAAACCGTTACCCCTCGTGAAACTGTTCCCCCTATGAGAAGCTGATGGAGCAAGGAGCTCTGCCTAAGGGAGCAACCCTCACGCTGCCCAGCTGCTCCTCATCAGCTTCTCCATGTCGTCATCATTTTCTGTTTCAGCTAACAGCATCCTCTTCCCTTCCCTTCCTTTCCCTTCCCTTCCCCGTGTCTCCTCGCTGGCCTGCAGGGAGCCGTGCAGCTGTGACCAAGGCACGACCGATGTTCATCACAGCGAGGAGTGGCTCCAGCAAAAGCCTCTTGACTTGTGACACGTCAAGGCACACTGTATACCAAACAGACCTTAGAAGTCATTTATAAATGCCACAAGACAAGGTGCACTATAGGAGCGATAACAGTCAAAATGGAATGCAAATCGGCAGCTGCATGAATGCCACTTTTTTGGCAAATGCTCTTTGTTACTAATATACTACACTTAAGTATCATATGAGAAAACAGGCTGTTAGACTAATCTTCTGAAACCACGAGGGACTGGTGATAGTTTATTTCTCATCTGACCCACAGTCATAAGGTTTTCCTCAACTAAAAGGAAAAATAAAAATTAAGAAAGAAAAAAAGAGAAGGCCCATCAAAAAGCTTAACCATACCCTTTGATGAGGAACCTTACCTGTATCCTAGCAAGGAAATGTTGACAGTGGCCAAACTTTATGAAATAAAGAATTTACAACACTTCTTTTATCCATTTAAGAATCATATTGGTAAAAGCACTTTTTACAACGAGCCTCTCTGTCTTTTTGTAGCTGAAAATGTATACATGCTTAGGGATAGTGACAATCATGTAATCCACAAGGTCTTTCTATTATCATATTTATTAGGCTTTTTTTCATTTATTCCTCGTGGAATAGGAGCTTTTGCTACTGGCAGTCTCATGCATCTAGTATTAGCCTTTTTTTGTTCTACACAATAATTCGATTTAGAGTAATTCAATGTATGTTATAATTGAAAACTGCAGCTCATTAATTTCCAAACACTCTTTGTATTTCAGATCACACCTGCTCCTTTGGCACGTCCTCTATTTTGAATCCATCCACTTCTTCCTGAATAAGCTATGTTGCTATGATACATGTGCTGCCACAGTTTCTTTCTTCAACACAGTTTCAGTCCATAATCATACTTATTTAGCATAAATAAGACTAAGAGTGCAAAGTCTCCTAATCCTTCCTTAATTATCCCTTAACTCGGCCCCACGAATCAAGGAGAAGACAATTTTTAACCTGAAGGAATACCAGACTCGTGACGTGGACATACTTGCAAAATCTATAATGGTGAATACCTGCTTATGGACCACTTAACTGCAGAAAAATTACAAAATGTGTGTAATCAGCACACCGTCATCGCAGTCCATCAGCTCCTTGCAGACCCCCATTCCCAGTTTCCCAGGTGCACGCGTGTCCATGGGCAGAGCTGCACCAGCGCTGTGGGTCAAGGTCTACATTCATTTTACACAATGCAATTAGGCAGATTCAGAAAACGAGGTAGGCTGATCATCCTTCAAATGAGTCTCTCATGTAGGCTCCCACTATCCTTGCATAAATCTCTATTTAAATCAGGACTGATTTGAAACCTGCAATGAATGAAAGCAGAGTGGAATTGGCAGTGGGATTATCCTCTGCTCCCAAAGCCAAATTATCAGTTATTATCAAATTATCAGTTTATTGCCACCCGTAAAATCTTCTAATCCCTGATCACATTCTCAGAAAAAGCTTGTTTCACATTCTGTTGACCAACGTTCCCATTTTCTTATTTCTCCTTTTCCACATATGGTTCATCTTCCCTATTTATTCCCTCTTACTTTCCTAATTAACATTTTAAAATGCCTCTGCCATGAAAGTTTTCATGTAAGGGCAGGAAGCATCCCATTTCCCTAGAGGAAGCTCTAACTGTTAAAAATTCTTACTTGAGACAGGCACTCAAGAAACCATCACCTCAAATGGTCAGACCCAGCATCTTTGAAACAAATTTAAATAGTGTCTTCATTTGAAAACTGAGTAATTTTGAATGATTCAAAATGGGGCGGGCAATGCAACTCCCCCATCATAAATTTGGGCTACGTAGATTATTTACCTTTTGGGGGAGAGGCAGGCATTGGCATGTGGACAGGTTATACAACTTCTCTTATACAGGAGGGACTTTGGGGTGTTTTGTTTCTAGAATAGAATAGAATAGAATAGAATAGAATAGAATAGAATAGAATAGAATGTGTTGGGTTGGAAGGGACCTTTAAAGGTCATCTAGTCCAACCCCCTGCAGTAAGCAGGGACATCTTCAACTAGATCGTTTTGTTTTCCAGCAAGTCTGTGGTTTCTTGCAATATAATGTTTAGTTGATGTCTATTTTCAGTTGAAATACACTAGTCCTAGGCCCCAATCAGTAACTCAAACATCTGACACTTGGGATTTCAGAGGCTTTGGACAGAAGTTCTTCTTTTGCGTATAGGGCACATCGAAGCCGAAAGACTAAGTTTGGGGTTTGGTTCCATTTCTTAAATTCATTGGCAATGAACAAAATATTAATCCAGCACAACTGCTTTTTTTCTAACTTAAGTCACGTTTTTCATCTTGTCTTACAGGGCAATTTTTTATCTGTACTGCCACCATCAACCAGCACTTTTAAGTGACGCTGCTCAAGGTTTCTAACACTGAGGTTGTTTGAATTTTCAACAATAAAAATAGCCCAAGAGAATTAACCCATAAGGCCCATAAAAAAAAATAATTATCCAGTAAGTTCCCAGCATTATCCACTTGCTGAGCAGTGAATCTGCCTTGCAAACTCCAGCGTGTCACATAGGTGACAGGCAGCTTCCAGGCACCCAGCTGCAGCGCTGCCACAAATGCTAGCAAGGATTTGGAGGCCGGAGTGAATGAGAAGCTGTCACTTAAGAGACCGAGCACTTCAAATTCTGCGAAAAATAACAACGCACAATACTTTCTGCAATTTTTGTGCATTCGTATTAAACACATCGTTACTCTAATCATCAGCCAATTCACAGAAATGCCTGAATGCAAATGTAATTCACTGTCGTTAACTTTGGTAAACGCTTCAAGACATTTCCAGCAGTGTAAAATCATTAGGAATCTCCAACCAATAAACTATTTGATACATGATATAAAGCACAGAGCTTTTAAAATATTTCCCCGTTACCCGCAGAATGGAGATTGGGAATACAGCCTTTCCTATTTTCACAGTATTCCTCCACTCCTCTCAGGAAGGGGGAAAAGCCGCTTGGCTCTAAGTGCTACTAATCTAATTCACAAATCGGAAAAGATAAAATAAATTGACTAAATCACACACACACACGACTAAGGTTTAATAGAGGACATTATACTTCGTGATACTAGCTCTAATGTTCCTTAGGCAAACTATTTCGAACTGCTTTAGCTCTAACCAAACGCAATAATAATAATCCCCACTAAAAAGCAATGCAGTCCAAGTGCATTATACCAGGATCTTCACTATTAGAAACACACCATCCCGTAGTTTTCTTGGAAGCTGTACGGATGTGAGGAATATCAATACTAAGATGACGAGGATTAGAGCAACAACTGTTCATCACCTGAGAATCAGATTTTTCAGCATGATGATTCTCACCTTGCTTAAAATTAGGACTGTAGGAACAGTGAACGCCAGAAGCAATGCTGTTTCTAACTGCTGATGCCATGCAGAAAAAAAAGGTTAAATATGGAAAAGTTTTATGTTCTAAGAGTTAATGATCAAAGGAAGGCTTTGCAAAACTGTCAAAAGTTGCTGTCTTCGCTGACGACGAGCGTGACAGGCTTGAAGTAATAAGAGCAAGCAGTTTATTGAGCTTAGTAACAAAACTGCTCTCCTTACTTCGTTCAAATTCAGAGAAGAAAAACATTCAGCTAGAGATGAAAACTAAGCATGAGAAGTTTTATCTGAAAGTATCTTTTTTTCTTGTGAAAGATTAAAAGGAAAAAACAAGGGCTAGAACAGATCAGCTTCTGCAGCATTAACCCCATGATAAATGGTGGTTCTTTTTTTTTCTTTCACAGTCTAATACTTCATTTAGGCATCTCAGACTCCTTCTCTTTCTGCTACCACTTCTCAAACAAGCATTTCGCTCTTCATGGGTCTTAAGGGTTTGGTAACCACTTATGAATGGGCAATTATTAGTGGAGCAGATGTGCCTGCCTATCAAGGGATTCTCTAACCAAACAGGGGGGGCAACACACCAGACCGCCACAGCTCCACGTCCTTTCCATCTTTGTCCAGAAGCCAAATGACATGTATTTGTACTTGTGAGCATGTGAACAGTGACCGATGGAAAAAATGCTTTTCCCCCTCACATATAAATCCGCCCCCCCACCTCGCAACGGTAAGGAGAAGGAGGAGCTTATCTGAATAATGATAGAGGTAAGTGGGGAAAATCCCTGGTAGTCACACTCTTAGCACAGATTTACGCAGGCTACACAGCGCTGCAGAGGGTATAAAACACAAGACATGTCGGATATTAGTTCGCAGCCAGAGGGGCTACCAACCCCGCCTCCCGCAGCCCCGGTTTTTCCTTGGGCCTCTCATGTTCGACTAGTGGCCAGACCTGACCCTGCCTAGTTTATGAGATTAGACCCAATCGTAGCCCAAGGTGATTATCACCAGCTATACAGCGTCACGTTATAAAGTCTAAGTGAGGTAAGAAACTTGTAAATAACGGAATTATCCTTTTACAGGGCTCTTAATTCAACAGTCCAGCCTGTTTCCTGTAGAAGTGATTAGTAATAGAAAATAATTAGGAGATGCCAGATGGGAGGAGGAGTTTAAAAAAAAAAAAAGACCCAAAACTCACACAGCTAAGGAAAGAGAACAACAAACGAGAGAGCTGCCAGCTAGCAACCCACCGCAGTCCCTCGCCCTCCGGAAAGCTCTTTGCATAAGCAATAAATGACAATTACACGCCTGCTTTAGAGACTGCTCTGAAACAGACCCACCTTCTCCTTTCTGTGGCCACCGCGTGGATTATTCACTTGTGAGAAGGCATAAAAAGTCAAGGGAAACCACTTTTTAAGAATAAAAAAAAGAAAAAAAAGATTATATTTTCCTTATATATGGCTATGAGGCTTCCCCACTATACATCTAGGCAGCCTTTTTGGAAACCTCAAGTATAAGACCCATAGGGAAGGTAAGAGCAGACTCCTTCAGAGAGTTTGGACTGAAGCCATGACAACTCTCCATTGCTCATCAGGAGCTGAGCCGGACCTCTGTATTTCTGTGTCTCGTCCACTAAGGTCCACCAGGATGGGAAGAATCTCTCTCCCTGAAGAGCGCCCAAAGCAACTGATCCTTTTTGGCTCTTCAAGAGCTAAGGGAGATTCCTTCTTCCCTCCCGGCGATCCTTGCGCTAGCCTATCCCAGTTGAAAAGGAAGGAAACTTCCGCAGTACACATAAGAGAAGTTAGAGAAGGTTAACCAGTATGCTTTTTGAAGGGCATTAAAAATGTAACCAGATCCAAACCACCGAGCATTAGAAAGCCTGAAAAGAACTGCTGGTGAGGGCTTCACCCTGACTTACCTCACAACACTGAGAAATTCAGGAAAAGAATAATAGCTTATTCATTGCTAATGGTTTCATTTTATCAGTAACAACACAACCAGTATTCTTCAGATTTAATTGCACAGCAACTGTACTGCCTTACAGCCTTTTTAACAGTTATGTACACTATTCATTTCACAAAGGCTCGATCAGGCGCAGGGCATACGCTCAGGGTAATTACTGCCCACACTTTTGCCGGTCTGTGAGTTTGAGAGACCAGACCCCCCCCACCCCAGTTTCACATGGCAGCCGCCTGTCTCAGTATAATTAGACACCGGACTTTCTGGAGATTCTCTCTTTGTCTGGCATCTGACATGCCAGACCATAGAAGAGCCACACTTCTGTGAAAAAGCAGAAAGTAACGTGAAAAGTCATCTCAGCAAGCAGTCAATGACTTGTACGCACGACAAAAGGCTGAAGCGGGGATGCTGATGCTGATCCTCAACTGTGCTCACCTACAAAACGGGGGAAACCTGTCTACAGGAGAAGCATCGCAATGGGAGGCGCACTGTGCATTTGAAATGCAACCTGACCTAAGCCATCCTTCACCGTCTGAAGTTTGTGGAGCCTTATTTGTTTTGAACCTTGTAATGCTAGACCAGCAACACGCAATCTGGCTACCAAAAGAAGCATGCGACTTTCATTTCACAGTAACCCCATACATTACTGTGTGAGCATTACATGCACGTGCTTCGGAGGCATAGGCACACAGACAGCAGCAGGCAGGTGAGGTCCTGTGAGGCTAACTGGAATCAGCTGGGATGCCATTTGTAACCCACAGGAACTACTAGAGCACAGCTGAGCACCGACCAGAGCTGGCAAGGAGAGACGAAGAAAGAATTTGGCCTGGGAAAAACAGGAGAGTTATGGGACCATGTTTAGCACTGGAGCCGAGCTACAGGCCCAGTGAGAAAGCCTTAAAAAACAGATCTGGCTTGCTAGTTTATCCTTTATGAGCACAAGATACCAAAAAGAGAAAAACTAGATATTCTGTCACCTGGGAATTAAATTAGCAAAGTTTATGCTTCATTTGGAAGCTCTGAATCTTAAAACAACATCAGTTTATATAATCTTTTTAGCGTATCAATTTTACTGCCACACTGAACATAAATAAGGGCTTAGGTTACTCTGGGTGATTATGAGTAGAAAAAGCACCCTGCAGTTTGGAGAAAAGAATTTTCTTTGTGCTGATGTCTGCACACTGGACAGCACGTGCGATTAGCTCGCCTTTCCTGGATCTTAATAAACATACCAGTTTATTATTATTAGTTTATGAACAGTTAAGTTAAAAACACATACGCTTAAAAAAGGGCATCATAACCATTTGCAGTCTTAGCTTGAACCGTATGTGCCGTATATAATGACATATATGGCACTAGATCCCTACCACCATAAACGCTAGTGGACAGAAAGGGAGGATGGAGAAGACTGAGGCCGGGGCAATCTGCAGAGTACGACGTTGCGGATGCACCGGAGCAGCTAGCTGAGAAGCAGGCTTGTCTTTCATCCTGCTAGGAACTTTCTTGGTATTGACAAAATTGCCTGTGCTTTGAAGTCTGCTGAAAGATGGGCTAAACCCAGAAAAAATAAATAGAAGTTTTTGCCTTCCACAGAGTTATGTTTTATTTATAAATTACATTAAACTTACAGAGTGATTGTCATGGACACCCGCGCAGGGACTGGAAAGGAACATTTGTGAGAAAAGAGTTGACAATCTCCTCAAGTTAACCCATGGGATTCTTCAGTGCTCAGTCTCCTGTGTCTTTAAATGTACTTTAAGGTAAACATTTATTAGTTGTATTTTTAAAAACATTACTGCTTTGTTGCTACCCTTGTTATAGCTATGGCTTGTCCAGAGTTTTATACGTTAAACACCCATCTTTTCTAATAAAAATAAGTTCATTCAAGTAAATGGAAATATACAACTTCCAGCATCAAGATTGCTTCACTCTCAAAGCACAATTTCCTCCCCGATTATTAAGACCACGTCTTCTTTTTAGTTCCTATCAGTCCCAGCATTGGCATTCCTAGGCACCAAACAGTGTTGTTCAAAGCTGTCTTCCTCCGTCATAGACCTTGCTAAGGGGGCTCATGCTTCTACGACAGCCTACTCTTAACTCCCTCGGCTACATTTTCTGATGTCCTTGCACTGAAGGTAAAATAAGCTTTGGTGAAGGAAGGTTTAAAGCAGATCTCACTAACAGATTTGACTGAGAGCAGAAGTAGAAAAGCAGTAGTGTCATTAAGGAAAGTACCAGTGTCAGTTCAAGGTTGGAAAGTGAGACTGGTCCCTCTGCAACGCCTGTAAGTATGACCCTTGATTTTGGATGCAGAGGCCATTATGAATCCGTTAGAAATGTACACAGACGCTGCAATTAACTTTGTGATCCGGATTATCTTCAGACGCAGGCTTAAAAGCTTGTTTCCCACTACAATGACACAGATTTACATTTCCAGATCTCCTTGCACAGGGTTGCAGACAATCAGCCTTCATCACTATGGAGTAAAAAATGGTATCACCACTAAGGTCATTAAAAATAGAACAAAAGAGTGCTTTTGTTGGGCGACTGCTGCCACAAACCTCCTCTCAATTCTTTCTGTCTGTAGGAATTGAACAGTCTAGAAGGGGTCTTTAATTGATATGCAGCCACAGAAGTTTCTTGAAGAAACAGCACTTATCACCAAAGTAAACATGAATAAATGTGATTCAGTTGCTATCCTAACATGAACCTCAGCATTTCATTCTGAAAGATGGGATAACTCATAACCGATTATTTAATTTTCTCACAACAAATATTAAATCTTGACTAAATCACTCGTATAGCTTCTTACATTAATATCTCAAAAGCATGTCAAAATGAAAATAAAGTCACGTTTTGTAGGGCTTTCAAGAAGGGCTTTGATATATGTATTTAGGTATTTATTAATTTCTGAGAGCTACCATTTTCATAAGGTATTTAACTGAAGTCATCTGGTCAAAGGCCGTAATTATCTTTGAGAGTGGGGAATGTACAGAGATCCATCATTATTCAAGGCACGGGAGGAACAGTAAATCCTGTGATACTGGGTATTATTTCCACTTCCACACTAGGCCATACAGACTGAATCCACATGGGAAGCCCTCTGTCAAATGAATCTTAGCCCTCTCTTAACACGCAGACCATGATGGCTGCACAATTGAGTTCCGAACAAACTGCAGACTGTTTTGGGAACCAGTGTTACCTTTTTAGCACAGCAGCTAACACATCTATTCAGGGCATTCGAGCATGACGAGCACTCTCCTGTTTTCAATCCACACTCCCCCAGTTATCTTTGACTATTTATTAGTTTCTTTCATAGGTTATGAAAATCATAAATCATTAACCAGGAATTTTAATTTTAATTTCTCATATATACTTGTATATGGTAAGCAGTCATATTCCTTCTCATAATCAGTGAAGCACACGCTGTGCAGTGGATTATATTCTTATGCTTTTCCTATTAAAAACTGCATCTTAAATCACGCCACAATATGGTCTCTTGCAGGACTCAGTACTTCGGAGTATTGTGATTTGTGTCCCACAATCCTCATCTAATGATTGCATAATTTCTGTCTTTTCATCTTTTACGGTCTTTAAATCCTTCCCCTTTACTGAGGCTCAGTTTTAATGTATTGCATGTGACAAGTCACCCAACGCATGCCGAATTCTTCTACTACAAATTAATTGCTAAAAAGAGTGGGGAACAAATAAAGCATTATCAGTGCATGCTGGGAGGCATCTAACACAAATCTGTGGCGTTCCCTTCTGCTGCCCCACACCAAACTGAAGGCTAGATGAAGTGCTCTTTAGTATTTCATTCTCCAGTTTGAGGTGTGCTCTCTGGCTGCCCAATTTCCTCCGCTTGATTTCATGGCAGAAAGCGCAACTACATTCCCACCAGCTGTTCCCAAGTCAGAGTCTCTGTGTCTCTCCTTTCCTTCTTCTGAAGGATTTATCTTTCATACGCCACCCACACGGGATTCGGCAATAGTCGCAGGCACAAAGTTTAGATTCAGATCTGAACAGCGTCAGAGTCTGCAAATCTAGGAATGTATTTTGGCTCAGGATGATCCATGTTCAAGACCCAGACTTCTTCCTCTCTTTGCAGAACAGGAAGCACACAGCACAGGGAGAAGCTGTGTGGCTACAGTATAAAACTGATAAGGATGCATTAATTGCCAAATATGGTACCCTGCAGAAATTTTCATCCTCACCATGGGGCTAATGTTGTAGCACACAGATTTTGCTGTTTGGATCATAAGACAATGTTTGGTATTTTTTCTTCTGGATTTTGGACAATTTTCTTTGTGTTCTTTTTTAGAACTGTCAATATCGATTCAGTGATATTCTCTTTATATCGGACAACAGGAATCACTGCCACCCCTCCCACTGAAGAGAAGGAAAAACTACTTGACCTATTTGTAAGTGTCTGATAAGAAAGCTTCCTTGTATCATGGTTAAATGCTTCATAATAAGGTAAATACTACATTATTATTAGTTGACGTTTTCAAGTAAATTTCAATAAGAAGCAGAAGCCTGTACAAAAAGGGTAAAATGATCTTCTGAGTAATTTAGTAGAGGATATGTGTATTTTCCTTATTGCATTATTATTATTTTACCGAAGAAAGCTTATAAACTAGCAGAGAAATTAGGTCTTCTGTTTAAGCAGAGATTTAATCTCTCCTGTTTCTCGTGCTAGCCTCTTAAATTTGTATAGGTAGGTTTTTTAAAAAGCCAGAGAAATATTTCCTGTTATCCAGTACTCATGTTTTAAATGCAAATAATTTGTCGAACAAGTATGTATCTCATGATTTCAGTGTTTTTTTTATAAAATTTAACCACCAGATGGGATTCAGTCACCCACCTGCACAGTCCTCCAGCCAGTCCGTTACGTTCACCCTGCTGAACCTGAAACAGTTCTCCCAGGCTGTCAAGGTGACAGCTTTAGTGGGTGTGCAAGTCGTCAAGTCCCCCAGGCGGTGGTGGGAGACACTTGGGTAAGCCCTCTGAGGTCTCCTCTCCCCAACACTCCTACATTGCACATAGCCACCACCCCCCATGAGACATTCAGCGAGGCCACCACCGTATCTCTCCCCCTTCCCATCCTCCCCCCATCCCGTGGCTACCAGAGGAGGGAGAAAGGACTTGGCAAGCCTTAGCTGGATGCTGGGGCTTGTTCCAAATGCTGAGGTTGCTACTGGGATGAGATGTTGGTCATGGGGTTGAATGCCTTATTCCCCTTGGAGATTTGCTGGGTGAAGTGACACTCAAGACACTCTGTGTCATCTCCCAGCAAAGGCCCTGAGAGTAAAAGCAGTGAAGATGATGTGTACCAGTGAAGACGTCTGCACCACTCCACAGTAAAAAGGATCACACCGTGCCTTCCCCGTGCAGCCACAGGTAGTAATCCCAACTGGATAACGACTTGAAAATTAAACTGAAATCTCCACATTTAACTGTACTGCGATGTCTGTGTGCCTCACTGTGTCCACATCAACACGTTTCCAAGACAAATACAGAGAAAAGGTTCAAAAGCTGGGCTTCAGGCCAGTCAACACCATTGCTGTTGAACTGTGTTGCAGACAAAGCCACTTTAGTTGCTTATAAATTACAGACAAATGGGGTGGGGTGTTGCAATTACATGACTAACCTCTCTAAAGGTTTTTCACCTAAGATTTCAATCTCTGAGAAATATTTCATAGTTCTTGAACTATTTCATGAAAAATATTTCAATAGGCGTACCCTTTTGATGAGTCTGACATAACACCATGTAATCCGTGGTAAAAAATTCTTTCTTCAATAATAATAATTGAAATGGCTTTACTGTGAAAACTTTTTCATCAGTCTAAGAAACGTTGTGACACAACAGAGTTCTGTTATCACTTGTAAGATGTTAAATGCAGGAAGAGTTAACTTTACCAAAGGAACCGAAAGCGGTGACTTCCAGAACCCTTACAGAAGATTTTCCACCAGGCTTTGGATTATAATGCACTCTCTGTGACAACATGCAAAAAAAAATCCTTTTGAAACAGCGCACTGCAAGTCAGTGGCTGTCAGGAACTGTAACTGGTAACTCATCCCTCAACTACTGGTACCTAACAGGCAAGAAATTGGATATTTAACGTGGCCAGCTAGCATCAATATCCCCAGCAGTATTTATTTTGTCAAAATGATCTGATAACAGTGAAGATTCATACTTTAAGCTAAGTTGGCTTCTTCATCTCTCAGCAAAATCAGTGCAGGATGACGGGCTCTGCTGGAGAAGGATTTGAAGGACCAAAGCTATGAGCTTCCTCTCTCTGCGGACTCTGTACGGAGCTTAGTTTCACTATAATAGTCATGTATATTGGAAATTGTCAGTGAGACCTTTCCTCCACCCCAAGAAAAACTGAAATCACAGACGTAATTCTGATTGGAAAGACAAACAGATGATCCCAACTGAGGTTCGCATTTTTTCTAAGCCCTATAAGCCTATTAGATACTCCTAACATCATTCTGAAGTTTGTGAAATAGGGGAGCATATCAGACTATTATACATGCATTAACACCTACACATACGTAATAATACAATTTAAAAGGTCTTTCATATGTCTGCTTTTCAATAAATAAAGTATGTAGTGTAACATGACAGAATTTACATTATGTTTTCTTTTTAAGTTTAGTCTCTGTCACACAAATGAAGTTTCAGGCAGCTGCTTTGTCTGCCTGATACATTCCCAACCTCTTTTAATATTTCTGTTTTCACCGGTTCTAAGATTTCTTTGTTGTTTGTTTTTCTTTTATAATCCAGGACGCAGTTAGTTCTCAGCTGATACTGCAACTCTCTGAAGAGAGCAATCCTTCTTCGTAAGTCTGGCTGAGGCCAAAAATAGCTCCATCAGCTTCTGACAGGCTGAACTTAGCCAAGTGAAATGTTTTAACATTTTATCATCTTAATGAACAGGCTTATTTATAATGTGGACAACTTTACCGTCATTGTATGCAGACTGCTGAATAGATTATGGAATGCATTTGTTTGGGGAATGCTCAATATATTAAGAAATATAATTTTTGACTGAAGGGCAGTTGTTTTAGACACTGTAAAGAAATTTAAGATAAAATATTGTTAGCCCGTTTGAAGTAAAGGAGTAGCTTAATGGTAACATCTATTACTGCAAAAATACCTGAAGAAAGGAACCTCACAATGATAAATAACTAAGCTCCAAATCATAGAAACTTGCAATATGCAAAAATTACCATTAAACCCCCCTATAACCAGTTTAAATATTACCATTAATGCAATACTGAAAATAAATATGTAGGCTAAGTATCTACAGATACCTGTAGCACTTTATAGTAGAGGGGGAGGGTGAAAAGTACGAAATAAAAAGTCTAACAGAAAAACGAGTGTGGGTTAACAGTTGCTTACCCTCTTTTCTGCTACCTCATCCTCTCCTGTAGACTCTTTGCCATCATGTTCATCTCTCAGGGTTGGCATATGTTTTTTGTGTGCTGGCTCTCTGTTTAAAGTTGTATATCCTATGTGTTCATAAATTGGATTTATTGTCATCTTGGCAATGTATTCAGCTGCCTTCGTTTCAATATAAAGAGTAATCAATCCATCTGTCACCAGGTCATGGATGGACTCAAAACGTTTCTCCCCAACAAAGTGCTTTCCATCGTAGTAGAGTCTGAAGTTTCTGGTTTGACTTCCAAATCTGCCTCAATGAAATGGGAAAGTTGTTTTTTTAAAGAACAGTAAGCAGAATAAAGAAGAGTAAGCAAGCCTTTGCAAACAATAAAAAAACACTTTATCACTTAAAGCTGTGACTGTGCTCTGTGTCTGGTCCACACGAGAATGAAAAACTCAACTACTACTTAGCACAGATAGGAAGGAGAGATCAACAACAACCGCAGATAGATAGCCAAAACAGTGACTGTCCCAGAAGGAGCTGTTTGTTCCCTTATTCTTTTAGCCCCTCCATTATCCCGTGGAAAAACTGAAAATTACTTCACACTCTTTATGGCTTTTTTTAGTACTTTACTACTGCATCGCCGTAGTCAATTTGCTTGGCTCTGATATGAAGAGTTCTCATAATAGAGTCCTCTATTACAGTTGATCAATACCGAGTTTTGATGCCGTCTCGGACCTCTGCGCCCCTGCTTGCTTGCAGGAAGAGGCCATTCAGGGTTCAGCTGAGCTTCAGTGCCAACGATTACACTGAAGCAGAACCGCTGCCAGAACTGGAGCAGCACAGGACAAAATGGCACAAGGGCAAGCATTCTTTATTCCTGGCCCAAGACCAAGGACTAACTCTTCCAGCTTTGTACAAAAGTCCTTCTGTGTTATGCTTGTTAAGTCCTGAGCTTCAAGCAAATCTTTGTAACATACAGGATACATAACGCGTAAACTATCTGATGCTAGCAATTATGCAGTCGGGGTGGAATAGGATTTCGATACAGCCTCTTAGCAACCATAAGTACGCCAATTTTACCTGAATATTAGCATATTTTAAAAAACTCTGCTTCGAATCTGCAACAATTTTCTGCCTGAAAGCAATCTAAGCATATGAAAACACACCAGTGTTTGCACTTGGCAATAGCTGAGTTGTTCTCCTGCGGAGAAGATGAAGGCAAGAAGCTGCTGTCACAGCTCACTCCGGTGTTATTCCTTGGTCAGACAGCAGCAAGGGTGGCTGCTCAGGGTATTGGGCCCCCTTGTGAGGTCAGATCTGCCAAATAGATATTAAAAACTAAATTTGAAAGGATGGATTGCTTTCATTTTACCATCAAATGCTTCGCAGGAGATGTTAAGGAACAAAGTAAACACTGGTGCTTTGCTGAAGTGGCTCCTTTTCAATGGGGCCTTGCCAAACAGGGGAAAGCATAATTTTAGACCTTGCCTCGGGTGAAATACTGCACTCTTCTTGCAAATACAGGCAAAACCACTTGTTCTTTGATGTGTTTTTTTTTCTTGTGTTCTGAATCAAAATGCCAAACCTTCCCATCCCCCTATCAATAACCTGACAGTGACTGTAACTTCAGGAGCTGCTATTTTTACACAACTGTGTGTAAAATGGGGGGGGGGGGCCCTCGGGAATCTGCATCCTGCTCAGTAAGAGAAGAGGACACGATGCGTAGGAGCTACCTGGGCATTTGACTGGAAAGGAATTGGTACTTCTATGCACATTTTTATGCCACACAAGCTAAAAGTTCACTGAATTAAACTGAAAAGCAAGAAATCACAAAATGACAGAAAGAAATACATTTTTACCCAATGCTAATTTCATCACAGGATGCAATTCCGAGTGAATAAAAGTCTCCCAGAAAGTAAAAAGATAATATCCCAAGTTACAGCAGAAAGGGTAGGAACATGCTCAGGCTCATTCTTCAAAGCATCTATCTACTCAGCACAGTACGCGGCAAACAAGCTTTGACCATGAGACGTACTCCTCACGTATCCCCCTCCACTGTCAGAGAAGCCAACGCCAGCCAAGAGTGCTCAGCACTTTGCAGTGCCAAAGTGAGCAACCTTCATTGTCTCCGGCTCGAGTCAGTGGGATAACGCACGCGGAGCACATACAAGCGCTGCGATGTTCAAATCTGACAGGAGGACAGAACAAGTTGGAAGGTGAAGAGTAACGGGCCTTAAATGACAATATGCAATAGAATTATTTTTATTAGGAGACGTAGCAGGTGAACTGCTGCTCTGATCAGTAACATATGCTCTGATACTACTTATAGCAGAGTTTTAAACAAGCTGGAGGTCACTTATTGCTCTTAGCTTTCTAGAAGAAAAGTATTACACTGACCTCATCAAGAGAAGATAAGGCACAGAAAAGCTTCTCAGGGCCTATTACTAAGTACACACGGTGTCTCAATTTTAGTAACATCCTTCAGAGTCTAAAACAAAGTTCTGAAGAGCAAGACGGCCAAATGCAGAGAACAAAGAAAAGTTCTTAAAGGATTACTTGTCTTCCCATCAGGGTCAGTAGGTGCATGGTTCTACCCCAGCTATGTCGTACTGAGCAGCCCCTACGCTGTGCATCTGTTCAGGCTGCTGCATGTAAAACGTGTCTTTGAGAGATGCTACAAGGAATAGGATTCCCAAAAGTACATAATCTTTATCCCGCGGCTCCTGACCCACATTTCAGCACATGAGTATCTCATAGACAACGTTCCACAGTTTTAACAGCCCCCCACGCCCAAACTCATCTCTCTCATAAGCCTCACAAACAGACAGAAACTTCCTCCTGTATGGATCTGAGGAACCGCGCATCGATTTCTTTTGGCATGCGTGGCCATCCAAAGGTACATTCAGCTTTCTCGGTTTAAAATGCATTACGATAATTTAACAATTACCACTTAAAGAAAGGTATTTAGACAAACAAATTACTCTGCATCAGCGTCACAACAACTTGGAAAAGGTGCTTGCATATCAGCCGCTTGAGGTCCACCTTAAATGGTTTGCTTTTATCTGATTTGCTATTTGTTCCAAATCAAACTTTTCTCTCTCTATTCATTTCTTACTGGATATGTTGTGGGGAAGTGTGCTGTTTTTCAAATAGAATCCTATTGGCAACAAAGAGGAAAAAAACCCACCCCAAATCCCCACAAACCAATGAAATGCCAATCTCTTACAAAGACTGCACCACCAAGAATGTGTCTCAGAATCCTGTTTTATTTCTTTCAAACTCATTTAAATTTCTTTCTGACCCCACAACGATACCATTTTCATAAAATTACAATACAAATGCAAACATACACGTCCAATCGCAAATGATAAATTAAAATGTAATCTTCAGTCCCTTCAGTCTTACTTAAAACTATGGTTTAAATTTTTCCATTAGCAAGAATATTTCCCTATGTTTACTTTCTATAACATTACTGCAGCCTGGTTAATTATACATCACCGTGGCAACTAAGTAAAGCCAAGATTTGATATTGCAACTTCCTGATGGTCTCTTCCTAAAGGCGAGCACTAGTACCAGCTGTTTTTTGTTTAAGAAATAGAAAGCGGGACACAGATAAAGTATGTTCTCTTTTGGTTTAAACAGGGGAACATCAGATGTTTTTCCAAGAAAAAGAAATAGACCTCTGACATGTCAAACAGTCTCATTGTGTCCATTGTGCGTTTGTTTGCAAGCAGCAGGACTACAGAAAAAAGACTTCTTTTATTCCAAGTTGTCTGAAAAGCAATCAGTCTGTCTAGTCCCTTTGGTTGCCAGTGGGGCAGAGCGGATAACAACGTGGGAAAACGGATTAAATGGTAGAGCAAATGTGGCTAGTAATAAAGGACCGAGGAGCTGAATTGGGTATCATAGCATGAGAGAGATGGCTTCAGAGGCAGCCACCTACTCTGTATGCAGCATTCACTGGTGAAACAAAAGGAAGAAGTGAACGACCGAGAGCCCATCCGCACTTCCTTACCATCTCAGAAGATGGATTTAACAGTCCACATACACAATCCTACAGTAGCTATTCACCTCTTTCACAGGCTGTTTTATGATGAGAAGAGTATCCAGACAAAGGCACTATTTAAAACCTGTAGCTGCAACCAGATGACAAAGTGAACGCCCCTTGGGGCTACTCATGTCCTTACTAGTTTCAAGCATCTTCATACACTGAGCTGGGAAATCCAAAGTTCTATACATGTGCCTGAAGGTCACATGGACTTAACCTTCCCTTGGAGAAAAAGTGTCTTAACGTGCTTTGCGGCCAGAAGGTGGAAGTCTCACTTAAAATTAGGTGCCAGAATTTCAGCTCTAACTTCTGAAAACTCTCAATCAACACTTCAGACTAGAGGCTTGACACTCCATAAAAAGCCACAGAAGCATAAGCAATCTTGCAATCAGGAATATCTCCTAATCATGCTGTGTTCATGTGAAAGAAAACAAATAATTCCACAGATCCTCTCTTGGCACATTTCCTTGTCAAAGAAACACAAGTCTTGCATGCAGCCAGAACCTCTTGTACCCAGTTATCCCTGAAGGTCTCCAGCTCCTGAGAGCACCTCCTTTTGGGCTGGGGTTTTTAAAAATTATTTATTTATTGGCAACAACATTTCTTAGGATGGCCAGGGAATTGTGGAACTTACCACCTTCCCAGAGTACCTGCCTGACAAATAGCATCATCTCCAAAACCTCAGCAGTAGTTTACAAGAACACAATACATGTAAATGAAATCAAATGCATTAGGGATTGAAAGTAAAGGTGCATTTTATCCGAGTGGAGACAAAAAATCCTCATTGCCTGACATGACTGAGAAAGGTGGCAGAGTACAGTCACTACAGAGAGTTGTCCTGTGCCATTTGGAAGGGCAGCACTGGCCGCCTGCCTATTGCTGAATGAACATTAATTAGGTATAAAGCTATCCCTAAAACCTGATGAGACCCATTGCACTGGCGGAATGCATGATAGTTTAGTTTAGCATGGAAAAAGCGTGGCATCCTTCAGAACAGAAAACCAATCCCAGAGCTGGAACTGGAACGCGTTGACCCCATGCCAATGCAGCCTTCAACTCACTCTGTCTAATCAGAATCAAGGAAAAAAAAAAAAAAAAAAATCGGAGCTGGTGCTGTATCCTTGAGAACAGCCTCCGGCAGTCTGTCTCAATTGAGACTGAAGACTCTTTACCTGCATCACTGCCCAGACTTCCTTGTCCAAGAGGAAAGCTGTATTGTGCAAACAGCAGGCAGTGAGGACCAGAGCAACGGCACTTTCCTGGGGATCATGGGCACTGTCAGGGACAACACAAGTGAGAGAGAGACAACTGCTCTGGGGCATCGGCAGTAGGTAACAGCTGCTGGAAACAATGAAGACTGAAAGTGTTATCAGCCCTTGGTACCTGCAATGGTGTGTTTCACAAATAAATCTAAGAAAATAATAAGAGAAGTCTTATTTCGTCTCAATGTCTTACTTCACTTTTAACAGCTGATTTTCACCATCTTATACTGAACAAATGTCAGCTGATGGAGGACGACGTATGCTATTAATACGCAGTAGGATCACTTAACGCTTAAGATCACTCTTAATGTTCTTGATCAGTGATAGATCATTTGAAAATAATCTGTTTGGTTCTGAGAAGCTCTTGTACAGACCTATTACCTCTTCTTAGTGCTGTGCTTAGTGTGCCCTATTCCATTTAAACTTTTTGTGTATTTTTTTTATATATATAAAAACATAGAATTGATTTGATGATTGAATCAGAATCAATAACAATGTTTTGGGCAATGTTGTACTGCTCTTTCTACCCGATGAAACCTCCGTGCCTCCTGGGAAAAGACTCACTGTGGTTAGTCACTAAGACACATTTGAAGTCTATATACACATGGGAAAGCAGTAAAAGCCTGGTATCTTCTCTTTAAATGAAAGCAGTATTTGGAAACCTATGTCAACATGCCTTCTGGCAATGTTATTAGCAGGAATGTTAGTAACTTTCCTATTTTCATATCAAGCAAATAGTTATGTTTCTGTACCAAAAATCTTGAAGAAATGTTCCCCAAGAGTTAATTTTACAGCGTGACTTCATGCTACCGAGAGATTTCGTATTACTTCAAAGCAGAACTGTGGTTTAATTCTTCTAAGCAAAGGTATCACTGCTCACCAGGGTCTGCTCAGCAAACTTCAAAATGCGTATGCACATTTTACTCTGCTTATATGTAACATCTTCATGTTAGGTCATATATGACACTGTTTTTCTGGTAAATTTAGAAGTAGGACAACATCAGATCTGTACCAGAAATTCCACTGCAATCACGCGTACTACGGAGAGAGAACTGCCGTAGCATAATGCTCAAACATGGTCATTTTTGTTTCACTTAGAGCAGCTTTTCCTACAAGGGTTTAAGTTACGACTGTCACATTTCTTTTTTGCTTCTATAGGTTTTCTCACACTAAAAGCAACTTGGTCTTAATTTATCTTCCTCAGACAATATGCATATTTCAATTCAGTATATCAAGCAAACCCGAGAGGTAGATATCAAGTGAAAACCCAAAGAAATGTCCTTATCATAAAATAGCTTTGCAAGTGCAAAAAGGGGTTTTGGAGAGCAGAGTGGAGAAACATTGTTTGTTGTTGTTCCTGTTTTGGTTTTGTCTTTTGATGTACACTCTCCAGGTTGTTGTTCAAGGTCTCTAAGTTACTATTGAAAAAAAAAAAAATTAAAAAAATTGCCTTAGATTAAAAATAACTACAGCAAGATTTCTGTTCCAGAGAGATTTTGGCAAATCTGATTTGCCTTAAGCCACTGTTAATCCTAACCTTACAATGCAAGTTTACTTCACTTACTTAAAGCTATTACACAATTTGCTACTTGTTTTCTCAATGTATTCTACCTCTGATCTTCTAGTAATCACTCACCGCTTTTTCGCAGTGAGATTTGCCAACATACTCATCCTGCTCTCTAAAAGGCTTTTTCCTCAAAGTTGCATTCCTTAACAACAAACAAGGATAATAATGCAAAACGAAATATGCAACATGCACTGTTAGAATTTTTGGGGCTACTAACAGCTGATCAATAAAGATCGATACCTTTTCTATTAAATTATATTCTGTTTTTCTGGAATACTGTTTCTTCCTTCGTGCAAGTGAAGCAGTACACTGGACAGATACCAATTTATTACTTAAACTGTTAAAGTTCATTTACATATCTCAAGTTATAAAAGAAAAAAAAAATATTAGCTTGACTCTTGCTTCCTAGCACTCATCAAATCAGAAGGAGCTATACTTAACTCAGCTGAGCTACATCAACAACAATAAAAGAGAGAGAAGGAAGAGGAAAACTGGGCCAGAGAACATCTATTGCTGTCAGTTGTTCTAGTGTTTGAATAATTCATAAATGTTTTGTTGAAAACAGTTATGAGATTAAACAACAGTATGAGGCTATTGGGTATTATTTTGAAAACATATTTATAAAGCATCCATAGTATCTACAGCTGAAGGACCTTTGTCTTATTGATGAAGTACAGGAAAAAAGTTGTTTCTCCAAGCACAAAAATTTATAAATGCGTATTTCAAAAGCATACAAAAGGAGAGGCCAACCGAGAGGACCAACTTTAAGATACATTTCTAACTAGCATTTTCTGAAAGCAATAGAGCAAAAAGGCATTCCAGTTGAAACTGCAGAAGACACAAAAGGTACGTATCCTTTTGACAGGGGAGAAGAGGAGAGCGCAACGTATGCTATGTACACATATACACAGTTTAATTATCGACTGATTCCATTATAATTTGACTTTTTACTACTTCAACTCCAACAATACCTAAAAGCTTCAAACCAGGCTGACATTATACACCATAAAAATAGCACCCTACAACACAAATTCCTGCTCAGGAGCTGTGACTGGGGCTAGTCTGAGAGATGGGCCACAACTTGCAGTTTGTCTGGGTCATTTTTAAGAGATCCTAGACTTTTGTACTGAACCATTATGTGAGATAACATGGGAAAGAAAATATCCTCTCTAATGGAGAAATGAGGCATGGAAAACTTAAAAGCCTCGAGCCGAGTCATATGTGAAGCCAAGAAGTGAGCCCAGATCTTCTGAGCTCCACCGCAGTGCCTCACAAGCCCAATGGCTCCACTGTGCACCAGAGTACAGTAGATCTTTGTGGCGCAGCGGGAGCTACAGTCCGAGGTGAAGGACGCGGCATAGAATGAACATGAGCTATACGCACTGAGCACAGACAGCTCTTGGACAAGTTACCAAAAAGTTCACACCACCACCAAAGCAGAGAATATTCCTCTGAGAAGTGTTGAACTTACACGAGCAGGAGAAAGACTGCAGCAAACTGCATTGCCAAAGATAAATTAGACACTCCAGCCAAAAGAAAACAGAGCTGACAACAACAACAGATGGGAAGAGGAGGGAAGGAGGACAGGAACACAGCGAGAAGACGTGAACCATAAGGAAAAAAGCATTCTAGTCTGTGGGAGGACCTAGGTAGCCAGTTAATTACTCATTAAGGTTAGTAGCTATTTATTATTATTCTAAATACTTAAGCGAAGGCATCTCAGCAGTGCCCAGGTGCACTAATGTAAGGCAGATGACATGCAGGACACCTATGCTGTTTACTGCTAGCTGAACCTTCCGCGTTATTGACAAAGTAACAGAGTGTATTATTTAGTATGAAATTTTATGTAGGAAAAGAAACTTCTTTTACGTGGAAGATCATTTAAATAGAGATCCAATTGTTTTACTTCAGAGCTGAAAAGCGAGCTCCAAAATTTATCAGCACACTTTCCCCTGGGGCTAGCACTAGCTCGTGTGATGGACCCAGCCAGCAGGATGACAGCTTTAGTTTCAGCAGAATTTAAGCCTTCATAAAAGAAATATTTGGCTCTTCACAAGGAGGGGAGAAAAAAAAAAAAAAAAAAGAGGCCCAGCATATTAGCTGGCATACCTGTTGTGTTAGCTTATTAAGATAGCTTTAAGCATGAACTGTTTCTTTCATCTAAAATAAGCCTCAGATACCTGAGTGGCCAATTTTTGAAACTCGCCTGAATTCTGCGCCTATGGAAGTGTGACAGGCTGAGCCTGCGGGACAAGGAAGAGTCCATCCCCTAGCACCTTGGCTGGCCACAGAGGAAGGAGAACTCTTTTGCCATTTCATGCAGAATAAAGAAAACTGATCAAAATGGGTCAGGCTGAAACATATTTATCCCACAGGTATGTTTGATCACATTTTGGAACAATTGCATTTAACCCAGCTAAGCTTTAAAGGTGGTGCGTGCGCATGCGTCTGTACACACATATGTATATAGAGTTCCCCAGGTTTCTCAGCTGGTGACCAAGGAATACTGTGTAAATATTTTAGAAAGGTTTCTCAGAAGAGAACTCAGCCCTTGCTACTGCCGATCAGCGCCTGGCACAGAGCTGCAAATCAGGTGAAAAACACACAGGTAGAAAGAAATGCAACATTTAGTCTTCAAAATGGTCTTTATAATTTTTGCCTACCAACTAACATGATGTCACGATACCGTTACCAAGGTGAAGTGAAGAAATGCAGTCAGCTCCTATTTTGCTGGGCTCCCTCTGACTACTTACAGATCAGCTGTGGATTCACGATGAAGTATGACCAAATTTTGCTACAGTCATAATTAAAAAAAAACCCCATAATTCAGCTATTGCCACATAGAAAGTTGTTTCAAACAATTCTTCTTTCCCCAATTCCTCTCCCATGTCCCAGCCTGTCCAACTAGGCTTTCCAGAAGAATGCAGACGCACAGTTTTAACCTCTGAATTCGAGAAGCCTTCTGCAGATGTTGAATTTCACATGTGTAAGTAATCCCAGGGCAATCAACGTCTGTTCTGGAAGAGCACTACACATGTGTCCCAAAAGAGCCCACTGAAAATGAACGTAATTCGGCTACCAAAGCAATTGCCCTCTGAAATTAAAAAAGGTTCATTTGCAGCATTATGCTCTAATAGCCTGCCAATTAGGTCTCCTGTTAAAATATCAGTGGCTAGTTTCTTAACGCAATTTCATAATTTTGGGAGAGGGAACATGTGTATCAATTCCTTGCACAATACATGCAGTTGGTCAAAAAACCAAAGGATTACTAATTTTTGACATTTATTTTGCCTCAAGAATTCTCTCCCGATGCCACATAATCTTGAATGTGCCCTAACCCCCAAACATAAAGAAAACGATTCATAATCACGGCTAACATTATTACCTTTTTTTTTTAATCATGCTGCAGAACCTTATTTCGATTCATTCTCAGTATCACAACAATAGAATTTGCAGGAAGGGAAACCATGGTAACCAACTAAACGTGCTAAAGCAGATATCTGCTCAAAAGAACATGCAGTACCATCACACTTCAACGCCTACCACTAGTACAATCTCTACCCATTTCCTCTTTATCCTCATCCTAATTATTAAACAAGCTCTCAACCACAAAAGGCTACATTGCGAACCATGTCTTGTTGTTACTGTCATTTGCTGTAGGTCTCCTAGAATTAAACACTGTACTAGTCTTTCGTCAAATTTATAAAGCAGATCTAATACCTCCAGGAGTTAATTAGGAATTTTCAGTTCTTTTCATCTGTTTGGAACATCTAATTAACATTACAATGTATTTTCTGTATTTTTATTGTCAGAGACTGGCTGATATGTATGGGCATACATATATACCTACAGTAATTTTTTCAGTGGCATCCTCTGATTAATTAATTAGTAAACATTGATGAATTCTGCTGTTCTTTTTTTTTTTTAAATAAGCTTTGAGAAACTACATCCATGATTAAGTACAGGCATTAAATACAGTAGGGTGCTGATTTGCTGCTCTCATTTGTGTTCATGCTTCATTCTCTTTTATCCAATGTCTGAACTGATACAATTTCCCAGGCCTTCTTAGGCTCTGAAGAGCAATTTTATTTGAAGGACAGCTCTGAATATTTAGCCAAACTCACACACTTAATAAACCATTTAAATTATCATTTTCTTTTTCCCTAAAAATGTACTTCTACCTCTGTTACAAATTCTGAGAAATTTGTTTCCCGAAAACAAAACCGCTTTTGTTGCCAATTTAGATTTAAAAGGTAGTCGGTCTTAAAAAGTCATGATGCAAATTAATTGCACAATAATGGGTGAAAGCAGGCAAAAATAGCTCATCAGAAGATGATCAAAAT
Source organism: Stercorarius parasiticus (assembly GCA_013396915.1). Classification (NCBI taxonomy): domain Eukaryota; kingdom Metazoa; phylum Chordata; class Aves; order Charadriiformes; family Stercorariidae; genus Stercorarius; species Stercorarius parasiticus. Next base: position 240,151 of record VWZL01002757.1, read on the forward strand.
GCAGCTTCTTATATAAGTGGAAAGCAGATTTTTCTGTAACTCACAGGCAACCTTAATGACTGAAAAGTTTTTCTGGGTAAGAATCACTTTTCCTACCTTATTAAAGAAGAAGAAATATTCAAAATCTTCACTTTGAACTCAGTTAACTATTCCGCAGCATTGCACTAAGAATATGTGACTGCCTCCGTTAAGCCTGCAAAAGATACTATTCGCCCTGTCCTATATTTGATCATTTAATAGGTGCTAGGCTATGTCTGCAGCTATTGCAGCTCAGGAACAAGATCTTTAGACCTACTAAAGCTCGCTCTATAAAAGCATCAGAGCCTAATGCTCCACAGTGGTCAAAAATTCATTTAGAAAGGTTTAGAGAACAAAGACAGAAAACTCCATGGCCCACTTCATCTTGAACAGGATGTGCAGTCCTTGTCCCCTTGTCTCCAAAAGACAATCACAGAGCAAGAGAAAGGCACAGAGAAAGATGATAGAGACAATGAAAGGTATGGAACGGCTTCAAAACAAAACCTGAACGTATAGCCCAGGACACATCGACCTGTAAGGAGAACGATAGGGGGGACGTGAGTGGCATGGAAAGGGTAAATGGAGATCAATTGTTCACTGTTTCTTACAATACAAAAACTAGGGAGCATCCAATAAAATTGCGAGATGGAATCTTCAAAAAGGGGATGCTGCTACCCATAAAACCTAGTTAGGGCATGGAGCTCATGCTACAATTGGAGACAGCAAAGTCTACAAGGGTTCAAAAAACACGCTCAGAAAGTCACTAGACAAACATCAAAAATTTCTCCATCAAAAGGCTGAAAAAGTAGCAAAGATAACAATGCTTAGAAGTCCCTGAACAGCAAATTTTCAGAGGCTGGGAGAACACACCACAGAACAACTACTACATGTTCATCTTGTTCTTACACTTTTCTTTCAATTTCTGCTATTAATAGCTACCAAAGAGTGGATACTGGACTGGACTACAAACTGGTCCTTTTATTTGACGCAGTGCGTTCGTAGTCGGAGAACGTGCTGATACATTAGCAGAGACAGATAACCAGGGAGAAGCTCTTTGCAAACAATTACCCAGATCTGCCCATTTTATGATGACTTAGGGCATCCCTTAGAGTAACTTAAAAAGAAGTGAGATGCAGAAGAGCTGTGTTAGGAGTAGAATGGTCCATAAAAGATCCTTCATGCACCAACGGCATTTGCATTCTGTACATTTTGGCTGTTGCTGAAGGCTGTTGCTTGGTGTGATTGTCCAATCTGTTCCAGATTTCACAAAACCATGTTTTTGTAACTGTGAATTCTGTCTGCCTACAAAGGAGTTATGATTTGTGGTGTTACCAGTTTATTCTTTATCTTCTAGAAAGATCAAGTTGTTTAACAAATGGAAATCATCTGTGCAGAGCAAAGACAATCTGAGCATGTCTGGAAGATGCCCATTATATGTACAGTCTAGATTGGAATGAGCAATGAGGACAGAGACAGAACAAGAGAGAACGTCGTTGTTTTTCCCCTATAATATAGCCCTCTGTGAGGTGATCTTTAATAATTCCAGAAGAAGATAAATACTCACTTTACAAAGTTGAGCTCGGGTTCATTAATCTCAATGAGATTTGCAGCGCAGAGGATGATGTATTCACAAATACAATGTTTGGGCAGTCATAGCAAGGATTCCGAGTTCTACCTTTATCTCTCTAATACCTAGCTTGCTTTGTAGCCAAAGGCTTTTTTAGCGTTTTTTCTAACTTCCAATTTAACTGTTTGAAACTTTACCAACACAGCAGATAACTGATGTTGAAGTTGATTAAATGAACTGTAATATAAAATAAATACATCAAACAACAACTGGCAGGATATCTTCCTTTTTGAATTCTGAGGACGCAGAGCCTTTACGTAATTTAGTAACGCTAAGCCAAAATATTAGACAAAACAGAACTACAACTGGAACTAAGTTCAAAACAACTTCACTAATGGCTGGTATGAACACACCATGGAGATTTTAGACATCAGCTGCAATAGCTGGTGGAATCAAAGGTAGCATTCAAATTGTTCCTTGACGATTTGAGGAGCCGGCTGGTTTGGGGCCTCAGGACAAAGCACGAAAAGCTTGTTTTTTCCATTGCAGAAATGAAGACTGGAAAGATTTAATTACGGAGACATTGCACCTTGCCACAGAAGGGGTTAGGACCCTGTTTCACTGAACTGCTCTTCACGACTGGGTGCATGGGGGTTTTCAGGATTCCCAGGCACAGTGACACAAACGCAGGAAGAAGACATCTGCCAGAGCCGGGTGTGCTGAGCCGCCTGTGTTGCTGAACTGGCAACTACAAGCCAGGAAACAGCCCTGTCTCACTCTCAACAGCAGCTGATCCTACCCAATGTTTCCACGAGACACTTAGGTCTCAATGAATTGGGATTTTATGATGCAATCACACTTCACAGGTCTTTTCCAACTTGTCCTAATCACAATTGACAGCCTGTCAAAGACAGACAAGTCAGGCAAGAAATATACACAGTGAGAGATAGATTAAGTAGATACACAGAAATACAGAGGGAACCAAGTATTTATGTCAAGAGACAATGGGTACCCTTCAAGCATCTAAATTTTACTCAATATTTTCCATTCATTTTCCAAAGCATCCCTGAAAAACAATCAGAAAACATGAATATTCCATTTTACGTATTGTCACTATTCTATTTATTGCAGGATTAGAGCACCTCTTCAGCATTGCTGGGTTAACTTTGTAAAACGCTGTGAAACCTGTTTGGTGTTCCTCCCACACCTTCTAAGGGGTAAAACAAAGGCAAAGAAGGAAAAGCAAAAATCATACAGAAGCGATCTTAAAATTAACATGACTGCTTGAATGACGGAGTGGCATTTAAGCCTAGTATGAAAAGATCACACTGATTCACACAGCTAGAAAAGAAAGGGTGAAACTGGAGACCCTGAAGTCAATCAAAAGTCTTCCATCAAACTTGGAAAGGTTTTGCCCACACATACCACCCTACTGACAAGCTCCATTTCTGGCCATGGAAATGACATTCTGAAATTCCTACTGGCATTAACTAAGGTGCAGACAGAGTTGCCTTTGCTGTCTGGCAGTGTAGCGACACAAACAGAAATGCTGGTCTCAAAAATGCTATAAATTACAGTAAAATTACATAAACTCATCATGGCAATCACAACAAATTTCTCGCGGTCAGGATGAGCAGACCGACCGCAGAAATTGCCTCGTCTTTAGAAGCTGCTACAATGTCAGCAGCACACTCAGTGGGAATATTGGCTAAGGGGTATATTCTGCATATATAATTCCAAGGAGAGGAAAAATGGAAACTGAGCAAAACTCTGCCTCCAGTCAATGGAAATGCACATTCCTGTTATACTTCTAACAGGGAGAAAAAGAAATCCTAGTGGTAAAATTCCCACGTGTGGAAGACACAGCGCTCAGTTCGCAGAGAACTTTCACCTAAGGTATGAGAGCAAAGACCCTCATTCATATACTTTAAAGGCCAACAGCAAGACAACACAGCATTACTTGCTGTGGGATGGAAAGCAGCCACCGAGATCATTGCCCTTAATACACAAATCAACCATACAAGCGCTTAAACATAACAAAATGGCTGCAACATGCTGCAGTTTCAGATTCTGAGGTGTTTTGCTAAATGCTGAATTTCCTCAAAATAAATCAATAACAGCTTTGCTATCATTTGAGACTGACTCCCAAACTGATCACCATCAGCTATCCATTCTCTTTTCTATTGGGTATAAAAATAGATTTTATTGCTTTCAGAGAGGTTTTCCAGTTTGAAGGAGAAACCATTAAACCTAGAAAAGATCCATTTTTTGACTTGCTGGGCTGGAGGAGCATTTGTCAAACACACTGTATCAACACATCCTGCAAGATGCTCAGCAGCTTCATTGTTCACAGCCCTGTGCCTTCTGCACCATCCGAAGCAAGAGGCAGGAGTTCTGAGTAGGTGTTACAACAACTGTTTTCTTTTTAGCTTTAAATGACTATTGCAAGAGCAGAAGTAGATGAAATGGAATATTAGGCCCTAATAAGCAACACCAATTTATTTACACTCTTAACGCAAACCAGTGTAAATGTCAATGACGTTTCTACTTGGAATCTTATTACTAGAGAAACAACTATCTCAGTAAAATATACCTTCCCCCCCACCCCTGAGAAAGAAAACTAATTCATCACAACGTATTATTTCAAGATATTCTTATTTTAATCGTAATCTTATTTTACCCATATAAAACTTTCAGTAACAGCATCTTCTTCAATGTTTTTCTATCCCACTTAGATTCAAAACAGTGCTAATAATCACCGTCTCCTATCTGAGGACTTAGGTGTACAGCCCAGGCCAAAATAACCTCCATTACCTTAAAAGCAATTAAACTATTTAAAACTTTTTATTAGTTATATATAGTTTAATTAGTTATTGAAATTAATAACTACTTAAGTTATTTTTATTTCAGTTTTTTTACTAATATCTGATCCACTTGCTACGAATTCTGCAAGGTGAGGAAACAGATCTGCAAACATTTTGAGCTAGCAGGTGTTCAGATAAAAAAACCTCGTGATTTATTTGCCGTTCCACAGAGGGACTAGAGAGAATTAATTACTCTTCCAGCAACAGCTAGCTAGCTAGTAAGTAACCCACACAGTAGTCACGTGAACTAGTAAGATGCCTTTTATTTCTCGACTGCCTGCTCTCCCAGTGTCTACATGGGGTCACGTCTGTAACATCGTGGGAGAAGAGCAAAACGAAGCACCAACGGCAAAAACACAATTGCCGTTATCCTGGTGGTGCAAAGAATAAGGAATGTTAGCACTTCAGAAGGGGTTAGGGAAGGTTAAAGATACCAAATCTGTAACTAGGGTAAAGAAGTACCAGTTCATTAAATGCTGACCATGATTTTTAAAAAAATTAAAACCATCACAAGGAAGTTTAAGCACTAAGGTCAACAACACAGTACAATCTTTTGAATATTTTATAATTTTTAAAATGAAATATTAATTACCAACCTTAATGCCAAAGTGTAGGTTCCAGGTTGCCGTTGGCTTTCACGAATGAGATAGCTTCCCTCCGCAACGCTTAATAATTGGTCAGCTTCCTCCCTCGAGATCATCCCATGGAATCTAAGGAACAAAGACTTCTTGAAACACGGGTCTTTTCACTTTTAAATCACCTTTTCCTCTTCTTTTAAAAGCTACCAACCACAGTAATTAAAAAAGAAACAAATATAAAAATTACTGATTTGCAGGAATCTACAGCTTAAATTCATCTCCCTTTCTGCCCGCATTTGAAGCCGCTTTAAATGGTTTAGAAAGGCTTCTATGAAACAAGTATATTGCTTTTTAAATCTGCATCTATCATTTTAATATGTAGAAATAAATCCATTTTCTCCTGCTGGCTTCACATGTTTTGTGCCAGTGGCATGCGATCCAACATTTTGCAGCATTCAGGGATATTATGGCTATTTGCTAAAATCTTGGGGATTGCGTATAATCTCAGTAGTTACTGGTGTAATAACCTAGCAATACTACATACCTTTTACCAAAAGGAACGCAAATAAGATCTGCTTTGTTTCCCCACACTAAACCTAATCATCTTTGCCTTAGTGGTCTGAAATAGAAGGCACATATATACTGTACACTTATATCGCATTTGTGATACTATTTTTTTTCCTGCACACAAACATCTTTTGCAAAAGCCAACTGGAGGTGGGGGTAGAAAGAGACAACCCCTTGAAAGTACTCCATGATATCCATATCCATCAGAAAACACAGCTGTAACTTTAGGCAGACGAAAGCGATGACGCTGCGATAATAATCTGATGGTGAACAAGACACACATAAAGACACAAAGGGCCCAGAGCAAACACTTGCAACCTTTTCTGTAACTATTATCAACCAACGTGTCCGCATAAACCGCTTTCAGAGATGTGTATTACTTACTCTCTTCCATAATATTTGGGTCTGTTCTCTACCTAGAAGAAACAACAGAAATTGTAATGTTTCATAACAAGGGAACCCATACAGTAAGCATACTGTTCATAATGTAGTATTGAAAATAGAAAGAGATCTAATGTAAAAGTACAGACAACAATAATCTAGTATCCCAGGATTTCCCTTGTGGATGGAATATAGGGAAACCAAAGGCAGACCTTCAGGGAACATTGCACTTCTGAACGGCTTAAAATGGAGTAAGGAAGAATGAGCTGTTTGGATCATGTCATCCTCAGGGCTCTCCTAATACAAACTGTTGGCATTAAGTATTGCTTGTACAAACTGCCAAAAAGGGGAAACAAAAGATTCATTTCATGGGTGTAAGGGTACTGTATTGTTAGGCACACTAATACAGTGGAACATCTATAAAACTCTTAAATTTACAAGTTATCTTCCACCACAGAGCTGTTCGCACCAGTGCTGTGAGAAATGAAGCCACTCCCATAACCCCACAGAGTGAGGGCAAGTGGCAGATTAAACAGTCAAGTACCTAAATCTTGCGCTTCTGGGCTTGACTAAACCATGTGATCTGTGGTATCACCTAAAAGACCCCAACACCAGATATGCTGCGTAACGCCAGCCCATCCGAGCTCCAGAGACCATGCGGTGTAAACGCACACAACGTGCAAGGGTGCGAGAACACAATTTGCCTGCTAAGTATCTCGGGTGAAGTAACTCATCTGCGATTGTCCAGGAAGTTTACTGACAAGTGAGGAACTGCAGAGCTCCCAGAAATCAGCTCGATAATCTGAACCACCACATCATCCCTCCTCGCTACATTTAAAGGAGGAAACTCTTTGGGGAGTAAAAGTCAACAACTCTACAACCTGAAGCACAAGAGTATGAAACGATCCATCTGTAATAAAACACAAAATACTCACAGTAAACTGCCACTTCAGTTTCTTTTTTTCCATCTTTTCAGAAAAAAAGCCTATTAAAATTAGCACTTCTCTCCAGTTATCTCAGTGGAGTATAAATAAAGATTTCAGATGTCCAAAACAACAAAAATTACATCCCAGTGTACAGCCTAATAATAACTCTTCCACATTCCCAGCAAATACAAAGCTATTGTGATGGTTCATCACTTTTGAAAAATCGTTCCATCACTGGAAAGACTTACAATGTTCTAAAAGATTTCCTTTTCCTACCTAACAGCAAACAAGAGTTGACCGGTGTGGTAACTGTTTTCAAAGGGCCTGAAATGACCGGATCACTTCAAAAAAGAAAAGAAGTCTTACATATTTTAAATGTAGGCTACTTCTTCAATAGGAAGATAACATGAATGGAGAAAAAGTGCAAACATTTTGTTGCTGGTATTATAGGAACTTGCAACAATTCCTAACTAAAACCCTCCAGACAAGACACTAGTCTCAGGCAGTTGTTAAAAAAAGAATCCTGTCGTGAATACGATTTTGTTGCCTGTCTATTGAGATTTTACATTTATCTCTGTGAATACAGTGAATTTATATGACAGAACTGGAAAATTTCTATAGGCAAAAGCATTGCATTTCAGAAATGGATTAGTAATGTGACAGGGCACCTTCAGAGTACTTGCAAATCCTAAAACAAATTATAATCTTACACTCCGTGTGCAAACATTCGAAAATGAGAACTGGCAGATGACTGGAGCAAAGCATCAGAGAAAAGCTCTGCTGGACTGCCAGGCAATCGTAGCTGGGTTTGCAGTTTTTCTCGGTGGGTGACGAGTTAAAGAGGAAAATAACCGCTTCTGTTAACATCGAGTCTCTAACTGATCACTTTTACCAACTCGCAAAAACTTCAGTGTAAACGTTGATGTGTAACATTGTTTGCTTGTATAAGATCCAATACAACCGGAACCTTAATTCACTGAGTTCTATTGCCCGGCTTTCGGTGTTCTGGTTTTTTTTGGTAACTTTTTAAATTTACGATGTTAGGGGTTTCTGATATCTAGATCGAATGTGTACATTTAGACTCTAAGGCAGCTCCATCAGAACTCAGCAGGGGCCTTCTCATTCCCTCAGAACTGGCTGGGCTACACACACAGACAGGCACCCACGTATCCTCCAGCTGCACGTGAGCCCCGAAAGCCAAAACAGTTCCGTTCAGAAGCTTCATTAGCGGAACTTTCACACTCAGTCACCCTCAAGGAGACAAAACTAAAACATCCATCTGGACTGGAACTAAAACCCACCTAAGAAAGGAAACACATTTTTAAATAAAATCAAAGCAGTAGCAAGAAAACGGTCATTTTAACTAAAGCTGTTGGCTGAAAACACAATGTAATTATCCTCTGCAGAGTTTCTTTCTGTTTTGGTAGTAGTTTTGGATCAAAGTATCACTGAGCACGAGTAAAGGCAGCCTCAGCTACTTCATTTTCTCTGTACCCAGTGAAGATCGGCTGAATGCTAAGTCTTTTCTCAGGACTTTTTATTTATGGGAAAAATTTCCTATTGCTGTTTCCAACATTCCTAATGTTTGTTTAGCCTGTGTTCGGCACAGTTTTAAAAATGGCTTCTAACTTTGAAAAAAAAAATAAAAAAAATAATTGTGAGATATTTGTTTTCAATGGGCTTATTTGTATAGCACTGATGCAGAGGCCACACACAAGAAAAGTTCAAGTCTCACTATGATACCTGCAAGAAACACAAAGGTCAGTGAGATATCCATCACTGCTTTGTTTCTGATTTTTTCAAACCGAGGTGTGAAGCCAATGAAAACAAGTTTATGAACAGATAAATGGGGCAGACTTGGCAAGTGCCTTACCGTAGCCATTCCTTCGGAAAAGAGCTTAGTTACTACAAAAGCTGGGAAGTCATACTGTGTGAATATCATACAGACAAAGCCATCTTTAAGAAGAGCTTTAACAAGGATGTACGTTGTACATGCCCAGTCTACGCTATGTTTTGTGACTACTCAGAGAGGCCATTTTCACAGGGATACATAGAGATGCTGTTTAACAGGCTTCTTAACTACTGGCACTGAATTAGGATGAAGCCTCATAACAGGATGGAAAAAGGCCAGTGATTTTAATTATCTCCATCATTTGTCTGATTTTTTTTCTCTACATAATTATTTAAAATTTATTGTGGAGTGCCTTCATATAGCAGTCAAGGATGTCCCAAATATGCCTGCATGCGCATGTGCACACGTGTGTATATAAAGGATTATATGCCCAACAAATACAAATTCCAGGGAGGTAATACAATATTAATTGCACAAACAACATTACAATTTGGATGTAAGCCTCATGCAGAAGTCAAACATCCTTAAAATGTAATGGAATCATCAACTTTACAAATGAACCTCATACAGTGTTGAAAACCTTGGCTCTGTTGCACCTTCACAATAAAAAAATGCCAAATGAATGCAATGCTTTTTACCTCGGTGTAACTCCACTCATCTGGGTGTTGCTCTAATATGAAACTGGTGTAACAGAGCACAAACTCGGATTCTCTGGATTTGAGAAGCAGTTCATGTTAAGTAGGTCATTCTGTTGAATATACCTCTCGGTATCAGCACTTGTACAACACGTGCCTTCGCACCTTAAAGAAAAGGTGGGGTTTTTTTTACTGTGTGATTTCCAATTATTCTTTTACAAGTGCTTTTTCCCCTAATCATCACTCTTGCTTATGTCAACAAGTGGAATACAGTAAGGCAAGAGGAGCAATTTACGTGCTAATACCTTACCAAATTACACGTTGTTCCCTCCCACTGACCTCTTTGATGTTCTCTGGACCAAAATTCTCTTCCTAATGTTTATGAATTTGTTTATACAGCTGAATAATTCAGCCACTTAGGAAAAGATGCTGCTCCCCACTGTCTCACGCACGGCTGCTAATAGAAACCCAGCTGAGAAAGAGCAGATCACAAAGCTCAACGCTAGCGGGAGAGGCTGAGACCAGAGAGAAAGGTTAAACAAGTTACTGCTCGCTGAATATATTTTCACTTCAAATCTGCCTCAGCTGCATAAATTGTTCAATACTTCTAATGAAAAACACTTTTCTGCATTATAATGAATTAATGCCGAAGTAGGAAAATGCCCACTGATAATGTATTCTTTCAATTTTACCTTTATTAGGTAAAAATAAGCTTCAAAGAACTTTTTTTTTTGGTAAATGCATTCTTTAATGAGAAAATGTGTATTTACTATGTTCTGTTCTGCAGCTAAATATCTGCAAACTGACTGATTCTTTCATAGCTCTATTTTATAGCTCAATTCTTGCTAGTTTCTAAAAACTGCAGATTTTATTTCTCAGTTTCTACAGCAGCGTTCATGCTGCAGACACACCACGGTTTACTCTGCAGTTCCAGGGCCGGGATGAAGGTATTTTAAAACGCAGAATCTCTCTCTCCTTTTTTTTGTTCCCTCTGGCACAGGGCAAGTTTTAACACTTACTGAAAGTTTGTCAGATGTTCTAATCTTGTTTTGGAATAAATTCATAGAAATACGATACTATAGACACTAACGTGTTGCATTTCTTTCTTCAGCGACGACAGGACTTAGCAGAGTGTTTTGATTGCTTGTGGTACTTTGGCCAATCCCCCGTTGACACTAAGAGACTACCTGTTTCTAGAATTAAACCAGGAGGACCTCTCTATGCAGCCATGCAGGAAGCTCAGATACCCTCCAAACAGCTCGGATGATTAGTTCACGCAGGATACCACCCACAGCAAATTTTCCTCTCTAGAACAGTCCAACTTTTCAAATTGCCGCCTGTATATTAGCTAATAAAATTTTATAATTAACAGTATTAAAATTCAGTGATAACGAGGATGAGAAAATTACAGCGGTCAGTGTGATTCTTATTTAAAGAAGCTTTACACAGATGCTTTTATATTTGGCTGGCAAAAACACGTCCCTTATTTGACTCTAAAAAGGCGGCAATCTGGATCCGATCAATAGCTGAAGGATTTCCTGCACTCCAGAGGCAGGAGGCATTTTTAATTCTCGGATACTGAGTACACATTTGTATCTCTGCTTATGTGACTGGATAGGCTATTCTATAGTATATTCTAAGAAATACCATGAAGGAGAACTTAGTATAAAATTTGCTTGTGACTTCTAATCACGTAGGGCAAAAAGACCCCAAAGCACTTCTCTACAGTCAAACTAGGATGGGATATAATGCCAACAGGTCTTATTGAATATGCTGGACCCCTTTATCAGTTTACAGTTTCTCCTCGACTACAGGGTACGTGAGCATTGTGCAGTCAACATGCAAAACAGTTCCAATCATCACGTTATCTGCTGTAAGATTTCCTTAACTGTGCTGGTCATTTCCCACTCCTTACATTTCTATTATGGGGTTTTTTGGGTTTATTTTTGTGGTTTGTTTTTTGGTGTTTTAAAGAAACCAAAAGGCATACAGAAAAATGAAGTTTCTAATTCCGTAAGAATTAAAACATTCACAACTGAGGCTCTCAAAGCATCTAACTGAAGAAACTGAAGGGTTGTCGCTCATCACTGCAAGAGCCAGGCAACTTTATGAGCATACACTAAGTCTGTCACTACGTGAGTAAACAATAGCAGGGCTCCGAAATAGGACCCAGCAAATAAAAGACTACAGTGATTGTATAGGCATAATGTCAGGACCTCAATGAACGGTGTCAGAAGGCTACCAAAAATCCCTCATTCGTTTTACAATATGCATACATGCATATACCAACACACATACTAGCACTTCTTCCACCGGCGAAATACTGTTGAGACGAAGATGAAAAAAGGAACTATTCAACAGCACTTAAAAACAATAAACACAAGCCATTGGAGACAGGGAGTAAAATACTTCATCCTGTCCAGGTGAGCACTCTGTACACTCACAAACCTGTATCATAAGACTAAGCTCCCGCAAGACTTCGGATATTTTTATATTAATGTAACGAAAAAACCTATCATACCCTACCAAACCCTATCATCAACCCTTTCAACACACAAAATAGAAGAGAACCTTCCCAATACTGTAGCAATGGTAATAAAAAACTGGAAAACCTCCCATTTTTTCACAGCTCAGATCTCATGTTCTATAGATCTCGCCCTTCAAATCTCCATCCCACCTTACCTGGTGTACGTAAGATATCTGCACAACAACCTTAACAAGAATACCCCTGCTTGGACCCTCACTAACAGTAGAAACAAACTTTCTGCTACTCTGCTTCTTGTAAAATTCATGTATTGTTCTTTTCTATAGCTATGTCTTGGTTAAGTGCAATCAGCTCTAGCTATACCTTTTACAAAAATAAAAATATATCAAATTAGCCAAGGGAAATAAGAGTGCTTCCACTAAATGTAGTATTTCACTTTTGTTAAATCTCTACTTTTTATCTTAAAAGCTGACAGACTACTTCATAGAATCACAATTGGACATCTGAAAAGATGACAGAGAAATGCCTGTTTAATTCCGTAAAGTAATCCTCCTTGTGATCTAGACTCTGAGCTATTAATGTTCCTGACAGTGCTACGTCCCCCTGTATTTAACACTACGTCAAAGTGACTAACATATTTCAAAGATTAATTTCCTTCTCTTGGCACATGATAAAAATGCTTAAGTTTTATTGCAGCAGTGTAATAACTTTCAGTGGTTATTCAGTAAGAGCTGTGTTTTGTAATACTCCTTAACAAGTCAAGCCTAGCATTTTTGAAATGGAAATTAATGTTTCCCAGGTTCCTAACTGAAGCTGCAAGAGAGACACAGTTATGAGTAAAATCCTGCTGGCAGGGATGTTTGGTATCAGTTAAACCCTCCAGCAGCGCAGCTCTGGAGAGGTGCTGCTCCGCTGGACGGCAGCTCAGGGCACGCTGGCGATCCAGGCTCTGCCTCCACAACTGACCCCAACAGCAGGTGCTTCTGCATCACTGCGTATCAAGAGGATCCCGTTGTTACTGTTTGGAACCTTAAAAGCTGGGGCTCTGCATAGCTTAGCTACTAGTATTCGTGAGTCTTAAGCACTGCAACTCGAGTAACAGCATGAGGGGAGGTTTCAGTCTTCTTCCGTTGATTCACTGCACGCATCTAGCGGCGATGTGTGCGCAGGTGTACAGTTTCCCTGTACAGCTCTGCTTTTGCTTCTGTGAATTTCTGACCCAAAAAGGAGAAGAAAATTAATGTTTCCATTTAAGAATCAAAAACCAGTAAATGATTCTCATCATACTCAAAATGCTTTATAATTTGATTTTTAGACCAAACGGATTTCCAGGTACCACTACCCCCAAGGCTACTTACTCTAATCACTGTGCCAAGTCTCCCAAGGAACCATTGTTTGGGTTGGACAACATTAAGGACAGACTTGGAATTACTGGTCTCTATAAGACTTTGTAATACCCACCTCACGAGTGCAGGTTATCCTTCTAGGATGGGGAGCTTCCTGTTGCAACTGATACACTGAGAGAAGGCAGAAGTTACATTCTGATTAATACAGAATCATTGTACAAATTAGGCATTTTAACATTAAAATCTGCTGTTTAAAAAAAAAAAAAGACGATGGCGTTCTGCAAGATTTAATGCGAGGATACATATATCAAGGTCTCACAAATTACTTACAAGTGTCAGAAAAAAGAATGTTGCTCCCAAACTGGGATTATTGATCATCTTTACAATTAATTGATCGAGTACTAGGGAGTCACTGAGTTAAGACCAGGGAAGCTTCCATCAAGCAGATCAAAAAAGGAACAATGATAAATGCAAATTAAATTTTATTATATGTCAAATCAGGCTGCTGTCAGACTCTCTTCAGTAAGCAGATGGAGTCCCATCCTACCACACTGGGCACACACTCAGTCACCTGAAATACATCAAGACTTTACAAGAATCATTCAGAACTTTGCAGAATCAAACCTTCTGCTTTTGCCACTGCTCAGCAATGACCTTTCTGAACAAAGAAAAAAGTGGCCTTTGCATTTGCAGATATAAAGACATCAGGAATTGAGTAGCAGGGTAAAACAGTTAAGGCCCGAATTATGACATAAACTTACCAATATCTCTCCCCCCCTTTTTTTTCCTTTTTTTTTTCTTAAATAAGCCTCATCAAGCCAGAATAAATTTTAGAAGCCAGCTGTAAATTTAATGGTATTAATGTGCAGACTTTCTGACATAATACCAAAGGAATGACTTTCAACTTCTACCCCACAAGGAGTTTGGTTCACAAGCCACCTTTGAAATAAGGCTATCAACACTGAGTTAGAACTTGAATAGTACTCTAGAAATGATAAAATGGACATTTGGAATCGTAATCTTTTAAAATTAAATTATCTTTCAATCATTAGTACTAACACCACGGCGTAACAGCATGTGCTGTCACCTTCTTCACGTAATGAAGGCTATACATTAATTTACCCAATGAGATTTGACTCGTTTGATCACAAAGTCCTTTCCACTGACAAATGCTGTATTTATGTGCTAAGTTACATGCGAACGGAGAAAATGGCAAGATGCCTGATGATATGGCAATCATAAGACAAATGGAAAAAATCACTCCCGTGTTCCAAACACAAAATCTGATGTTTTTTCCTGATGTTACTAAAATCAATTCCTACCATTCTGTAGTGTTATCACAAAAATTATTTTTGCAAGCGATGAAAAACAGCACACGAGCATATAAAACAGCAATTTTCATTTCAAGCACAGCAGGACCATTTATTTGCCCAGCACACAGATTCCCTTGCTTTTATTGTAAGAGTTGTGTTTGATGGCACTGGGCCTTGTCTATATCTAATTCTCAGAACTGTAGTCAAGATCAAAGGAAAAGAAAAATATTAAAAATCACAGAGCAAATATGTATTTCTCTGAATTTCACAGAGGAGCAGTGGAGACTCACAGTCAGCATGCTCTGCAGAAACTGGCTAAAAATTGAGAACTGTTTCCCACCTTACTTCAAGCCAGGTTGAAAAGATTTTCTGGAAGGAAATTCCTCTTCTCTTGTCCCAGTCAGAAGCACAGCAGGCAGACTAGTTAAGTTACAAAACAGGATGCCTTTTCCTCCTCCTGTAATCGATGTATGCAATTCAAACTGTTCAACACCAGTTTCCTTGCTGTAAGTATTGTCAGGGAAGTCAAACAAGACATTCCTCTTCATCCCTCATGAGGCAGAAATATAATCAAACCCCATGACCGTGTGGTTTGACCCATGGGAAAGGCTCACTGCGGGGAACCATGACGGTGTAGGACAGTGGGTGCACAAACATTTGAACATGAACATGCCCAAGCCGCAAACGAAGCTTTGGTATTGCACAGGTTGGACTCTCCTGTTATAGATTATGGCATGGAATAAACCGAACAAAGAGGCAGTGTTCCCCAAGTTCACAGAAGGTACAGAGCTGTGATTCACTGCTAATGCTTGCAACCGGGAGCAAAATACACTGATCTCAGCAAGAAGTATGGCAATCATGACTAATGATGTTTAATACCAAGGAGCGAAGCGTCTCAGTTTTATCCTGTAGCCTTCTGCTGCAAGCAAAAAGCTCGCTCAAATCATTCTGTGTGCAAATTCTTTAATTTTAAGTGGCTGACTTGGCATATGACAAGCTACTGGTATAATAAATGATGATTCAAAAGGCACAGACAGGCCTTGCCACCAGATTGACAGGCAGAGCAAGGACTCAGCCGTCTCAATTACATGACAGCAATTGTATATGTTGGCAATTATTAAAAACCGTTCAAAGTCATCCTTCTAAAGAAAACACTCAAGATGGACAAATTAAAAGTCTTCAGACTTTTTTTTAGTCTTGTTGCCTTTCTGTTTTCTTCAATTAACATAACTGTATTTTAAGAGACCCTGACATTCCTAGACTGTTAGGGCATTTGCAGTTTTGCCATAATATTTACTACAAATTTCACAATATCTGACTATTTACTTACAGCCTAAGCTCTTTGAAATGTCTTATGAGATGCTCTCATTTACAGAAGTCATCTAATGCTCATATTGCATAGAAGATCTTGACAGTGTGACTCATGATCACCTTAACAACTCAAAAATTGGAAACCAGACACAAACAAGAAGGCTGATTTATGAGTTTTAAGGCCTAACTGTGATGCGTCAGGTTGGCAATAGCAGGGACAGAGCAGAAACAACTGACCTCTGTGAGCCATTAACAGAACACTGGTATAGATGGCAGAAAAGCTGTTTTCTAGTGCTCATTTAATTCTACTATAAGTACTTTAGCTGACAAAAGTACTTTAATCTGCCCTCTTACACTTACTCTCTTCCTAGCCCTGGTTTTCACCAAGCCTTTAAGACCAACCCAAAATCTCAGATTGTAAAGATTCTCTCACTGCAGGATGGAGGCCTTTTTGAAATAACTACATTTTCTTGGGTGCTAAATCTTCCCAACCTTTCGAGAGCAACATTTTAATCACATGCAATGTTGCGTGAGCAAATCCCTTTAGCCAGCCAGGAGACGCCAAGCCTTGGGAATATATACAAATGAAAATGCAAATGTAGGTTTGACATCCCTAAACTGTTATCTGTGTTAAACACACAAACATTCTGTTTTCAAAATCTGCTTTTAACAGAAGACTATTCTTTCCCGCTGTGTTTCCTCAAGTCTCAAAACGTCTCGCACCCTGGCTTTTCTGCCTACAAAGAACTAGAATTTAGAGGTGAGACACTGCAGGAAGCTACGCTGCTTTGCTGTGCTGCCATTTCGCTCACATGTTCTCTTCAGTCTTCCCGAATGTCCATCAGCACTGCCAAACAACAGGTCATTCCTTTACATTAAATTTTTTTGTATTTAAAAAAATTAAGGTTTTTTTGGTTGTTGTTTTTTTTTGGGGGGTGGGGGTGGGGGTTGGTTTAGGGTTTCTTTTGTTTGTTTTTTAAATCAGGAATGAAAACCAGCAGGTTGTGAAATTCCCAAGGGAGTGGCACACTGATCTCAGGGCAACGCGCCTGGAATACTGCCCCGCACACCTGCCTCTGAGCTAGGGCACGCACACCAAAGAGCTGCAGAGCCCAAGCAGGCAGGTTGGTAGGAAACCAGACCCTTCTAGTCAGGGCTTCAAAAAACCTGCTTGTGATTTGTCACACCGGGCCAAACAAATGGTCTCGTTTTACTACATCAGCAAATTCTGGGGGAAAACTACTCATTTTGATTTTTTTCTAACCAGCTCAAGTCTCAACTCTAATGATGCAAAGTACTAGAGCACAGGAACCCTAAAAGTTTGGAAGTGATACCAGCTTTAAGGCACAAACGGAGGTTATGTAAGCCCCGGTCTAGGCAGCCAAACCAATATAAGCTGGAGTGGGACCACTTATGTGAGCAAGGTGCGGAGAATCTACTCATCCAAATAATCTGCATTCACTTGTCCTTGAGGATAAACACCTGCACCTGTCTCTAAATAGTAATGAACCCCTTGATGCTTCTTAAACTCACATTCTAATGAAAAGAAAAATGAGTCTTTTAAAACACCCAACTGAAACATTTTGAGCTCTGACTTGGGGGAAAAAAAAAAAAAATCTGTTGAGATACTTACAGTAAGATTTCCAAACAGGTGGTCTGTATTCATCAGTATCTGAAAGAAAAATGACAAATCTTAATGTTGTGTTGGAAACATTCTAACACAGAAATAACCCTGCAGAAGCACTTACATTTTTATTAAGATAAATATTGCACCTAGGTTCTAAAATAATTTTTTACTATCAGAGTATAGAATAACCTTTTAAAAGTTCCCCCTCTTTACTTAAACTGAAAATATGAAAAGATATTTTCTTTAGCCAGATAGAATAAAAACTATAGAAATACATTTGCAAAATGGCAAACATGCAGATCAGAAGCCAAAATTCTGGGGTGGGG